>JAVUPR010000402.1:0-103201 GCA_036785695.1 Gentiana straminea
AAGGACAACTCGTTACCAGAGAAAAACACAAATTTGAACTCGTTAATAAGAAGAAAACATGAATTCGAACTCGTTACCAAAGAAAAAACACAAATTTCTACTCGTTATAAAGGGAAAACACAAATTTCCGGCGATGTCAACTCGTTATCAGGGAAAAAGACATTTTTTCGGAAGGACAAACCGTTACCGAGAGAAAAACACAAATTTGAACTCGTTAATAAGAAGAAAACATGAATTCGAACTCGTTACCAAAGAAAAAACACAAATTTCTACTCGTTATAAAGGGAAAACACAAATTTCCCTCGATGTCAACTCGTTATTCGGGAAAAAGACATTTTTTTCTGGAAGGACAACTCGTTACCAGAGAAAAACACAAATTTGAACTCGTTAATAAGAAGAAAACATGAATTCGAACTCGTTACCAAAGAAAAAACACAAATTTCTACTCGTTATAAAGGGAAAACACAAATTTCCGGCGATGTCAACTCGTTATTCGGGAAAAAGACATTTTTTTTACGGAAGGACAACTCGTTACCGAGAGAAAAACACAAATTTGAACTCGTTAATAAGAAGAAAACATGAATTCGAACTCGTTACCAAAGAAAAAACACAAATTTCTACTCGTTATAAAGGAAAACACAAATTTCCGGCGATGTCAACTCGTTATTAGGGAAAAAAGACATTTTCTACGGAAGGACAACTCGTTACCGAGAGAAAAACACAAATTTGAACTCGTTAATAAGAAGAAAACATGAATTCGAACTCGTTACCAAAGAAAAAACACAAATTTCTACTCGTTATAAAGGGAAAACACAAATTTCCGGCGATGTCAACTCGTTATTAGGGAAAAAGACATTTTTTCGGAAGGACAACTCGTTACCGAGAGAAAAACACAAATTTGAACTCGTTAATAAGAAGAAAACATGAATTCGAACTCGTTACCAAAGAAAAAACACAAATTTCTACTCGTTATAAAGGGAAAACACAAATTTCCGGCGATGTCAACTCGTTATTCGGGAAAAAGACATTTTTTACGGAAGGACAACTCGTTACCGAGAGAAAAACACAAATTTGAACTCGTTAATAAGAAGAAAACATGAATTCGAACTCGTTACCAAAGAAAAAACACAAATTTCTACTCGTTATAAAGGGAAAACACAAATTTCCGGCGATGTCAACTCGTTATTAGGGAAAAAGACATTTTTACGGAAGGACAACTCGTTACCGAGAGAAAAACACAAATTTGAACTCGTTAATAAGAAGAAAACATGAATTCGAACTCGTTACCAAAGAAAAAACACAAATTTCTACTCGTTATAAAGGGAAAACACAAATTTCCGGCGATGTCAACTCGTTATTAGGGAAAAAGACATTTTTTTACGGAAGGACAACTCGTTACCGAGAGAAAAACACAAATTTGAACTCGTTAATAAGAAGAAAACATGAATTCGAACTCGTTACCAAAGAAAAAACACAAATTTCTACTCGTTATAAAGGGAAAACACAAATTTCCGGCGATGTCAACTCGTTATTCGGGAAAAAGACATTTTTACGGAAGGACAACTCGTTACCGAGAGAAAAACACAAATTTGAACTCGTTAATAAGAAGAAAACATGAATTCGAACTCGTTACCAAAGAAAAAACACAAATTTCTACTCGTTATAAAGGGAAAACACAAATTTCCGGCGATGTCAACTCGTTATTCGGGAAAAAGACATTTTTTACGGAAGGACAACTCGTTACCGAGAAAAACACAAATTTGAACTCGTTAATAAGAAGAAAACATGAATTCGAACTCGTTACCAAAGAAAAAACACAAATTTCTACTCGTTATAAAGAGAAAACACAAATTTCCGGCGATGTCAACTCGTTATTAGGGAAAAAGACATTTTTTCGGAAGGACAACTCGTTACCGAGAGAAAAACACAAATTTGAACTCGTTAATAAGAAGAAAACATGAATTCGAACTCGTTACCAAAGAAAAAACACAAATTTCTACTCGTTATAAAGGGAAAACACAAATTTCCGGCGATGTCAACTCGTTATTAGGGAAAAAGACATTTTTTACGGAAGGACAACTCGTTACCGAGAGAAAAACACAAATTTGAACTCGTTAATAAGAAGAAAACATGAATTCGAACTCGTTACCAAAGAAAAAACACAAATTTCTACTCGTTATAAAGGGAAAACACAAATTTCCGGCGATGTCAACTCGTTATTAGGGAAAAAGACATTTTTTTTACGGAAGGACAACTCGTTACCGAGAGAAAAACACAAATTTGAACTCGTTAATAAGAAGAAAACATGAATTCGAACTCGTTACCAAAGAAAAAACACAAATTTCTACTCGTTATAAAGGGAAAACACAAATTTCCGGCGATGTCAACTCGTTATTAGGGAAAAAGACATTTTTTTACGGAAGGACAACTCGTTACCGAGAAAAACACAAATTTGAACTCGTTAATAAGAAGAAAACATGAATTCGAACTCGTTACCAAAGAAAAAACACAAATTTCTACTCGTTATAAAGGGAAAACACAAATTTCCGGCGATGTCAACTCGTTATTAGGGAAAAAGACATTTTTTTTACGGAAGGACAACTCGTTACGAGAGAAAAACACAAATTTGAACTCGTTAATAAGAAGAAAACATGAATTCGAACTCGTTACCAAAGAAAAAACACAAATTTCTACTCGTTATAAAGAGAAAACACAAATTTCCGGCGATGTCAACTCGTTATTAGGGAAAAAAACACATTTTTCGGAAGGACAACTCGTTACCGAGAGAAAAACACAAATTTGAACTCGTTAATAAGAAGAAAACATGAATTCGAACTCGTTACCAAAGAAAAAACACAAATTTCTACTCGTTATAAAGGGAAAACACAAATTTCCGGCGATGTCAACTCGTTATTAGGGAAAAAGACATTTTTTTTACGGAAGGACAACTCGTTACCGAGAGAAAAACACAAATTTGAACTCGTTAATAAGAAGAAAACATGAATTCGAACTCGTTACCAAAGAAAAAACACAAATTTCTACTCGTTATAAAGGGAAAACACAAATTTCCGGCGATGTCAACTCGTTATTAGGGAAAAAGACATTTTTTTTACGGAAGGACAACTCGTTACGAGAGAAAAACACAAATTTGAACTCGTTAATAAGAAGAAAACATGAATTCGAACTCGTTACCAAAGAAAAAACACAAATTTCTACTCGTTATAAAGGGAAAACACAAATTTCCGGCGATGTCAACTCGTTATTAGGGAAAAAGACATTTTTTTACGGAAGGACAACTCGTTACCGAGAGAAAAACACAAATTTGAACTCGTTAATAAGAAGAAAACATGAATTCGAACTCGTTACCAAAGAAAAAACACAAATTTCTACTCGTTATAAAGGGAAAACACAAATTTCCGGCGATGTCAACTCGTTATTCGGGAAAAAGACATTTTTTTTACGGAAGGACAACTCGTTACCGTTAGAGAAAAACACAAATTTGAACTCGTTAATAAGAAGAAAACATGAATTCGAACTCGTTACCAAAGAAAAAACACAAATTTCTACTCGTTATAAAGAGAAAACACAAATTTCCGGCGATGTCAACTCGTTATTAGGGAAAAAGACATTTTTTCTACGGAAGGACAACTCGTTACCGAGAGAAAAACACAAATTTGAACTCGTTAATAAGAAGAAAACATGAATTCGAACTCGTTACCAAAGAAAAAACACAAATTTCTACTCGTTATAAAGGGAAAACACAAATTTCCGGCGATGTCAACTCGTTATTAGGGAAAAAGACATTTTTTTTACGGAAGGACAACTCGTTACCGAGAGAAAAACACAAATTTGAACTCGTTAATAAGAAGAAAACATGAATTCGAACTCGTTACCAAAGAAAAAACACAAATTTCTACTCGTTATAAAGGGAAAACACAAATTTCCGGCGATGTCAACTCGTTATTAGGGAAAAAGACATTTTTTTTACGGAAGGACAACTCGTTACCGGAAAAACAAAATTTTGAACTCGTTATTAAGAAGAAAACATGAATTCGAACTCGTTACCAAAAGAAAAAACACAAATTTTTACTCGTTATAAAGAGAAAACACAAATTTCCGGCAATGTCAACTCGTTATTAGGGAAAAAGGCATTTTATACTGCAAGGACAGCTCGTTACCAGGAAAAAAACACACATTTGAAATCGTTAATAATAAGAAAACATGAATTCCAAATCATTACCAAAAGAAAAAACACAAATTTCTACTTTCGTTATAAAAGGAAAACTACAAATTTCCTTACGATTATCAACCTAGGTATTCGGGGAAAAAGGACATTTTTATACCGCAAGGCACAACTAGTTACAGGAGAAAAACACAAATTTGAACTGGTTAATAAGAAGAAAACATGAATTCAAACTCGTTACCAAAGAAAAACACACAAATTCCCACTCGTTATAAAGGGAAAACACAAATTTCCGGTTATGTCAACTCGTTATTAGGGAAAAATACATTTTTTTTACGGTAGGACAACATCGTTACCAAAGAGAAAAACACAAAATTTGAACTCGTTAATAAGAAGAAAATATGAATTCAAACTCGTTACCAAAGAAAAACACAAATTTCTACTCGTTATAAAGGGAAAAAAACAAATTTCGGTGATGTCAGCTCGTTATTAGGGAAAAAAGACATTTTTTATTGGAAGGACTACTCGTTACCGAGAGAAAAACACAAATTTGGAGTCGTTAATAACAGGAAAACATGAATTTGAACTCGTTACCAAAGAAAAAACACAAATTTACACTCGTTATAAAGGGAAAACACAAATTTCCCTCGATGTCAACTCGTTATTAGGGAAAAAGCCATTTTTTACGGAAGGGAGAACACGTTACCGATGGAAAACACAAATTTGAACTGCGATTAATAAGAGAGAAAACATGAATTCAAACTCGTTACCAAAAGAAAAAACACAAATTTCTACTCGTTATAAAAGGAAAACACAAATTTCCGGCGATGTCAACTCGTTATTAGGGGGAAAAAGACATTTTTGCGGAAGGACAACTCGTTACCAAGAGAAAAACACAAATTTGAACTCGTTAATAAGAAGAAAACATGAATTCGAACTCGTTACCAAAGAAAAAACACAAATTTCTAATCGTTATAAAAGGAAAACACAAATTTCCCGGCGATGTCAACTCGTTATTAGGGAAAAAAAGACATTTTTCTACGGAAGGACAACTCGTTACGAGAGAAAAACACAAATTTGAACTTCGTTAATAAGAAGAAAACATGAATTCGAACTCGTTACCAAAGAAAAAACACAAATTTCTACTCGTTATAAAGGGAAAACACAAATTTCCGGCGATGTCAACTCGTTATTAGGGAAAAAGACATTTTTTTAAGGAAGGACAACTCGTTACCGAGAGAAAAACACAAATTTGAACTCGTTAATAAGAAGAAAACATGAATTTAAACTCGTTGCAAAGAAAAACACAAATTTTTACTCGTTATAAAGGGAAAACACAAATTTCCGGCGATGTCAACTCGTTATTAGGGGAAAAAGACATTTTTACGGAAGGACAACTCGTTACCCGAGAGAAAAACACAAATTTGAACTCGATTAATAAGAAGAAAACATGTGTAGAACTCGTTACCAAAAGAAAAAACACAAATTTCTACTCGTTATAAAGGGAAAACACAAATTTCCCTCGATGTCAACTGGATTATTAATTAGAAAAAAAGACATTATTTTATGGAAGGGACAACTCGTTGCCAGGAGAAAAACACAAATTTGAGGAACTCGTTAATTAACGAAGAAAACATGAATTAGAACCCGTTACCAAAGAAAAGAAATTCAAATTTTGCTACTGGGTTATAAAGAGAAAACACAAATTTCCCTCGATGTCAACTCGTTATTAGGGAAAAAGACATTTTTTCTAGAAGGACAACTCGTTACCGGAAGGAAAAACACAAATTTGAACTCGTTAATAAGAAGAAAACATGAATTCGAACTCGTTGCAAATAAAAAACACAAATTTATACTCGTTATAAAGGGAAAACACAAATTTCCTCGATGTCAACTCGTTATTCGGGAAAAAGACATTTTTTACGGAAGGACAACTCGTTACCGAGAGAAAAACACAAATTTGAACTCGTTAATAAGAAGAAAACATGAATTCGAACTCGTTACCAAAGAAAAAACACAAATTTCTACTCGTTATAAAGGGAAAACACAAATTTCCGGCGATGTCAACTCGTTATTAGGGAAAAAGACATTTTTTTTACGGAAGGACAACTCGTTACCGAGAGAAAAACACAAATTTGAACTCGTTAATAAGAAGAAAACATGAATTCGAACTCGTTACCAAAGAAAAAACACAAATTTCTACTCGTTATAAAGGGAAAACACAAATTTCCGGCGATGTCAACTCGTTATTAGGGAAAAAGACATTTTTTACGGAAGGACAACTCGTTACCGAGAAAAACACAAATTTGAACTCGTTAATAAGAAGAAAACATGAATTCGAACTCGTTACCAAAGAAAAAACACAAATTTCTACTTTCATTTATAAAGGGAAATCACAAAATTCCAATGATCTCAACTCGTTATTAGGGAAAAGGCATTTTTTACCGGAAAGGACAACTCGTTACCGGAAAAAAACACAAATTTGAACTCGTTAATAAGAAGAAAACATGAATTCGAACTCGTTACCGAAGAAAAACATAACGAATTTCTACGGTTGTTATAAAGGAAAAGCACAGAATTTCCGAGCGATGTCAACTCGTTATTCGGGAAAAAGACATTTTTTTTATTTGGAAGGACAACTCCTTACCGAGTGAAAAACACAAATTTGAACTCGATAATACGAAGAAAACATGAATTCGAACTCGTTACCAAAAAGAAAAAAACACAATTTTCTACCTTTCATTATAAAGGGAAAAACACGAATTTCCAGCGATGTCGGCTAGGTTATTAGGGAAAGAGACGTTTTTCTACGGAAGGACAACTCGAATTGCAGGATAAAAACCACAGAGTTGAACTCGTTAATAAGAATAAAACATGAATTAGAACTAGATTACCAAAGAAAAAACAGAACTACTTCTACTCGTTATAAAGGGAAAACACAAATTTCGAGCGATGTCAACTCGTTATTAGGGAAAAAGACATTTTTTTTTGGAAGGACAACTCGTTACAAGAGAAAAACACAAATTTGAACTAAATTAATAAGAAGAAAACATGAATTCGAACTCGTTACCAAAAGAGAAAAACACAAATTTTTACTTTCGTTATAAAGAAGGAAAACACAAATTTCCGGCGATGTCAACTCGTTATTAGGGAAAAAAACATTTTATACGGAAGGACAACTCGTTACCGAGAGAAAAACACAAATTTGAACTCGTTAATAAGAAGAAAACATGAATTCGAACTGGTGCAAAAGAAAAAACACAAATTTCTACTCGTTATAAAGGAAAACACAAATTTCCGGCGATGTCAACTCGTTATTAGGAAAAAGACATTTTTTTCACCTGGAAGGACAACTCGTTACGAGAGAAAAACACAAATTTGAACTCGTTAATAAGAAGAAAACATGAATTCGAACTCGTTACCAAAGAAAAAAACACAAATTTCTACTCGTTATAAAGGGAAAACACAAATTTCCAATACCGATGTCAACTCGTTATTAGGGAAAAAGACATTTTTTACGGAAGGACAACTCGTTACGAGAGAAAAACACAAATTTGAACTCGTTAATAAGAAGAAAACATGAATTCGAACTCGTTACCAAAGAAAAAACACAAATTTCTACTCGTTATAAAGGGAAAACACAAATTTCCGGCGATGTCAACTCGTTATTCGGGAAAAAGACATTTTTTACGGAAGGACAACTCGTTACCGAGAGAAAAACACAAATTTGAACTCGTTAATAAGAAGAAAACATGAATTCGAACTCGTTACCAAAGAAAAAACACAAATTTCTACTCGTTATAAAGGGAAAACACAAATTTCCGGCGATGTCAACTCGTTATTAGGGAAAAAGACATTTTTTACGGAAGGACAACTCGTTACCGAGAGAAAAACACAAATTTGAACTCGTTAATAAGAAGAAAAACATGAATTCGAACTCGTTACCAAAGAAAAAACACAAATTTTTACTCGTTATAAAGGAAAACACAAATTTCCGGCGATGTCAACTCGTTATTAGGGAAAAAGACATTTTTTTCTGGAAGGACTACTCGTTACCGAGAGAAAAACACAAATTTGAACTCGTTAAATAGAAGAAAACATGAATTCGAACTCGTTACCAAAAGAAAAAAACACAAATTTCTACTCGTTATAAAGGGAAAACACAAATTTCCGGCGATGTCAACTCGTTACTAGGGAAAAAGACATTTTTTTTACGGAAGGACAACTCGTTACCGAGAGAAAAACACAAATTTGAACTCGTTAATAAGAAGAAAACATGAATTCGAACTCGTTACCAAAGAAAAACACAAATTTCTACTCGTTATAAAGGGAAAACACAAATTTCCGGCGATGTCAACTCGTTATTAGGAAAAAGACATTTTTTACGGAAGGACAACTCGTTACCGAGAGAAAAACACAAATTTGAACTCGTTAATAAGAAGAAAACATGAATTCGAACTCGTTACCAAAGAAAAAACACAAATTTCTACTCGTTATAAAGGGAAAACACAAATTTCCGGCGATGTCAACTCGTTATTAGGGAAAAAGACATTTTTTTTACGGAAGGACAACTCGTTACCGAGAGAAAAACACAAATTTGAACTCGTTAATAAAGAAGAAAACATGAATTCGAACTCGTTACCAAAGAAAAAACACAAATTTCTACTCGTTATAAAGGGAAAACACAAATTTCCGGCGATGTCAACTCGTTATTAGGGAAAAAGACATTTTTTACGGAAGGACAACTCGTTACCGAGAGAAAAACACAAATTTGAACTCGTTAATAAGAAGAAAACATGAATTCGAACTCGTTACCAAAGAAAAAACACAAATTTCTACTCGTTATAAAAGGAAAACACAAATTTCCGGCGATGTCAACTCGTTATTAGGGAAAAAGACATTTTTACTGGAAGGACAACTCGTTACCGAGAGAAAAACACAAATTTGAACTCGTTAATAAGAAGAAAACATGAATTCGAACTCGTTACCAAAGAAAAAAACACAAATTTTTACTCGTTATAAAGGAAAACACAAATTTCCGAGCGATGTCAACTCGTTATTAGGGAAAAAACATTTTTTCTGGAAGGACAACTCGTTACACGAGAGAAAAACACAAATTTGAACTCGTTAATAAGAAGAAAACATGAATTCGAACTCGTTACCAAAGAAAAAACACAAATTTCTACTCGTTATAAAGGAAAACACAAATTTCCGGCGATGTCAACTCGTTATTAGGGAAAAAGACATTTTTTACGGAAGGACAACTCGTTACGGAGAGAAAAACACAAATTTGAACTCGTTAATAAGAAGAAAACATGAATTGAACTCGTTACCAAAGAAAAAACACAAATTTCTACTCGTTATAAAGGGAAAACACAAATTTCCGGCGATGTCAACTCGTTATTAGGGAAAAAGACATTTTCTCTGGAAGGACAACTCGTTACCAGAGAAAAACACAAATTTGAACTCGTTAATAAGAAGAAAACATGAATTCGAACTCGTTACCAAAGAAAAAACACAAATTTCTACTCGTTATAAAGGGAAAACACAAATTTCGGCGATGTCAACTCGTTATTAGGAAAAAGACATTTTTTACTGGAAGGACAACTTGTTACGAGAAAAACACAAATTTGAACTCGTTAATAAGAAGAAAACATGAATTTTCAAACTCGTTACCAAAGAAAAAAACACAAATTTCTACTCGTTATAAAGGGGAAAACACAAATTTCCGGCGATGTCAACTCGTTATTAGGAAAAAGACATTTTTTACTGGAAGGACAACTCGTTACGAGAGAAAAACACAAATTTGAACTCGTTAATAAGAAGAAAACATGAATTCGAACTCGTTACCAAAAGAAAAACACAAATTTTACTCGTTATAAAGGGAAAACACAAATTTCCGGCGATGTCAACTCGTTATTAGGGAAAAAGACATTTTTTTGGAAGGACAACTCGTTACAGGAGAGAAAAACACAAATTTGAACTCGTTAATAAGAAAAAACATGAATTCGAACTCGTTACCAAAGAAAAAACACAAATTTCTACTCGTTATAAAGGGAAAACACAAATTTCCGGCGATGTCAACTCGTTATTAGGGAAAAAGACATTTTTTTTACTGGAAGGACAACTCGTTACGAGAGAAAAACACAAATTTGAACTCGTTAATAAGAAGAAAACATGAATTCGAACTCGTTGCAAAGAAAAAACACAAATTTTTACTCGTTATAAAGAGAAAACACAAATTTCGGCGATGTCAACTCGTTATTAGGGAAAAAGACATTTTATCTGCAAGGACAACTCGTTACCAGAGAAAAACACAAATTTGAACTCGTTAATAAGAAGAAAACATGAATTCGAACTCGTTACCAAAGAAAAAAACACAAATTTCTACTCGTTATAAAGGGAAAACACAAATTTCCGGCGATGTCCACTCGTTATTAGGGAAAAAGACATTTTTTACGGAAGGACAACTCGTTACCGAGAGAAAAACACAAATTTGAACTCGTTAATAAGAAGAAAACATGAATTCGAACTCGTTACCAAAGAAAAAACACAAATTTCTACTCTCGTTATAAAGGGAAAACACAAATTTCCGAAGCGATGTCAACTCGTTAGGGAAAAAGACATTTTTACGGAAGGACAACTCGTTACCAGAGAAAACACAAATTTGAACTCGTTAATAAGAAGAAAACATGAATTCGAACTCGTTACCAAAGAAAAAACACAAATTTCTACTCGTTATAAAAGGGAAAACACAAATTTCCGGCGATGTCAACTCGTTATTAGGGAAAAAGACATTTTTTACGGAAGGACAACTCGTTACCGTAGAGAAAAACACAAATTTGAACTCGTTAATAAGAAGAAAACATGAATTCGAACTCATTACCAAAGAAAAAACACAAATTTTTACTCGTTATAAAGGAAAACACAAATTTCCGGGCGATGTCAACTCGTTATTAGGAAAAAGACATTTTTTTCCTGAAGGACAACTTCGTTACCGAGAGAAAAACACAAATTTGAACTCGTTAATAAGAAGAAAACATGAATTCGAACTCGTTGTCAAAGAAAAAACATAAATTTTACTCGAATTATAAAGGGAAAACACAAATTTCCGCGATGTCAACTCGTTATTAGGGAAAAAGACATTTTTTCTGAAGGACAACTCGTTACCGAGAGAAAAACACAAATTTGAACTCGTTAATAAGAAGAAAAACATGAATTCGAACTCGTTACCAAAGAAAAAAACACAAATTTCTACTCGTTATAAAGTGGAAAACACAAATTTCCGGTGATGTCAACTTGTTATTACTGGAAAAAGACATTTTTTTCGGAAGGACAACTCAGTTATCTCAAGAGAAAAACACAAATTTGAACTCGTTAATAAGAAGAAAACATGAATTCGAACTCGTTACTAAAGAAAAAACACAAATTTTTACTCGCTATAAAGGGAAAACACAAATTTCCGAGCGATGTCAACTCGTTATTAGGGAAAAAGACATTTTTTTTCGCAAGGACAACTCGTTACCGAGAGAAAAACACAAATTTGAACTCGTTAATAAGAAGAAAACATGAATTCGAACTCGTTACCAAAGAAAAAAAACACAAATTTTTACTCGTTATAAAGGGAAAACACAAATTTCCGGCGATGTCAACTCGTTATTAGGGAAAAAGACATTTTTGTGGGAAGGAAACTCGTTACACTGTAGGAGAAAAACACAAATTTGAACTCGTTAATTAGAAGAAAACATGAATTCGAACTCTCAAAGAAAACACAAATTTTTACCAAGAAGAGAAAACACAAATTTCTACTCGTTATAAAGGGAAAACACAAATTTCCGGCGATGTCAACTCGTTATTAGGGAAAAAGACATTTTTTCTACGGAAGGTAATAACTCAAGCTATCAGAGAGAAAAACACAAATTTGAACAATCGTTAATAAAGCATAGAAATACACACTTAGAACTCGTTATCAAAGAAAATAGTACAAATTTTTACTCAAGAGTAAAGGAAAACATAAATTTCCCAAAGGATGTCAACTCTATTAGGGAAAAAGACATTTTTTTCTGAAGGACAACTCAGTTATCAGAGAAAAACACAAATTTGAACTCGTTAATAATAAGAAAACATGAATTCGAACTCGTTACCAAAGAAAAAACACAAATTTTTACTCGTTATAAAGGGAAAACACAAATTTCCTGTGATGTCAACTTTGTTATTAGTAAAAAAGACATTTTTCTCGGAAGGACAACTCGGCATTATCTGCAGAAAACACAAATTTGAACTCGTTAATAAGGAAGAAAACATGAATTCGAACATCGTTACAAAAGAAAAACACACAAATTTTCTACTCATACATGGGAAAACACAAATTTCCGGCAGATGTCAACTCAAGTTATTCGGAAAAAGACATTTTTTTCTGAAGGACAACTCTGTTACTGTGAGAAAAACACAAATTTGAACTCGTTAATAAGAAGAAAACATGAATTCGAAACTCGCTTACCAAAAGTTATAAAGCGAAAACACAAATTTTACTCGTTATAAAGTGGAAAACACAAATTTCCGAGCGTATGTCAACTCGTTATTTGGGAAAAAAGCACATTTTTTCTCCCAAGCGACAACTCAGTACTGCAGAGAAAAACACAAATTTGAACTCGATTAAATCAAGAGAGAAAACATGAATTTGAACTCGTTACCAAAGAAAAACATAAATTTTATATCGTTATAAAGGGAAAACACAAATTTCCCAAGTGATGTCAACTCGTTATTAGGGAAAAAGACATTTTTTCAAAGACAACTCAGCTACCAGAGAAAAACACAAATTTGAACTCGTTGGCTGGGCAGAAAACTTATGAATTTGAACTCAAAGCTACTCAAAGAAAAAACACAAATTTTTACTCGTTATAAAGGGAAACACAAGCAAATTTCCAGCGAAGCCAACTCGTTATTAGTGGAAAAAAGACTTTTTTTTCGGAAGGACAACTGTTACATCGAGAGAAAAACACAAATTTGAACTCGTTAATAAGAAGAAAACATGAATTCAACTACGTTACACAAACGAAAAACACAAATTTTTACTCGCTATAAAGTGAAAACATGCAAATTTCGTGTGTGATGTCAATTTGTTATTAGGGAAAAAAACATTTTTATACGCAAGGACAACTCGTTACACGAGAAAAACACAAATTTGAACTCATTAAATAAGAAGAAAACATATGTATTCGAACTCGCTACCAAAAGAAAAAACACAACTTTGAACTCGTAAGAGTAAAGGGAAAACATAAATTTCCGCAAGGGTGTCAACTGTTATTCGAACTCATTTACAGAAAAAACACAAATTTGTACTCTTTATAAAGGAAAACACAAATTTCCGGCGATATGAACTCGTTATTAAGGAAAAAGACATTTTTTTCTGGAAGGACAACTCGTTACCAGAGAAAAACACAAATTTGAACTCGTTAATAAGAAGAAAACATGAATTCGAACTCGTTACCAAAGAAAAAACACAAATTTCTACTCGTTATAAAGGGAAAACACAAATTTCCGGCGATGTCAACTCGTTATTAGGGAAAAAGACATTTTTTTCGGAAGGACAACTCGTTACCGAGAGAAAAACACAAATTTGAACTCGTTAATAAGAAGAAAACATGAATTCGAACTCGTTACCAAAGAAAAAACACAAATTTCTACTCGTTATAAAGGAAAACACAAATTTCCGGCGATGTCAACTCGTTATTAGGGAAAAAGACATTTTTTTCGGAAGGACAACTCGTTACCGAGAGAAAAACACAAATTTGAACTCGTTAATAAGAAGAAAACATGAATTCGAACTCGTTACCAAAGAAAAAACACAAATTTCTACTCGTTATAAAGGGAAAACACAAATTTCCGGCGATGTCAACTCGTTATTAGGAAAAAGACATTTTTTTACGGAAGGACAACTCGTTACCGAGAGAAAAACACAAATTTGAACTCGTTAATAAGAAGAAAACATGAATTCGAACTCGTTACCAAAGAAAAAACACAAATTTCTACTCGTTATAAAGGGAAAACACAAATTTCCGGCGATGTCAACTCGTTATTAGGGAAAAAGACATTTTTTCGGAAGGACAACTCGTTACCGAGAGAAAAACACAAATTTGAACTCGTTAATAAGAAGAAAACATGAATTCGAACTCGTTACCAAAGAAAAAACACAAATTTCTACTCGTTATAAAGGGAAAACACAAATTTCCGGCGATGTCAACTCGTTATTAGGGAAAAAGACATTTTTTTACGGAAGGACAACTCGTTACCGAGAGAAAAACACAAATTTGAACTCGTTAATAAGAAGAAAACATGAATTCGAACTCGTTACCAAAGAAAAAACACAAATTTCTACTCGTTATAAAGGGAAAACACAAATTTCCGGCGATGTCAACTCGTTATTAGGGAAAAAGACATTTTTTTTACGGAAGGACAACTCGTTACCGAGAGAAAAACACAAATTTGAACTCGTTAATAAGAAGAAAACATGAATTCGAACTCGTTACCAAAGAAAAAACACAAATTTCTACTCGTTATAAAGAGAAAACACAAATTTCCGGCGATGTCAACTCGTTATTAGGGAAAAAGACATTTTTATCGGAAGGACAACTCGTTACCGAGAGAAAAACACAAATTTGAACTCGTTAATAAGAAGAAAACATGAATTCGAACTCGTTACCAAAGAAAAAACACAAATTTCTACTCGTTATAAAGGGAAAACACAAATTTCCGGCGATGTCAACTCGTTATTAGGGAAAAAGACATTTTTTTCGGAAGGACAACTCGTTACCGAGAGAAAAACACAAATTTGAACTCGTTAATAAGAAGAAAACATGAATTCGAACTCGTTACCAAAGAAAAAACACAAATTTCTACTCGTTATAAAGGGAAAACACAAATTTCCGGCGATGTCAACTCGTTATTAGGGAAAAAGACATTTTTACGGAAGGACAACTCGTTACCGAGAGAAAAACACAAATTTGAACTCGTTAATAAGAAGAAAACATGAATTCAACTCGTTACCAAAGAAAAAACACAAATTTCTACTCGTTATAAAGGGAAAACACAAATTTCCGGCGATGTCAACTCGTTATTAGGGAAAAAGACATTTTTTTCGGAAGGACAACTCGTTACCGAGAGAAAAACACAAATTTGAACTCGTTAATAAGAAGAAAACATGAATTCGAACTCGTTACCAAAGAAAAAACACAAATTTCTACTCGTTATAAAGGAAAACACAAATTTCCGGCGATGTCAACTCGTTATTCGGGAAAAAGACATTTTTACGGAAGGACAACTCGTTACCGAGAGAAAAACACAAATTTGAACTCGTTAATAAGAAGAAAACATGAATTCGAACTCGTTACCAAAGAAAAAACACAAATTTCTACTCGTTATAAAGGGAAAACACAAATTTCCGGCGATGTCAACTCGTTATTAGGGAAAAAGACATTTTTTTTACGGAAGGACAACTCGTTACCGAGAGAAAAACACAAATTTGAACTCGTTAATAATAAGAAGAAAACATGAATTCGAACTCGTTACCAAAGAAAAAACACAAATTTCTACTCGTTATAAAGGGAAAACACAAATTTCCGGCGATGTCAACTCGTTATTAGGGAAAAAGACATTTTTTACGGAAGGACAACTCGTTACCGAGAGAAAAACACAAATTTGAACTCGTTAATAAGAAGAAAACATGAATTCGAACTCGTTACCAAAGAAAAAACACAAATTTCTACTCGTTATAAAGGGAAAACACAAATTTCCGGCGATGTCAACTCGTTATTAGGGAAAAAGACATTTTTTACGGAAGGACAACTCGTTACCGAGAGAAAAACACAAATTTGAACTCGTTAATAAGAAGAAAACATGAATTCGAACTCGTTACCAAAGAAAAAACACAAATTTCTACTCGTTATAAAGGGAAAACACAAATTTCCGGCGATGTCAACTCGTTATTAGGGAAAAAGACATTTTTTTACGGAAGGACAACTCGTTACCGAGAGAAAAACACAAATTTGAACTCGTTAATAAGAAGAAAACATGAATTCGAACTCGTTACCAAAGAAAAAACACAAATTTCTACTCGTTATAAAGGAAAACACAAATTTCCGGCGATGTCAACTCGTTATTAGGGAAAAAGACATTTTTTACGGAAGGACAACTCGTTACCGAGAGAAAAACACAAATTTGAACTCGTTAATAAGAAGAAAACATGAATTCGAACTCGTTACCAAAGAAAAAACACAAATTTCTACTCGTTATAAAGGGAAAACACAAATTTCCGGCGATGTCAACTCGTTATTAGGGAAAAAGACATTTTTTTACGGAAGGACAACTCGTTACCGAGAGAAAAACACAAATTTGAACTCGTTAATAAGAAGAAAACATGAATTCGAACTCGTTACCAAAGAAAAAACACAAATTTCTACTCGTTATAAAGGAAAACACAAATTTCCGGCGATGTCAACTCGTTATTAGGGAAAAAGACATTTTTTACGCAAGGACAAGGACAACTCGTTACCGAGAGAAAAACACAAATTTGAACTCGTTAATAAGAAGAAAACATGAATTCGAACTCGTTACCAAAGAAAAAACACAAATTTCTACTCGTTATAAAGGGAAAACACAAATTTCCGGCGATGTCAACTCGTTATTAGGGAAAAAGACATTTTTTTTTACGGAAGGACAACTCGTTACCGAGAGAAAAACACAAATTTGAACTCGTTAATAAGAAGAAAACATGAATTCGAACTCGTTACCAAAGAAAAAACACAAATTTCTACTCGTTATAAAAGGAAAACACAAATTTCCGGCGATGTCAACTCGTTATTAGGGAAAAAGACATTTTTTACGGAAGGACAACTCGTTACCGAGAGAAAAACACAAATTTGAACTCGTTAATAAGAAGAAAACATGAATTCGAACTCGTTACCAAAGAAAAAACACAAATTTCTACTCGTTATAAAGGGAAAACACAAATTTCCGGCGATGTCAACTCGTTATTAGGGAAAAAGACATTTCGGAAGGACAACTCGTTACCGAGAGAAAAACACAAATTTGAACTCGTTAATAAGAAGAAAACATGAATTCGAACTCGTTACCAAAGAAAAAACACAAATTTCTACTCGTTATAAAGGGAAAACACAAATTTCCGGCGATGTCAACTCGTTATTAGGGAAAAAGACATTTTTTACGGAAGGACAACTCGTTACCGAGAGAAAAACACAAATTTGAACTCGTTAATAAGAAGAAAACATGAATTCGAACTCGTTACCAAAGAAAAAACACAAATTTCTACTCGTTATAAAGGGAAAACACAAATTTCCGGCGATGTCAACTCGTTATTAGGGAAAAAGACATTTTTTTTACGGAAGGACAACTCGTTACCAGAGAAAAACACAAATTTGAACTCGTTAATAAGAAGAAAACATGAATTCGAACTCGTTACCAAAGAAAAAACACAAATTTCTACTCGTTATAAAGGGAAAACACAAATTTCCGGCGATGTCAACTCGTTATTAGGGAAAAAGACATTTTTTACGGAAGGACAACTCGTTACCGAGAGAAAAACACAAATTTGAACTCGTTAATAAGAAGAAAACATGAATTCGAACTCGTTACCAAAGAAAAAACACAAATTTCTACTCGTTATAAAGGGAAAACACAAATTTCCGGCGATGTCAACTCGTTATTAGGGAAAAAGACATTTTTTTTACGGAAGGACAACTCGTTACCGAGAGAAAAACACAAATTTGAACTCGTTAATAAGAAGAAAACATGAATTCGAACTCGTTACCAAAGAAAAAACACAAATTTCTACTCGTTATAAAGGGAAAACACAAATTTCCGGCGATGTCAACTCGTTATTAGGGAAAAAGACATTTTTTACGGAAGGACAACTCGTTACCGAGAGAAAAACACAAATTTGAACTCGTTAATAAGAAGAAAACATGAATTCGAACTCGTTACCAAAGAAAAAACACAAATTTCTACTCGTTATAAAGGAAAACACAAATTTCCGGCGATGTCAACTCGTTATTAGGGAAAAAGACATTTTTTTTACGGAAGGACAACTCGTTACGAGAGAAAAACACAAATTTGAACTCGTTAATAAGAAGAAAACATGAATTCGAACTCGTTACCAAAGAAAAAACACAAATTTCTACTCGTTATAAAGGAAAACACAAATTTCCGGCGATGTCAACTCGTTATTAGGGAAAAAGACATTTTTTCGCGGAAGGACAACTCGTTACCGAGAGAAAAACACAAATTTGAACTCGTTAATAAGAAGAAAACATGAATTCGAACTCGTTACCAAAGAAAAAACACAAATTTCTACTCGTTATAAAGGGAAAACACAAATTTCCGGCGATGTCAACTCGTTATTAGGGAAAAAGACATTTTTTTTGGAAGGACAACTCGTTACCGAGAGAAAAACACAAATTTGAACTCGTTAATAAGAAGAAAACATGAATTCGAACTCGTTACCAAAGAAAAAACACAAATTTCTACTCGTTATAAAGGAAAACACAAATTTCCGGCGATGTCAACTCGTTATTAGGGAAAAAGACATTTTTTCGGAAGGACAACTCGTTACCGAGAGAAAAACACAAATTTGAACTCGTTAATAAGAAGAAAACATGAATTCGAACTCGTTACCAAAGAAAAAACACAAATTTCTACTCGTTATAAAGGGAAAACACAAATTTCCGGCGATGTCAACTCGTTATCGGGAAAAAGACATTTTTTTTACGGAAGGACAACTCGTTACCGAGAGAAAAACACAAATTTGAACTCGTTAATAAGAAGAAAACATGAATTCGAACTCGTTACCAAAGAAAAAACACAAATTTCTACTCGTTATAAAGGGAAAACACAAATTTCCGGCGATGTCAACTCGTTATTAGGGAAAAAGACATTTTTTACGGAAGGACAACTCGTTACCGAGAAAAACACAAATTTGAACTCGTTAATAAGAAGAAAACATGAATTCGAACTCGTTACCAAAGAAAAAACACAAATTTCTACTCGTTATAAAGGGAAAACACAAATTTCCGGCGATGTCAACTCGTTATTAGGGAAAAAGACATTTTTACGGAAGGACAACTCGTTACCGAGAGAAAAACACAAATTTGAACTCGTTAATAAGAAGAAAACATGAATTCGAACTCGTTACCAAAGAAAAAACACAAATTTCTACTCGTTATAAAGGGAAAACACAAATTTCCGGCGATGTCAACTCGTTATTAGGGAAAAAGACATTTTTTCGGAAGGACAACTCGTTACGAGAGAAAAACACAAATTTGAACTCGTTAATAAGAAGAAAACATGAATTCGAACTCGTTACCAAAGAAAAAACACAAATTTCTACTCGTTATAAAGGGAAAACACAAATTTCCGGCGATGTCAACTCGTTATTAGGGAAAAAGACATTTTTTACGGAAGGACAACTCGTTACCGAGAGAAAAACACAAATTTGAACTCGTTAATAAGAAGAAAACATGAATTCGAACTCGTTACCAAAGAAAAAACACAAATTTCTACTCGTTATAAAGGGAAAACACAAATTTCCGGCGATGTCAACTCGTTATTAGGGAAAAAGACATTTTTTTCGGAAGGACAACTCGTTACCGAGAGAAAAACACAAATTTGAACTCGTTAATAAGAAGAAAACATGAATTCGAACTCGTTACCAAAGAAAAAACACAAATTTCTACTCGTTATAAAGGGAAAACACAAATTTCCGGCGATGTCAACTCGTTATTAGGAAAAAGACATTTTTTACGGAAGGACAACTCGTTACCGAGAGAAAAACACAAATTTGAACTCGTTAATAAGAAGAAAACATGAATTCGAACTCGTTACCAAAGAAAAAACACAAATTTCTACTCGTTATAAAGGGAAAACACAAATTTCCGGCGATGTCAACTCGTTATTAGGGAAAAAGACATTTTTTACGGAAGGACAACTCGTTACCGAGAGAAAAACACAAATTTGAACTCGTTAATAAGAAGAAAACATGAATTCGAACTCGTTACCAAAGAAAAAACACAAATTTTTACTCGTTATAAAGGAAAACACAAATTTCCGGCGATGTCAACTCGTTATTAGGGAAAAAGACATTTTTTCTACAAGGACAACTCGTTACCGAGAGAAAAACACAAATTTGAACTCGTTAATAAGAAGAAAACATGAATTCGAACTCGTTACCAAAGAAAAAACACAAATTTCTACTCGTTATAAAGGGAAAACACAAATTTCCGGCGATGTCAACTCGTTATTAGGGAAAAAGACATTTTTTACGGAAGGACAACTCGTTACCGAGAGAAAAACACAAATTTGAACTCGTTAATAAGAAGAAAACATGAATTCGAACTCGTTACCAAAGAAAAAACACAAATTTCTACTCGTTATAAAGGAAAACACAAATTTCCGGTGATGTCAACTCGTTATTAGGGGAAAAAGCCATTTTTACGGAAAGACAACCTGCGAATACCGAGAGAAAAACACAAATTTGAACTCGTTAATAAGAAGAAAACATGAATTCGAACTCCTTACCAAAGAAAAAACACAAATTTCTACTCGTTATAAAGGAAAACACAAATTTCCGGTGATGTCAACTCGTTATTAGGGAAAAAGACATTTTTTTACGGAAGGACAACTCGTTACCGATTGGAAATACAAAGAATTTTAACTCGTTAATAAGAAGAAAACATGAATTCGAACTCGTTACCAAAAGAAAAAACACAAATTTCTACTCGTTATAAAAGGAAAACACAAATTTCCGCCGATGTCAACTAGTTATTAGGGAAAAGAGACATTTTTTACGGAAAGGACAACCTAGATTACAGGTATAAAAACACAAATTTGAACTCGTTAATAAGAAAGAAAATATGAATTCAAACTCGTTACCAAAGAAAAAACACAAATTTCTACTCGTTATAAAGGGAAAACACAAATTTCCCGGCGATGTCGACTCGTTGGTAAGGAAAAAGACATTTTTAGGAAAGACAACTCGTTACCGATTGAAAAAACACAAATTTGAACTCGGAACAGCCAAGAAGAAAACATGAATTCGAACTCGTTACAAAAAAGAAAAAACACAAATTTTTACTCGTTATAAAAGGGAAAACATGAAATTTCCGTCGATGTCGGCTAGATTATTAGGGGAAAAGACATTTTATTTGCAAGGACAACTCGTTACCGATTGAAAAACACAAAATTGAACTTGTTAATAAAGAAAACATGAATTCGAACTCGTTACCAAAAAAAGAAAAAACACAAATTTTTACTCGTTATAAGAAAAGACAAATTCCGGCGATGTCGACTGCGTTATTCGGGAAAAAAAAACATTTTTCTACAAGGACAACTCGTTACCGAGAGAAAAACACAAATTTGAACTCGTTAAATAGAAAAGAAAACATGAATTTGAACTCGTTAGCCAATAGAAAAAAAACACAAATTTCTACTCGTTATAAAGGGAAAACACAAATTTCCGGCGATGTCAACTCGTTATTCGGGAAAAAGACATTTTCTGCGGAAGGACAACTCGTTACAGGAGAAAAACACAAAATTTGAACTCGATAATAAGAAGAAAACATGAATTCGAACTCGTTACCAAAGAAAAAACACAAATTTCTACTCATTATAAAGGCAAAACACAAATTTCCGGCGATGTCAACTCGCTATTAGGGAAAAAGACATTTTTTTCTGGAAGGATAACTCGTTACAAGAGAAAAACACAAATTTGAACTTGTTAATAAGAAGAAAACATGAATTCGAACACCGTTACCAAAGAAAAAACACAAATTTTTACTCGTTATAAAGGAAAACACAAATTTCCGGCGATGTCAACTCATTATTATTAGGGAAAAAAAAACATTTAATCTACAAGGACAATTCGTTACCGGAGAAAAACACGGAAATTTGAACTCGTTAAATAGAAAACAAAAATTTCTACTCGTTATAAAGGGAAAACACAAATTTCCGGCGATGTCAACTCGTTATCAGGGAAAAAACATTTTTTCTGCAAGGATAACTAGTTTCAAGAGAAAAACCCAAATTTGAACTCGTTAATAAGAAGAAAACATGATTTCGAACTCGTTACCAAAGAAAAAACACAAATTTTTACTCGTTATAAAGAGAAAACCCAAATTTCTGGCGATGTCAACTCGTTATTAGGGAAAAAGACATTTTTTTTCTGGAAGGACAACTCGTTACCGAGAGAAAAACACAAATTTGAACTCGTTAATAAGAAGAAAACATGAATTCGAACTCGTTACCAAAGTAAAAACACAAATGTTTACTCGTTATAAAGAGAAAACACAAATTTCCGGCGATGTCAACTCGTTATAGGAAAAAAAAACATTTTTTACGCAAGGACAACTAGTTACAAGAGAAAAACACAAATTTGAACTCGTTAATAGAAGAAAACATGAATTCGAACTCGTTACGAAAGAAAAAACACAAATTTCTACTCGTTATAAAGGGAAAACACAAATTTCCGGCGATGTCAACTCGTTATTTGGGAAAAAACATTTTTTACGCAAGGACAATTCGTTACCGAGAGAAAAACACAAATTTATACTCGTTAATAAGAAGAAAACATGAATTCGAACTCGTTACCAAAGAAAAAACACAAATTTCTACTCGTTATAAAGGAAAACACAAATTTCCGGAGATGTCAACTCGTTATAGGAGAAAAAACATTTTTTGCAAGGAAAATTCGTTACTAGAGAAAAACACAAATTTGAACTCGTTAATAAGAAGAAAACATGAATTCGAACTCGTTACCAAAGAAAAAACACAAATTTCTACTCGTTATAAAGGGAAAACACAAATTTCCGGCGATGTCAACTCGTTATTTGGGAAAAAGACATTTTTTTTTGGAAGGACAACTCGTTACCAGAGAAAAACACAAATTTGAACTCGTTAATAAGAAGAAAACATGAATTCGAACTCGTTACCAAAGAAAAAACACAAATTTCTACTCGTTATAAAGAGAAAACACAAATTTCCGGCGATGTCAACTCGTTATTAGGGAAAAAGACATTTTATCTACGGAAGGACAACTCGTTACCGAGAGAAAAACACAAAATTGAACTCGTTAATAAGAAGAAAACATGAATTCGAACTCGTTACCAAAGAAAAAAACACAAATTTCTACTCGTTATAAAGGGAAAACACAAATTTCCGGTGATGTCAACTCGTTATTAGGGAAAAAGACATTTTTTTACGGAAGGACAACTCGTTACCAGAGAAAAACACAAATTTGAACTCGTTAATAAGAAGAAAACATGAATTCGAACTCGTTACCAAAGAAAAAACACAAATTTCTACTCGATATAAAGGGAAAACACAAATTTCCGGCGATGTCAACTCGTTATTCGGGAAAAAGACATTTTCTCTGGAAGGACAACTCGTTACCAGAGAAAAACACAAATTTGAACTTGATAATAAGAAGAAAACATGAATTCGAACTCGTTACCAAAGAAAAAACACAAATTTCTACTCATTATAAAGGGAAAACACAAATTTCCGGCGATTTCAACTCGTTATTAGGGAAAAAGACATTTTTTCTGGAAGGATAACTCGTTACAAGAGAAAAACACAAATTTGAACTTGTTAATAAGAAGAAAACATGAATTCGAACTCGTTATCAAAGAAAAAACACAAATTTCTACTCGTTATAAAGGGAAAACACAAATTTCCGGTGATGTCAACTCGTTATTAGGGAAAAAGACATTTTTTTACTGCAAGGACAACTCGTTTCGAGAGAAAAACACAAATTTGAACTCGTTAATAAGAAGAAAACATGAATTCGAACTCGTTACCAAAGAAAAAAACACAAATTTTTACTCGTTATAAAGAGAAAACACAAATTTCCGGCGATGTCAACTCGTTATTAGGGAAAAAAAACATTTTTTATGCAAGGACAACTCGTTACAAGAGAAAAACACAAATTTGAATTCGTTAAATAAGAAGAAAACATGAATTCGAACCTGTTACCAAAGACAAAACACAAATTTCTACTCGTTATAAAGGAAAACACAAATTTCCGGCGATGTCAACTCGTTATTAGGAAAAAAGACATTTTTTACGGAAGGACAACTCGTTACCGAGAGAAAAACACAAATTTGAACTCGTTAATAGAAGAAAACATGAATTCGAACTCGTTACCAAAGAAAAAACACAAATTTCTACTCGTTATAAAGGGAAAACACAAATTTCCGGTGATGTCAACTCGTTATTGGGAAAAAGACATTTTTTTACGGAAGGACAACTCGTTACCAGAGAAAAACACAAATTTGAACTCGTTAATAAGAAGAAAACATGAATTCGAACTCGTTACCAAAGAAAAAACACAAATTTCTACTCGTTATAAAGAGAAAACACAAATTTCCGGCGATGTCAACTCGTTATTCGGGAAAAAGACATTTTTTCTGGAAGGACAACTCGTTACTAGAGAAAAACACAAATTTGAACTCGTTAATAAGAAGAAAACATGAATTCGAACTCGTTACCAAAGAAAAAACACAAATTTCTACTCGTTATAAAGGGAAAACACAAATTTCCGGCGATGTCAACTCGTTATTAGGGAAAAAGACATTTTTTTCGGAAGGACAACTCGTTACAAGAGAAAAACACAAATTTGAACTCGTTAATAAGAAGAAAACATGAATTCGAACTCGTTACCAAAGAAAAAACACAAATTTCTACTCGTTATAAAGGGAAAACACAAATTTCCGGTGATGTCAACTCGTTATTAGGGAAAAAAACATTTTTACGGAAGGACAACTCGTTACAAGAGAAAAACACAAATTTGAACTCGTTAATAAGAAGAAAACATGAATTCGAACTCGTTACCAAAGAAAAAACACAAATTTCTACTCGTTATAAAGGAAAACACAAATTTCCGGCGATGTCAACTCGTTATTAGGGAAAAAGACATTTTTACGCAAGGACAACTCATTACAAGAGAAAAACACAAATTTGAACTCGTTAATAAGAAGAAAACATGAATTCGAACTCGTTACCAAAGAAAAAACACAAATTTCTACTCGTTATAAAGGGAAAACACAAATTTCCGGTGATGTCAACTCGTTATTAGGGACAAAAGACATTTTTTCTGGAAGGACAACTCGTTACGAGAGAAAAACACAAATTTGAACTCGTTAATAAGAAGAAAACATGAATTCGAACTCGTTACCAAAGAAAAAACACAAATTTCTACTCGTTATAAAGGGAAAACACAAATTTCCGGCGATGTCAACTCGTTATTCGGGAAAAAGACATTTTTTACGGAAGGACAACTCGTTACCGAGAGAAAAACACAAATTTGAACTCGTTAATAAGAAGAAAACATGAATTCGAACTCGTTACCAAAAAAAAAACACAAATTTCTACTCGTTATAAAGGGAAAACACAAATTTCCGGCGATGTCAACTCGTTATTAGGGAAAAAGACATTTTTTTACGGAAGGACAACTCGTTACAAGAGAAAAACACAAATTTGAACTCGTTAATAAGAAGAAAACATGAATTCGAACTCGTTACCAAAGAAAAAACACAAATTTCTACTCGTTATAAAGGAAAACACAAATTTCCGGCGATGTCAACTCGTTATTAGGGAAAAAGACATTTTTTCTACAAGGACAACTCGTTACCAGAGAAAAACACAAATTTGAACTCGTTAATAAGAAGAAAACATGAATTTGAACTCGTTACCAAAGAAAAAACACAAATTTTTACTCGTTATAAAGGAAAACACAAATTTCCGGCGATGTCAACTCGTTATTAGGGAAAAAGACATTTTTTCGGAAGGACAACTCGTTACAAGAGAATAACGCAAATTTTGAACTCGTTAATAAGAAGAAAACATGAATTCGAACTCGTTACCAAAGAAAAAACACAAATTTCTACTCGTTATAAAGGGAAAACAAAAATTTCCGGCGATGTCAACTCGTTATTAGGGAAAAAGACATTTTTTCTGGAAGGACAACTCGTTACCAGAGAAAAACACAAATTTGAACTCGTTAATAAGAAGAAAACATGAATTCGAACTCGTTACCAAAGAAAAAACATAAATTTCTACTCGTTATAAATGGAAAACACAAATTTCCGGCGATGTCAACTCGTTATTAGGGAAAAAGTTTTTTTTTTTGGAAGGACAACTCGTTACCAGAGAAAAACAAAAATTTGAACTCGTTAATAAGAAGAAAACATGAATTCGAACTCGTTACCAAATAAAAAACACAAATTTTTACTCGTTATAAAGGAAAACACAAATTTCCGGCGATGTCAACTCGTTATTAGGGAAAAAGACATTTTCTGGAAGGACAACTCGTTACAAGAGAAAAACACAAATTTGAACTCGTTAATAAGAAGAAAACATGAATTCGAACTCGTTACCAAAGAAAAAACACAAATTTCTACTCGTTATAAAGAGAAAACACAAATTTCCGGCGATGTCAACTCGTTATTAAGGAAAAAAACATTTTTTCTACGGAAGGACAACTCGTTACCGAGAGAAAAACACAAATTTGAACTCGTTAATAGAAGAAAACATGAATTTGAACTCGTTACCAAAGAAAAAACACAAATTTTTACTCGTTATAAAGAGAAAACACAAATTTCCGGCGATGTCAACTCGTTATTAGAGTAAAAAAATATTTTTTTCTGCAAGGACAACTCGTTACCAGAGAAAAACACAAATTCGAACTCGTTAATAAGAAGAAAACATGAATTCGAACTCGTTACCAAAGAAAAAACACAAATTTCTACTCGTTATAAAGGGAAAACACAAATTTCCGGCGATGTCAACTCGTTATTAGGGAAAAAACATTTTTTTCTGGAAGGACAACTCGTTACAAGAGAAAAACACAAATTTGAACTCGTTAATAAGAAGAAAACATGAATTCGAACTCGTTACGAATGAAAAAACACAAATTTATACTCGTTATAAAGGGAAAACACAAATTTTCCGGCGATGTCAACTCGTTATCAGAGAAAAAAACATTTTTTCTGCAATGAAAATTCGTTACCAGAGAAAAACACAAATTTATACTCGTTAATACGAAGAAAACATGAATTCGAACTCGTTACCAAAGAAAAAACACAAATTTCTACTCGTTATAATGGGAAAACACAAATTTCCGGAGATGTCAACTCGTTATCAGAGAAAAAAACATTTTGCAAGGAAAATTCGTTACTAGAGAAAAACACAAATTTGAACTCGTTAATAAGAAGAAAACGTGAATTCGAACTCCTTACCAAAGAAAAAACACAAATTTCTACTCGTTATAAAGGGAAAACACAAATTTCCGGCGAAGTCAACTCGTTATCAGGGAAAAAAACATTTTTTTCTGCAAAGACAACTCGTTACCAGAGAAAAACACAAATTTGAACTCGTTAATAAGAAGAAAACATGAATTTGAACTCGTTACCAAAGAAAAAACACAAATTTCTACTCGTTATAAAGGGAAAACACAATTTTCCGGGGATGTCAACTTCGTTATCAGAGAAAAAAACATTTTTTCTGCAATGAAAATTCGTTACCAGAGAAAAACACAAATTTATACTCGTTAATACGAAGAAAACATGAATTCGAACTCGTTACCAAAGAAAAAACACAAATTTCTACTCGTTATAATGGGAAAACACAAATTTCCGGCGATGTCAACTCGTTATCAGGGAAAAAAACATTTTTTCTGCAAAGACAAATCGTTACTAGAGAAAAAACAGAAATTTGAACTCGTTAATAAGAAGAAACACGAATTCGAACTCGTTACCAAAGCAAAGACACAAATTTCTACTCGTTATAAAGGGAAAACACAAATTTCCGGCGATGTCAACTCGTTATCAGGGAAAAAAGAATTTTTTTCTGCAAGGACAACTCGTTACCAGAGAAAAACACAAATTTGAACTCGTTAATAAGAAGAAAACATGAATTCGAACTCGTTACCAATGAAAAAACACAAATTTATACTCGTTATAAAGGGAAAACACAAAATTCCGGGGATGTCAACTCGTTATCAAAGAAGAAAACATTTTTTCTGCAAGGAAAATTCGTTACTAGAGAAAAACACAAATTTGAACTCGTTAATAAGAAGAAAACATGAATTCGAACTCCTTACCAAAGAAAAAACACAAATTTCAACTCGTTATAAAGGGAAAACACAAATTTCCGGCGAAGTCAACTCGTTATCAGGGAAAAAAACATTTTTTTCTGCAAAGACAACTCGTTACCAGAGAAAAACACAAATTTGAACTCGTTAATAAGAAGAAAACATGAATTCGAACTCGTTACCAAAGAAAAAACACAAATTTCTACTCGTTATAAAGGGAAAACACAATTTTTTGGGGATGTCAACTCGTTATCAGAGAAAAAAACATTTTTTCTGCAATGAAAATTCGTTACCAGAGAAAAACACAAATTTATACTCGTTAATACGAAGAAAACATGAATTCGAACTCGTTACCAAAGAAAAAACACAAATTTCTACTCGTTATAAAGGGAAAACACAAATTTCCTGCGATGTCAACTCGTTATCAAAGAAAAAAACATTTTTCTACAAGACAACTCGTTACCAGAGAAAAACACAAATTTGAACTCGTTAATTAGAATAATACATGAATTCGAACTCGTTACCGAAGAAAAAAAACCAATTTCTACTCGTTATAAATGGAAAACACAAATTTCCGGCGATGTCAACTCGTTATCAGGGAAAAAAAACATTTTTTCGGCAAAGACAACTCGTTACCAGAGAAAAACACAAATTTGAACTCGTTAATAAGAAGAAAACAGAATTCGAACTCGTTACCAAAGAAAAAACACAAATTTCTACTCGTTATAACGGGAAAACACAATTTTCCGGCGATGTCAACTCGTTATCAGAGAAAAAAACATTTTTTCTGCAAGGAAAATTCGTTACCATAGAAAAACACAAATTTGAACTCATTAATAAGAAGAAAACATGAATTTGAACTCGTTACCAAAGAAAAACACAAATTTCTACTCGTAATAAAGGGAAAACACAAATTTCCGGGGATGTCAACTCGTTACTAGAGAAAAAAAAACATTTTTTCTACAAGGACAACTCATTTCCAGAGAAAAACACAAATTTGAACTCGTTAATAAAATGAAAACACGAATTCGAACTCGTTACCAATGAAAAAACACAAATTTCTACTCGTTTTAAAGGGAAAACACAAATTTCCGGCAATGTCAACTCGTTATCAGGGAAAAAAACATTTTTTCTGCAAGGACAACTCGTTACCAAAGAAAAACACAAATTTAAACTCGTTAATATGAAGAAAACATGAATTCGAACTCGTTACCAAAGAAAAAACACAAATTTCCGGCGATGTCAACTCGTTATCATGGAAAAAAACATTATTTCTACAAAGACAACTCATTATACAAGAAAAACACAAATTTGAACTCGTTAAAAAGAAGAAAACATGAATTCGAACTCGTTACCAAAGAAAAAACACAAATTTCTACTCGTTATAAAGGGAAAACACAAATTTCCGGCGATGTCAACTCGTTATCAGAGAAAAAAAACATTTTTTCCGCAATGAAAATTCGTTTCCAAAGAAAAACACAAATTTGAACTCGTTAATAAGAAGAAAACATGAATTCGAACTCGTTACCAAAGGAAAAACACAAATTTCTACTCAATATAAAGGGAAAACACAAATTTCCGGGGATGTCAACTCGTTACTAGGGGAAAAAAACATTTTTTTCTGCAAAGACAACTCGTTATCAGAGAAAAACACAAATTTGAACTCGTTAATATAAGAAAACTTGAATTCGAACTCGTTACCAAAGGAAAAACACAAATTTCTACTCGTTATAAAGGGAAAACACAATTTTCCGGCGATGTCAACACGTTATCAGAGAAAAATACATTTTTTCAGCAAGGAAAATTCGTTGCCATAGAAAAACACAAATTTGAACTCGTTAATAAGAAGAAAACATGAATTCGAATTCGTTACCAAAGAAAACACACAAATTTTTACTCGTTATAAAGGGAAAACACAATTTTCCGGGGATGTCAACTCGTTATCAGAGAAAAAACATTTTTTCTGCAAGTAAAATTTGTTACCTGAGAAAAACACAAATTTGAACTCGTTAATAAGAACAAAACATTAATTCGAACTCGTTACCAAACAAAAAACACAAATTTCTACTCGTTATAAAGGGAAAACACAAATTTCCGGCGATGTCAACTCGTTATCAGGGAAAAAACATTTATTCGGCAAGGACAACTCGTTACCAAAGAAAAACGCAAATTTGAACTCGTTAATAAGAAGAAAACATGAATTCGAACTCGTTACCAAAGAAAAAACAATAATTTATACTCGTTATAAAGGCAAAACACAAATTTACGGCGATGTCAACTCGTTATCATGGAAAAAAACATTTTTCTGCAAAGACAATTCGTTACCAGAGAAAAACAAAAATTTGAACTCGTTAATAAGAAGAAAACATGAATTCGAACTCGTTACCAAAGAAAAAACACAAATTTCTACTCGTTATAAAGGGAAAACACAAATTTCCGGCGATGTCAACTCGTTATCAGAGAAAAAAACATTTTTTTTGCAATAAAAATTCGTTACCATAGAAAAACACAAATTTGAACTCGTTAATAAGAAGAAAACAAGAATTCGAACTCGTTACCAAAGAAAAAACACAAATTTCTACTCAATATAAAAGGAAAACACAAATTTCCGGGGATGTCAACTCGTTACCAGGGAAAAAAACATTTTTTCTGCGAGCACAACTCATTTCCAAAGAAAAACACAAATCTGAACTCGTTAATAAGAAGAAAACACGAATTCGAACTTGTTACCAAAGAAAAAACACAAATTTCTACTCGTTATAAAGGGAAAACACAAATTTCCAGCGATGTCAACTCGTTATCAGGGAAAAAAACATTTTTTCTGCAAGGACAACTCGTTACCAAAGAAAAACACAAATTTGAACTCGTTAATAAGTAGAAAACATGAATTCAAACTCGTTACCAAAGAAAAAACACAAATTTCTACTCGTTATAAAGGGAAAACACAAATTTCCGGAGATGTCAACTCGTTATCAGGGAAAAAAACATTTTTTCTGCAAAGACAACTCGTTACTAGAGAAAAACACAAATATGAACTCGTTAATAAGAAGAAACATGAATTCGAACTCGTTACCAAAGAAAAAACACTAATTTCTACTCGTTATAAAGGGAAAACACAAATTTCCGGCGATGTCTACTCGTTATCAGGGAAAAAAGAATTTTTTCTGCAAGGACAACTTGTTACCAGAGAAAAACACAAATTTGAACTCGTTAATAAGAAGAAAACATGAATTCGAACTCGTTACCAATGAAAAAACACAAATTTATACTCGTTATAAAGGGAAAACACAAATTTCCGGGAATGTCAACTCGTTATCAGAGAACAAAACATTTTTCTGCAAGGAAAATTCGTTACTAGAGAAAAACACAAATTTGAACTCGTTAATAAGAAGAAAACGTGAATTCGAACTCCTTACCAAAGAAAAAACACAAATTTCTACTCGTTATAAAGGGAAAACACAAATTTCCGGCGATGTCAACTCGTTATCAGGGAAAAAAACATTTTTTTCTGCAAAGACAACTCGTTACCAGAGAAAAACACAAATTTGAACTCGTTAATAAGAAGAAAACATGAATTTGAACTCGTTACCAAAGAAAAAACACAAATTTCTACTCGTTATAAAGGGAAAACACAATTTTCCGGGGATGTCAATTCGTTATCAGAGAAAAAAAACATTTTTTCTGCAATGAAAATTCGTTACCAGAGAAAAACACAAATTTATACTCGTTAATACGAAGAAAACATGAATTCGAACTCGTTACCAAAGAAAAAACACAAATTTCTCGTTATAAAGGGAAAACACAAATTTCCGGCGATGTCAACTCGTTATCAGGGAAAAAAACATTTTTTCTGCAAAGACAAATCGTTACTAGAGAAACACAGAAATTTGAACTCGTTAATAAGAAGAAACACGAATTCGAACTCGTTACCAAAGAAAAAACACAAATTTCTACTCGTTATAAAGGGAAAACACAAATTTCCGGCGATGTCAACTCGTTATCAGGGAAAAAAGAATTTTTTTTACGCAAGGACAACTCGTTACCAGAGAAAAACACAAATTTGAACTCGTTAATAAGAAGAAAACATGAATTCGAACTCGTTACCAATGAAAAAACACAAATTTATACTCGTTATAAAGGGAAAACACAAAATTCCGGGGATGTCAACTCGTTATCAGAGAAAAAAACATTTTTTCTGCAAGGAAAATTCGTTACTAGAGAAAAACACAAATTTGAACTCGTTAATAAGAAGAAAACATGAATTCGAACTCCTTACCAAAGAAAAAACACAAATTTCAACTCGTTATAAAGGGAAAACACAAATTTCCGGCGATGTCAACTCGTTATCAGGGAAAAAAACATTTTTTTTCTGCAAAGACAACTCGTTACCAGAGAAAAACACAAATTTGAACTCGTTAATAAGAAAAAAACATGAATTCGAACTCGTTACCGAAGAAAAAACACAAATTTCTACTCGTTATAAAAGGAAAACACAATTTTTCGGGGATGTCAACTCGTTATCAGAGAAAAAAACATTTTTTCTGCAATGAAAATTCGTTACCCGAGAAAAACACAAATTTGAACTCGTTACCAAAGAAAAAACACAAATTTCTACTTGTTATAAAGGGAAAACACAAATTTCCTGCGATGTCAACTCGTTATCAAGGAAAAAAACATTTTTCTACAAGGACAACTCGTTACCAGATAAAAACACAAATTTGAACTCGTTAATTAGAATAATACATGAATTCGAACTCGTTACCGAAGAAAAAAAACCAATTTCTACTCGTTATAAATGGAAAACACAAATTTCCGGCGATGTCAACTCGTTATCAGGAAAAAAAAACATTTTTTCGGCAAAGACAACTCGTTACCAGACAAAAACACAAATTTGAACTCGTTAATAAGAAGAAAACAGGAATTCGAACTCGTTACCAAAGAAAACACACAAATTTCTACTCGTTATAACGGGAAAACACAATTTTCCGACGATGTCAACTCGTTATCAGAGAAAAAAACATTTTTTCTGCAAGGAAAATTCGTTACCATAGAAAAACACAAATTTGAACTCGTTAATAAGAAGAAAACATGAATTTGAACTCGTTACCAAAGAAAAACACAAATTTCTACTCGTAATAAAGGGAAAACACAAATTTCCGGGGATGTCAACTCGTTACTAGGGAAAAAAACATTTTTTCTGCAAGGACAACCCATTTCCAGAGAAAAACACAAATTTGAACTCGTTAATAAGATGAAAACACGAATTCGAACTCGTTACCAATGAAAAAACACAAATTTCTACTCGTTTTAAAGGGAAAACACAAATTTCCGGCGATGTCAACTCGTTATCGGGGAAAAAAACATTTTTTACGCAAGGACAACTCGTTACCAAAGAAAAACACAAATTTAAACTCGTTAATATGAAGAAAACATGAATTCGAACTCGTTACCAAAGAAAAAACACAAATTTCTACTCGTTATAAAGGGAAAACACAAATTTCCGGCGATGTCAACTCGTTATCATGGAAAATAACATTATTTCTGCAAAGACAACTCATTATACAAGAAAAACACAAATTTGAACTCGTTAAAAGAAGAAAACATTAATTCGAACTCGTTACCAAAGAAAAAACACAAATTTCTACTCGTTATAAAGGGAAAACACAAATTTCCGGCGATGTCAACTCGTTATCAGAGAAAAAAACATTTTTTCTGCAATGAAAATTCGTTACCAAAGAAAAACACAAATTTGAACTCGTTAATAAGAAGAAAACATGAATTCGAACTCGTTACCAAAGGAAAACATAAATTTCTACTCAATATAAAGGGAAAACACAAATTTCCGGGGATGTCAACTCGTTACCAGGGAAAAAAATATTTTTTCTGCAAGGACAACTCATATCCAGAGAAAAACACAAATTTGAACTCGTTAATAAGCAGAAAACACGAATTCGAACTCGTTACCAAAGAAAAAACACAAATTTCTACTCGTTATAAAGGGAAAACACAAATTTCCAGCGATGTCAACTCGTTACCAGGGAAAAAAACATTTTTTTCTGCAAAGACAACTCGTTATCAGAGAAAAATACAAATTTGAACTCGTTAATAAGAAGAAAACATGAATTCGAACTCGTTACCAAAGGAAAAACACAAATTTCTACTCAATATAAAGGGAAAACACAAATTTCCGGGGATGTCAACTCGTTACCAGGGAAAAAAACATTTTTTTCTGCAAAGACAACTCGTTATCAGAGAAAAACACAAATTTGAACTCGTTAATATAAGAAAACTTGAATTCGAACTCGTTACCAAAGGAAAAACACAAATTTCTACTCGTTATAAAGGGAAAACACAATTTTCCGGTGATGTCAACTCGTTATCAGAGAAAAATACATTTTTTCAGCAAGGAAAATTCGTTGCCATAGAAAAACACAAATTTGAACTCGTTAATAAGAAGAAAACATGAATTCGAATTCGTTACCAAAGAAAACACACAAATTTTTACTCGTTATAAAGGTAAAACACAATTTTCCGGGGATGTCAACTCGTTATCAGAGAAAAAACATTTTTTCTGCAAGTAAAATTTGTTACCTGAGAAAAACACAAATTTGAACTCGTTAATAAGAACAAAACATTAATTCGAACTCGTTACCAAACAAAAAACACAAATTTCTACTCGTTATAAAGGGAAAACACAAATTTCCGGCGATGTCAACTCGTTATCAGGGAAAAAACATTTATTCGGCAAGGACAACTCGTTACCAAAGAAAAACACAAATTTGAACTCGTTAATAAGAAGAAAACATGAATTCGAACTCGTTACCAAAGAAAAAACAATAATTTATACTCGTTATAAAGGCAAAACACAAATTTACGGCGATGTCAACTCGTTATCATGGAAAAAAACATTTTTCTGCAAAGACAACTCGTTACCGGAGAAAAACAAAAATTTGAACTCGTTAATAAGAAGAAAACATGAATTCGAACTCGTTACAAAAGAAAAAACACAAATTTCTACTCGTTATAAAGGGAAAACACAAATTTCCGGCGATGTCAACTCGTTATCAGAGAAAAAAACATTTTTTTTGCAATAAAAATTCGTTACCATAGAAAAACACAAATTTGAACTCGTTAATAAGAAGAAAACAAGAATTCGAACTCGTTACCAAAGAAAAAACACAAATTTCTACTCAATATAAAAGGAAAACACAAATTTCCGGGGATGTCAACTCGTTACTAGGGAAAAAAACATTTTTTTTTGCAAGGACAACCCATTTCCAGAGAAAAACACAAATTTGAACTCGTTAATAAGATGAAAACACGAATTCGAACTCGTTACCAATGAAAAAACACAAATTTCTACTCGTTTTAAAGGGAAAACACAAATTTCCGGCGATGTCAACTCGTTATCAGGGAAAAAAACATTTTTTCTGCAAGGACAACTCGTTACCAAAGAAAAACACAAATTTGAACTCGTTAATAAGTAGAAAACATGAATTCAAACTCGTTACCAAAGAAAAAACACAAATTTCTACTGTTATAAAGGGAAAACACAAATTTCCGGTGATGTCAACTCGTTATCAGGGAAAAAAACATTTTTTCTGCAAAGACAACTCGTTACTAGAGAAAAACACAAATATGAACTCATTAATAAGAAGAAACATGAATTCGAACTCGTTACCAAAGAAAAAACACAAATTTCTACTCGTTATAAAGGGAAAACACAAATTTCCGGCGATGTCTACTCGTTGTCAGGGAAAAAAGAATTTTTTTCTGCAAGGACAACTTGTTACCAGAGAAAAACACAAATTTGAACTCGTTAATAAGAAGAAAACATGAATTCGAACTCGTTACCAATGAAAAAACACAAATTTATACTCGTTATAAAGGGAAAACACAAATTTCCGGGAATGTCAACTCGTTATCAGAGAACAAAACATTTTTCTGCAAGGAAAATTCGTTACTAGAGAAAAACACAAATTTGAACTCGTTAATAAGAAGAAAACGTGAATTCGAACTCCTTACCAAAGAAAAAACACAAATTTCTACTCGTTATAAAGGGAAAACACAAATTTCCGGCGATGTCAACTCGTTATCGGGGAAAAAAAAACATTTTTTTCTGCAAAGACAACTCGTTACCAGAGAAAAACACAAATTTGAACTCGTTAATAAGAAGAAAACATGAATTTGAACTCGTTACCAAAGAAAAAACACAAATTTCTACACGTTATAAAGGGAAAACACAATTTTCCGGGGATGTCAACTCGTTATCAGAGAAAAAAAAACATTTTTTCTGCAATGAAAATTCGTTACCAGAGAAAAACACAAATTTATACTCGTTAATACGAAGAAAACATGAATTCGAACTCGTTACCAAAGAAAAAACACAAATTTCTACTCGTTATAAAGGGAAAACACAAATTTCCGGCGATGTCAACTCGTTATCAGGGAAAAAAACATTTTTTCTGCAAAGACAAATCGTTACTAGAGAAACACGAAATTTGAACTCGTTAATAAGAAGAAACACGAATTCGAACTCGTTACCAAAGAAAAAACACAAATTTCTACTCGTTATAAAGGGAAAACACAAATTTCCGGCGATGTCAACTCGTTATCAGGGAAAAAAGAATTTTTTTCTGCAAGGACAACTCGTTACCAGAGAAAAACACAAATTTGAACTCGTTAATAAGAAGAAAACATGAATTCGAACTCGTTACCAATGAAAAAACACAAATTTATACTCGTTATAAAGGGAAAACACAAAATTCCGGGGATGTCAACTCGTTATCAGAGAAAAAAACATTTTTTCTGCAAGGAAATTTCGTTACTAGAGAAAAACACAAATTTGAACTCGTTAATAAGAAGAAAACATGAATTCGAACTCCTTACCAAAGAAAAAACACAAATTTCAACTCGTTATAAAGGGAAAACACAAATTTCCGGCGATGTCAACTCGTTATCAGGGAAAAAAACATTTTTTTCTGCAAAGACAACTCGTTACCAGAGAAAAACACAAATTTGAACTCGTTAATAAGAAGAAAACATGAATTCGAACTCGTTACCAAAGAAAAAACACAAATTTCTACTCGTTATAAAGGGAAAACACAATTTTTTGGGGATGTCAACTCGTTATCAGAGAAAAAAACATTTTTTCTGCAATGAAAATTCGTTACCCTAGAAAAACACAAATTTGAACTCGTTAATACGAAGAAAACATGATTTCGAACTCGTTACCAAAGAAAAAACACAAATTTCTACTTGTTATAAAGGGAAAACACAAATTTCCTGCGATGTCAACTCGTTATCAAGGAAAAAAACATTTTTCTACAAGGACAACTCGTTACCAGATAAAAACACAAATTTGAACTCGTTAATTAGAATAATACATGAATTCGAACTCGTTACCGAAGAAAAAAAACCAATTTCTACTCGTTATAAATGGAAAACACAAATTTCCGGCGATGTCAACTCATTATCAGGAAAAAAAAAACATTTTTTCGGCAAAGACAACTCGTTACCAGACAAAAACACAAATTTGAACTCGTTAATAAGAAGAAAACAGGAATTCGAACTCGTTACCAAAGAAAACACACAAATTTCTACTCGTTATAACGGGAAAACACAATTTTCCGACGATGTCAACTCGTTATCAGAGAAAAAAACATTTTTTCTGCAAGGAAAATTCGTTACCATAGAAAAACACAAATTTGAACTCGTTAATAAGAAGAAAACATGAATTTGAACTCGTTACCAAAGAAAAACACAAATTTCTACTCGTAATAAAGGGAAAACACAAATTTCCGGGGATGTCAACTCGTTACTAGGGAAAAAAACATTTTTTCTGCAAGGACAACCCATTTCCAGAGAAAAACACAAATTTGAACTCGTTAATAAGATGAAAACACGAATTCGAACTCGTTACCAATGAAAAAACACAAATTTCTACTCGTTTTAAAGGGAAAACACAAATTTCCGGCGATGTCAACTCGTTATCAGGGAAAAAAACATTTTTTCTGCAAGGACAACTCGTTACCAAAGAAAAACACAAATTTAAACTCGTTAATATGAAGAAAACATGAATTCGAACTCGTTACCAAAGAAAAAACACAAATTTCTACTCGTTATAAAGGGAAAACACAAATTTCCGGCGATGTCAACTCGTTATCATGGAAAATAACATTATTTCTGCAAAGACAACTCATTATACAAGAAAAACACAAATTTGAACTCGTTAAAAAGAAGAAAACATGAATTCGAACTCGTTACCAAAGAAAAAACACAAATTTCTACTCGTTATAAAGGGAAAACACAAATTTCCGGCGATGTCAACTCGTTATCAGAGAAAAAAACATTTTTTCTGCAATGAAAATTCGTTACCAAAGAAAAACACAAATTTGAACTCGTTAATAAGAAGAAAACATGAATTCGAACTCGTTACCAAAGGAAAACATAAATTTCTACTCAATATAAAGGGAAAACACAAATTTCCGGGGATGTCAACTCGTTACCAGGGAAAAAAATATTTTTTCTGCAAGGACAACTCATGTCCAGAGAAAAACACAAATTTGAACTCGTTAATAAGCAGAAAACACGAATTCGAACTCGTTACCAAAGAAAAAACACAAATTTCTACTCGTTATAAAGGGAAAACACAAATTTCCAGCGATGTCAACTCGTTATCGGGGAAAAAAACATTTTTTCTACAAGGACAACTCGTTACCAAAGAAAAACACAAATTTGAACTCGTTAATAAGAAGAAAACATGAATTCGAACTCGTTACCAAAGAAAAAACACAAATTTCTACTCGTTATAAAGGGAAATCACAAATTTCCGGCGATGTCAACTCGTTATCTGGGAAAAAAACATTTTTTTTTGCAAAGACAACTCGTTACCAGAGAAAAACACAAATTTGAACTCGTTAATATATGAAAACATGAATTCGAACTCGTTACCAAAGAAAAAACACAAATTTCTAATCGTTATAAAGGGAAAACACAATTTTCCGGCGATGTCAACTCGTTATCAGAGAAAAATACATTTTTTCAGCAAGGAAAATTCGTTGCCATAGAAAAACACAAATTTGAACTCGTTAATAAGAAGAAAACATGAATTCGAATTCGTTACCAAAGAAAACACACAAATTTTTACTCGTTATAAAGGGAAAACACAATTTTCCGGGGATGTCAACTCGTTATCAGAGAAAAAACATTTTTTCTGCAAGTAAAATTTGTTACCTGAGAAAAACACAAATTTGAACTCGTTAATAAGAACAAAACATTAATTCGAACTCGTTACCAAACAAAAAACACAAATTTCTACTCGTTATAAAGGGAAAACACAAATTTCCGGCGATGTCAACTTGTTATCAGGGAAAAAACATTTTTTCGGCAAGGACAACTCGTTACCAAAGAAAAACACAAATTTGAACTCGTTAATAAGAAGAAAACATGAATTCGAACTCGTTACCAAAGAAAAAACAATAATTTATACTCGTTATAAAGGCAAAACACAAATTTACGGCGATGTCAACTCGTTATCATGGAAAAAAACATTTTTCTGCAAAGACAACTCGTTACCGGAGAAAAACAAAAATTTGAACTCGTTAATAAGAAGAAAACATGAATTCGAACTCGTTACCAAAGAAAAAACACAAATTTCTACTCGTTATAAAGGGAAAACACAAATTTCCGGTGATGTCAACTCGTTATCAGAGAAAAAAACATTTTTTTTGCAATAAAAATTCGTTACCATAGAAAAACACAAATTTGAACTCGTTAATAAGAAGAAAACAAGAATTCGAACTCGTTACCAAAGAAAAAACACAAATTACTACTCAATATAAAAGGAAAACACAAATTTCCGGGGATGTCAACTCGTTACCAGGGAAAAAAACATTTTTTCTGCGAGGACAACTCATTTCCAGAGAAAAACACAAATCTGAACTCGTTAATAAGAAGAAAATCTTAGGATCAAGCGCTTACCGTTGTACTAAAACCAATTGGTGGTAGTAAAGGCGCAACTTTATTTCCTTAAATCACACCATTACAACGCCATAGGTTGAACTAACATGGGAGGGCAGAGTGCTGTACACCCAACAATCCCCCCCCCCCCCAAGCACTGCTACCCACTCAACCGTGACACCCGTAGTATGCCATGGGCGGGAATGGATTACCACAGAAATGCTGTTGCCAGGATTGAACCCATGACCTTCTCTGATACCAATTCTTAGGATCAAGCGCTTACCGTTGTACTAAAACCAATTGGTGGTAGTAAATGCGCAACTTTATTTCCTTAAATCACACCATTACAACGCCATGGGTTGAACTAACATGGGAGGGCAGAGTGCTGTACACCCAACAGAAAACACGAATTCGAACTTGTTACCAAAGAAAAAACACAAATTTCTACTCGTTATAAAGGGAAAACACAAATTTCCAGCGATGTCAACTCGTTATCAGGGAAAAAAACATTTTTTCTGCAAGGACAACTCGTTACCAAAGAAAAACACAAATTTGAACTCGTTAATAAGTAGAAAACATGAATTCAAACTCGTTACCAAAGAAAAAACACAAATTTCTACTCGTTATAAAGGGAAAACACAAATTTCCGGTGATGTCAACTCGTTATCAGGGAAAAAAACATTTTTTCTGCAAAGACAACTCGTTACTAGAGAAAAACACAAATCTGAACTCGTTAATAAGAAGAAACATGAATTCGAACTCGTTACCAAAGAAAAAACACTAATTTCTACTCGTTATAAAGGGAAAACACAAATTTCCGGCGATGTCAACTCGTTATCAGGGAAAAAAGAATTTTTTCTGCAAGGACAACTCGTTACCAGAGAAAAACACAAATTTGAACTCGTTAATAAGAAGAAAACATGAATTCGAACTCGTTACCAATGAAAAAACACAAATTTATACTCGTTATAAAGGAAAAACACAAATTTCCGGGAATGTCAACTCGTTATCAGAGAAAAAAACATTTTTTCTGCAAGGAAAATTCGTTACTAGAGAAAAACACAAATTTGAACTCGTTAATAAGAAGAAAACGTGAATTCGAACTCCTTACCAAAGAAAAAACACAAATTTCTACTCGTTATAAAGGGAAAACACAAATTTCCGGCGATGTCAACTCGTTATCAGGGAAAAAAACATTTTTTTCTACAAAGACAACTCGTTACCAGAGAAAAACACAAATTTGAACTCGTTAATAAGAAGAAAACATGAATTTGAACTCGTTACCAAAGAAAAAACACAAATTTCTACTCGATATAAAGGGAAAACACAATTTTCCGGGGATGTCAACTCGTTATCAGAGAAAAAAAACATTTTTTCTGCAATGAAAATTCGTTACCAGAGAAAAACACAAATTTATACTCGTTAATACGAAGAAAACAAGAATTCGAACTCGTTACCAAAGAAAAAACACAAATTTCTACTCGTTATAAAGGGAAAACACAAATTTCCGGCGATGTCAACTCGTTATCAGGGAAAAAAACATTTTTTCTACAAAGACAAATCGTTACCAGAGAAAAACAGAAATTTGAACTCGTTAATAAGAAGAAACACGAATTCGAACTCGTTACCAAAGAAAAAACACAAATTTCTACTCGTTATAAAGGGAAAACACAAATTTCCGGCGATGTCAACTCGTTATCAGGGAAAAAAGAATTTTTTTTCGGCAAGGACAACTCGTTACCAGAGAAAAACACAAATTTGAACTCGTTAATAAGAAGAAAACATGAATTCGAACTCGTTACCAATGAAAAAACACAAATTTATACTCGTTATAAAGGGAAAACACAAAATTCCGGGGATGTCAACTCGTTATCAGAGAAAAAAACATTTTTTCCGCAAGGAAAATTCGTTACTAGAGAAAAACACAAATTTGAACTCGTTAATAAGAAGAAAACATGAATTCGAACTCCTTACCAAAGAAAAAACACAAATTTCAACTCGTTATAAAGGGAAAACACAAATTTCCGGCGATGTCAACTCGTTATCAGGGAAAAAACATTTTTTTCTGCAAAGACAACTCGTTACCAGAGAAAAACACAAATTTGAACTCGTTAATAAGAAGAAAACATGAATTCAAACTCGTTATAAAGGGAAAACACAATTTTTCGGGGATGTCAACTCGTTATCAGAGAAAAAAACATTTTTTCTGCAATGAAAATTCGTTACCCGAGAAAAACACAAATTTGAACTCGTTAATACGAAGAAAACATGATTTCGAACTCGTTACCAAAGAAAAAACACAAATTTCTACTCGTTATACAGGGAAAACACAAATTTCCTGCGATGTCAACTCGTTATCAAGGAAAAAAACATTTTTCTACAAGGACAACTCGTTACCAGAGAAAAACACAAATTTGAACTCGTTAATTAGAATAATACATGAATTCGAACTCGTTACCGAAGAAAAAAAAACCAATTTCTACTCGTTATAAATGGAAAACACAAATTTCCGGCGATGTCAACTCGTTATCAGGGAAAAAAAACATTTTTACGGCAAAGACAACTCGTTACCAGAGAAAAACACAAATTTGAACTCGTTAATAAGAAGAAAACAGGAATTCGAACTCGTTACCAAAGAAAAAACACAAATTTCTACTCGTTATAACGGGAAAACACAATTTTCCGGCGATGTCAACTCGTTATCAGAGAAAAAAACATTTTTTCTGCAAGGAAAATTCGTTACCATAGAAAAACACAAATTTGAACTCGTTAATAAGAAGAAAACATGAATTTGAACTCGTTACCAAAGAAAAACACAAATTTCTACTCGTAATAAAGGGAAAACACAAATTTCCGGGGATGTCAACTCGTTACTAGGGAAAAAAACATTTTTTCTGCAAGGACAACTCATTTCCAGAGAAAAACACAAATTTGAACTCGTTAATAAGATGAAAACACGAATTCGAACTCGTTACCAATGAAAAAACACAAATTTCTACTCGTTTTAAAGGGAAAACACAAATTTCCGGCGATGTCAACTCGTTATCAGGGAAAAAAACATTTTTTTCTGCAAGGACAACTCGTTACCAAAGAAAAACACAAATATAAACTCGTTAATATGAAGAAAACATGAATTCGAACTCGTTACCAAAGAAAAAACACAAATTTCTACTCGTTATAAAGGGAAAACACAAATTTCCGGCGATGTCAACTCGTTATCATGGAAAAAAAACATTATTTCTGCAAAGACAACTCATTATACAAGAAAAACACAAATTTGAACTCGTTAAAAAGAAGAAAACATGAATTCGAACTCGTTACCAAAGAAAAAACACAAATTTCTACTCGTTATAAAGGGAAAACACAAATTTCCGGCGATGTCAACTCGTTATCAGAGAAAAAAAACATTTTTTCTGCAATGAAAATTCGTTACCAAAGAAAAACACAAATTTGAACTCGTTAATAAGAAGAAAACATGAATTCGAACTCGTTACCAAAGGAAAAACACAAATTTCTACTCAATATAAAGGGAAAACACAAATTTCCGGGGATGTCAACTCGTTACCAGGGGAAAAAATATTTTTTCTGCAAGGACAACTCATTTCCAGAGAAAAACACAAATTTGAACTCGTTAATAAGCAGAAAACACGAATTCGAACTCCTTACCAAAGAAAAAACACAAATTTCTACTCGTTATAAAGGGAAATCACAAATTTCCGGCGATGTCAACTCGTTATCAGGGAAAAAAACATTTTTTCTGCAAAGACAACTCGTTACCAGAGAAAAACACAAATTTGAACTCGTTAAAATAAGAAAACATGAATTCGAACTCGTTACCAAAGAAAAAACACAAATTTCTACTCGTTATAAAGGGAAAACACAATTTTCCGGCGATGTCAACTCGTTATCAGAGAAAAATACATTTTTTCAGGAAGGAAAATTCGTTTCCATAGAAAAACACAAATTTGAACTCGTTAATAAGAAGAAAACATGAATTCTGTTGGGTGTACAGCACTCTGCCCTCCCATGTTAGTTCAACCCATGGCGCTGTAATGGTGTGATTTAAGGAAATAAAGTTGCGCCTTTACTACCACCAATTGGTTTTAGTACAACGGTAAGCGCTTGATCCTAAGAATTGGTATCAGAGAAGGTCATGGGTTCGAATCCTGGCAACAGCATTTCTGTGGTAAACCATTTCGGCCCGGGGCATACTACGGGTGTCCCGGTTGAATGTGGGTAGCAGTCTTTGGGGGGGGATTGTTGGGTGTACAGCACTCTGCCCTCCCATGTTAGTTCAACCCATGGCGCTGTAATGGTGTGATTTAAGGAAATAAAGTTGCGCCTTTACTACCACCAATTGGTTTTAGTACAACGGTAAGCGCTTGATCCTAAGAAATTCGAATTCGTTACCAAAGAAAACACACAAATTTTTACTCGTTATAAAGGGAAAACACAATTTTACGGGGATGTCAACTCGTTATCAGAGAAAAAACATTTTTTTCTGCAAGTAAAATTTGTTACCTGAGAAAAACACAAATTTGAACTCGTTAATAAGAGCAAAACATTAATTCGAACTCGTTACCAAACAAAAAACACAAATTTCTACTCGTTATAAAGGGAAAACACAAATTTCCGGCGATGTCAACTCGTTATCAGGGAAAAAACATTTTTTCGGCAAGGACAACTCGTTACCAAAGAAAAACACAAATTTGAACTCGTTAATAAGAAGAAAACATGAATTCGAACTCGTTACCAAAGAAAAAACAATAATTTATACTCGTTATAAAGGCAAAACACAAATTTATGGCGATGTCAACTCGTTATCATGGAAAAAAACATTTTTCTGCAAAGACAACTCGTTACCAGAGAAAAACAAAACTTTGAACTCGTTAATAAGAAGAAAACATGAATTCGAACTCGTTACCAAAGAAAAAACACAAATTTCTACTCGTTATAAAGGGAAAACACAAATTTCCGGCGATGTCAACTCGTTATCAGAGAAAAAAACATTTTGTTTGCAATAAAAATTCGTCACCATAGAAAAACACAAATTTGAACTCGTTAATAAGAAGAAAACAAGAATTCGAACTCGTTACCAAAGAAAAAAACACAAATTTCTACTCAATATAAAAGGAAAACACAAATTTCCGGGGATGTCAACTCGTTACCAGGGAAAAAAACATTTTTTCTGCGAGGACAACTCATTTCCAGAGAAAAACACAAATCTGAACTCGTTAATAAGAAGAAAACACAAATTCGAACTTGTTACCAAAGAAAAAACACAAATTTCTACTCGTTATAAAGGGAAAACACAAATTTCCGGCGATGTCAACTCGTTATCAGTGAAAAAAACATTTTTTCTGCCAGGACAACTCGTTACCAAAGAAAAACACAAATTTGAACTCGTTAATAAGTAGAAAACATGAATTCAAACTCGTTACCACAGAAAAAACACAAATTTCTACTCGTTATAAAGGGAAAACACAAATTTCCGGTGATGTCAACTCGTTATCAGGGAAAAAAACATTTATTCTGCAAAGACAACTCGTTACTAGAGAAAAACACAAATCTGAACTCGTTAATAAGAACAAACATGAATTCGAACTCGTTACCAAAGAAAAAACACTAATTTCTACTCGTTATAAAGGGAAAACACAAATTTCCGGCGATGTCAACTCGTTATCAGGGAAAAAAGAATTTTTTTTCGCAAGGACAACTCGTTACCAGAGAAAAACACAAATTTGAACTCGTTCATAAGAAGAAAACATGAATTCAAACTCGTTACCAATGAAAAAACACAAATTTATACTCGTTATAAAGGGAAAACACAAATTTCCGGGAATGTCAACTCGTTATCAGAGAAAAAAACATTTTTTCTGCAAGGAAAATTCGTTACTAGAGAAAAACACAAATTTGAACTCGTTAATAAGAAGAAAACGTGAATTCAAACTCCTTACCAAAGAAAAAACACAAATTTCTACTCGTTATAAAGGGAAAACACAAATTTCCGGCGATGTCAACTCGTTATCAGGGAAAAAACATTTTTTTCTGCAAAGACAACTCGTTACCAGAGAAAAACACAAATTTGAACTCGTTAATAAGAAGAAAACATGAATTTGAACTCGTTACCAAAGAAAAAACACAAATTTCTACTCGTTATAAAGGGAAAACACAATTTTCCGGGGATGTCAACTCGTTATCAGAGAAAAAAACATTTTTTCTGCAATGAAAATTCGTTACCAGAGAAAAACACAAATTTATACTCGTTAATACGAAGAAAACATGAATTCGAACTCGTTACCAAAGAAAAAACACAAATTTCTACTCGTTATAAAGGGAAAACACAAATTTCCGGCGATGTCAACTCGTTATCAGGGAAAAAAACATTTTTTCTGCAAAGACAAATCGTTACTAGAGAAAAACAGAAATTTGAACTCGTTAATAAGAAGAAACACGAATTCGAACTCGTTACCAAAGAAAAAACACAAATTTCTACTCGTTATAAAGGGAAAACACAAATTTCCGGCGATGTCAACTCGTTATCAGGGAAAAAAGAATTTTTTTTCGCAAGGACAACTCGTTACCAGAGAAAAACACAAATTTGAACTCGTTAATAAGAAGAAAACATGAATTCGAACTCGTTACCAATGAAAAAACACAAATTTATACTCGTTATAAAGTGAAAACACAAAATTCCGGGGATGTCAACTCGTTATCAGAGAAAAAAACATTTTTTCTGCAAGGAAAATTCGTTACTAGAGAAAAACACAAATTTGAACTCGTTAATAAGAAGAAAACATGAATTCGAACTCCTTACCAAAGAAAAAACACAAATTTCAACTCGTTATAAAGGGAAAACACAAATTTCCGGCGATGTCAACTCGTTATCAGGGAAAAAAACATTTTTTTTCTGCAAAGACAACTCGTTACCAGAGAAAAACACAAATTTGAACTCGTTAATAAGAAGAAAACATGAATTCGAACTCGTTATAAAGGGAAAACACAATTTTTCGGGGATGTCAACTCGTTATCAGAGAAAAAAACATTTTTTCTGCAATGAAAATTCGTTACCCGAGAAAAACAGAAATTTGAACTCGTTAATACGAAGAAAACATGATTTCGAACTCGTTACCAAAGAAAAAACACAAATTTCTACTCGTTATAAAGGGAAAACACAAATTTCCTGCGATGTCAACTCGTTATCAAGGAAAAAAACATTTTTCTACAAGGACAACTCGTTACGGGAGAAAAACACAAATTTGAACTCGTTAATTAGAATAATACATGAATTCGAACTCGTTACCGAAGAAAAAAAAACCAATTTCTACTCGTTATAAATGGAAAACACAAATTTCCGGCGATGTCAACTCGTTATCAGGGAAAAAAACATTTTTACGGCAAAGACAACTCGTTACCAGAGAAAAACACAAATTTGAACTCGTTAATAAGAAGAAAACAGGAATTCGAACTTGTTACCAAAGAAAAAACACAAATTTCTACTCGTTATAACGGGAAAACACAATTTTCCGGCGATGTCAACTCGTTATCAGAGAAAAAAACATTTTTTCTGCAAGGAAAATTCGTTACCATAGAAAAACACAAATTTGAACTCGTTAATAAGAAGAAAACATGAATTTGAACTCGTTACCAAAGAAAAACACAAATTTCTACTCGTAATAAAGGGAAAACACAAATTTCCGGGGATGTCAACTCGTTACTAGGGAAAAAAACATTTTTTCTGCAAGGACAACTCATTTCCAGAGAAAAACACAAATTTGAACTCGTTAATAAGATGAAAACACGAATTCGAACTCGTTACCAATGAAAAAACACAAATTTCTACTCGTTTTAAAGGGAAAACACAAATTTCCGGCGATGTCAACTCGTTATCAGGGAAAAAAACATTTTTTCTGCAAGGACAACTCGTTACCAAAGAAAAACACAAATTTAAACTCGTTAATATGAAGAAAACATGAATTTGAACTCGTTACCAAAGAAAAAACACAAATTTCTACTCGTTATAAAGGGAAAACACAAATTTCCGGCGATGTCAACTCGTTATCATGGAAAAAAACATTATTTTTGCAAAGACAACTCATTATACAAGAAAAACACAAATTTGAACTCGTTAAAAAGAAGAAAACATGAATTCGAACTCGTTACCAAAGAAAAAACACAAATTTCTACTCGTTATAAAGGGAAAACACAAATTTCCGGCGATGTCAACTCGTTATCAGAGAAAAAAACATTTTTTCTGCAAAGAAAATTCGTTACCAAAGAAAAACACAAATTTGAACTCGTTAATAAGAAGAAAACATGAATTCGAACTCGTTACCAAAGGAAAAACACAAAATTCTACTCAATATAAAGGGAAAACACAAATTTCCGGGGATGTCAACTCGTTACCAGGGAAAAAAACATTTTTTCTGCAATGAAAATTCGTTACCCGAGAAAAACACAAATTTGAACTCGTTAATACGAAGAAAACATGATTTCGAACTCGTTACCAAAGAAAAAACACAAATTTCTACTCGTTATAAAGGGAAAACACAAATTTCCTGCGATGTCAACTCGTTATCAAGGAAAAAAACATTTTTCTACAAGGACAACTCGTTACCAGAGAAAAACACAAATTTGAACTCGTTAATTAGAATAATACATGAATTCGAACTCGTTACCGAAGAAAAAAAAACCAATTTCTACTCGTTATAATGGAAAACACAAATTTCCGGCGATGTCAACTTGTTATCAGGGAAAAAAAACATTTTTACGGCAAAGACAACTCGTTACCAGAGAAAAACACAAATTTGAACTCGTTAATAAGAAGAAAACAGGAATTCGAACTCGTTACCAAAGAAAAAACACAAATTTCTACTCGTTATAACGGGAAAACACAATTTTCCGGCGATGTCAACTCGTTATCAGAGAAAAAAACATTTTTTCTGCAAGGAAAATTCGTTACCATAGAAAAACACAAATTTGAACTCGTTAATAAGAAGAAAACATGAATTTGAACTCGTTACCAAAGAAAAACACAAATTTCTACTCGTAATAAAGGGAAAACACAAATTTCCGGGGATGTCAACTCGTTACTAGGGAAAAAAACATTTTTCGCAAGGACAACTCATTTCCGAGAGAAAAACACAAATTTGAACTCGTTAATAAGATGAAAACACGAATTCAAACTCGTTACCAATGAAAAAACACAAATTTCTACACGTTTTAAAGGGAAAACACAAATTTCCGGCGATGTCAACTCGTTATCAGGGAAAAAAACATTTTTTCTGCAAGGACAACTCGTTACCAAAGAAAAACACAAATTTAAACTCGTTAATATGAAGAAAACATGAATTCGAACTCGTTACCAAAGAAAAAACACAAATTTCTACTCGTTATAAAGGGAAAATACAAATTTCCGGCGATGTCAACTCGTTATCATGGAAAAAAAACATTATTTCTGCAAAGACAACTCATTATACAAGAAAAACACAAATTTGAACTCGTTAAAAAGAAGAAAACATGAATTCGAACTCGTTACCAAAGAAAAAACACAAATTTCTACTCGTTATAAAGGGAAAACACAAATTTCCGGCGATGTCAACTCGTTATCAGAGAAAAAAACATTTTTTCTGCAATGAAAATTCGTTACCAAAGAAAAACACAAATTTGAACTCGTTAATAAGAAGAAAACATGAATTCGAACTCGTTACCAAAGGAAAAACACAAATTTCTACTCAATATAAAGGGAAAACACAAATTTCCGGGGATGTCAACTCGTTACCAGGGAAAAAAATATTTTTTCTGCAAGGACAACTCATTTCCAGAGAAAAACACAAATTTGAACTCGTTAATAAGCAGAAAACACGAATTCGAACTCCTTACCAAAGAAAAAACACAAATTTCTACTCGTTATAAAGGGAAATCACAAATTTCCGGAGATGTCAACTCGTTATCAGGGAAAAAAACATTTTTTCTGCAAAGACAACTCTTTACCAGAGAAAAACACAAATTTGAACTCGTTAATATAAGAAAACATGAATTCGAACTCGTTACCAAAGAAAAAACACAAATTTCTACTCGTTATAAAGGAAAAACACAATTTTCCGGCGATGTCAACTCGTTATCAGAGAAAAATACATTTTTTCAGCAAGGAAAATTCGTTTCCATAGAAAAACACAAATTTGAACTCGTTAATAAGAAGAAAACATGAATTCGAATTCGTTACCAAAGAAAACACACAAATTTTTACTCGTTATAAAGGGAAAACACAATTTTCCGGGGATGTCAACTCGTTATCAGAGAAAAAACATTTTTTTCGCAAGTAAAATTTGTTACCTGAGAAAAACACAAATTTGAACTCGTTAATAAGAACAAAACATTAATTCGAACTCGTTACCAAACAAAAAACACAAATTTCTACTCGTTATAAAGGGAAAACACAAATTTCCGGCGATGTCAACTCGTTATCAGGGAAAAAACATTTTTTCGGCATGGACAACTCGTTACCAAAGAAAAAAAATTTTGAACTCGTTAATAAGAAGAAAACATGAATTCGAACTCGTTACCAAAGAAAACACAATAATTTATACTCGTTATAAAGGCAAAACACAAATTTACGGCGATGTCAACTCGTTATCATGGAAAAAAACATTTTTCTGCAAAGACAACTCGTTACCAGAGAAAAACAAAAATTTGAACTCGTTAATAAGAAGAAAACATGAATTCGAACTCGTTACCAAAGAAAAAACACAAATTTCTACTCGTTATAAAGGGAAAACACAAATTTCCGGCGATGTCAACTCGTTATCGGAGAAAAAAACATTTTTTTTGCAATAAAAATTCGTCACCATAGAAAAACACAAATTTGAACTCGTTAATAAGAAGAAAACAAGAATTCGAACTCGTTACCAAAGAAAAAACACAAATTTCTACTCAATATAAAAGGAAAACACAAATTTCCGGGGATGTCAACTCGTTACCAGGGAAAAAAACATTTTTTCCGCGAGGACAACTCATTTCCAGAGAAAAACACAAATCTGAACTCGTTAATAAGAAGAAAACACGAATTCGAACTTGTTACCAAAGAAAAAACACAAATTTCTACTCGTTATAAAGGGAAAACACAAATTTCCAGCGATGTCAACTCGTTATCAGGGAAAAAAACATTTTTTCTGCAAGGACAACTCGTTACCAAAGAAAAACACAAATTTGAACTCGTTAATAAGTAGAAAACATGAATTCAAACTCGTTACCAAAAAAAAACACAAATTTCTACTCGTTATAAAGGGAAAACACAAATTTCCGGGGATGTCAACTCGTTATCAGAGAAAAAAACATTTTTTCTGCAATGAAAATTCGTTACCAGAGAAAAACACAAATTTGAACTCGTTAATACGAAGAAAACATGATTTCGAACTCGTTACCAAAGAAAAAACACAAATTTCTACTCGTTATAAAGGGTAAACACAAATTTCCTGCGATGTCAACTCGTTATCAAGGAAAAAACATTTTTCTACAAGGACAACTCGTTACCAGAGAAAAACACAAATTTGAACTCGTTAATTAGAATAATACATGAATTCGAACTCGTTACCGAAGAAAAAAAACCAATTTCTACTCGTTATAAATGGAAAACACAAATTTCCGGCGATGTCAACTCGTTATCAGGGAAAAAAACATTTTTTCGGCAAAGACAACTCGTTACCGAGAGAAAAACACAAATTTGAACTCGTTAATAAGAAGAAAACAGAATTCGAACTCGTTACCAAAGAAAAAACACAAATTTCTACTCGTTATAACGGGAAAACACAATTTTCCGGCGATGTCAACTCGTTATCGAGAAAAAAACATTTTTTACGCAAGGAAAATTCGTTACCATAGAAAAACACAAATTTGAACTCGTTAATAAGAAGAAAACATTAATTTGAACTCGTTACCAAAGAAAAACACAAATTTCTACTCGTAATAAAGGGAAAACACAAATTTCCGGGGATGTCAACTCGTTACTAGGGAAAAAAACATTTTTTCGCAAGGACAACTCATTTCGAGAGAAAAACACAAATTTGAACTCGTTAATAAGTTGAAAACACGAATTCGAACTCGTTACCAATGAAAAAACACAAATTTCTACTCGTTTTAAAAGGAAAACACAAATTTCCGGCGATGTCAACTCGTTATCAGGGAAAAAAACATTTTTTCTGCAAGGACAACTCGTTACCAAAGAAAAACACAAATTTAAACTCGTTAATATGAAGAAAACATGAATTCGAACTCGTTACCAAAGAAAAAACACAAATTTCTACTCGTTATAAAGGGAAAACACAAATTTCCGGCGATGTCAACTCGTTATCATGGAAAAAAACATTATTTCTGCAAAGACAACTCATTATACAAGAAAAACACAAATTTGAACTCGTTAAAAAGAAGAAAACATGAATTCGAACTCGTTACCAAAGAAAAAACACAAATTTCTACTCGTTATAAAGGGAAAACACAAATTTCCGGCGATGTCAACTCGTTATCGAGAGAAAAAAACATTTTTTTACGCAATGAAAATTCGTTACCAAAGAAAAACACAAATTTGAACTCGTTAATAAGAAGAAAACATGAATTCGAACTCGTTACCAAAGGAAAAACACAAATTTCTACTCAATATAAAGGGAAAACACAAATTTCCGGGGATGTCAACTCGTTACCAGGGAAAAAAATATTTTTTCTGCAAGGACAACTCATTTCCAGAGAAAAACACAAATTTGAACTCGTTAATAAGCAGAAAACACGAATTCGAACTCGTTACCAAAGAAAAAACACAAATTTCTACTCGTTATAAAGGGAAAACACATATTTCCAGCGATGTCAACTCGTTATCAGGGAAAAAAACATTTTTTCTACAAGGACAACTCGTTACCAAAGAAAAACACAAATTTGAACTCGTTAATAAGAAGAAAACATGAATTCGAACTCCTTACCAAAGAAAAAACACAAATTTCTACTTGTTATAAAAGGAAATCACAAATTTCCGGCGATGTCAACTCGTTATCAGGGGAAAAAACATTTTTTCTACAAAGACAATTCATTACCAGAGAAAAACACAAATTTGAACTCGTTAATATAAGAAAACATGAATTCGAACTCGTTACCAAAGAAAAAACACAAATTTCTACTCGTTATAAAGGGAAAACACAATTTTCCTGCGATGTCAACTCGTTATCAGAGAAAAATACATTTTTTCAGCAAGGAAAATTCGTTGCCATAGAAAAACACAAATTTGAACTCGTTAATAAGAAGAAAACATGAATTCGAATTCGTTACCAAAGAATTCACACAAATTTTTACTCGTTATAAAGGGAAAACACAATTTTCCGGGGATGTCAACTCGTTATCAGAGAAAAAACATTTTTTCTGCAAGTAAAATTTGTTACCTGAGTAAAACACAAATTTGAACTCGTTAATAAGAACAAAACATTAATTCGAACTCGTTACCAAACAAAAAACACAAATTTCTACTCGTTATAAAGGGAAAACACAAATTTCCGGCGATGTCAACTCGTTATCAGGGAAAAAACATTTTTTCGGCAAGGACAACACGTTACCAAAGAAAAACACAAATTTGAACTCGTTAATATGAAGAAAACATGAATTCGAACTCGTTACCAAAGAAAAAAACACAAATTTCTACTCGTTATAAAGGGAAAACACAAATTTCTACTCGTTATAAAGGGAAAACACAAATTTCCGGCTATGTCAACTCGTTATCAGGGAAAAAAACATTTTTTTCTGCAAACACAATTCATTACCAGAGAAAAACAAAAATGTGAACTCGTTAATAAGAAGAAAACATGAATTCGAACTCGTTACCAAAGAAAAAACACAAATTTCTACTCGTTATAAAGGGAAAACACAATTTTCCGGGGATGTCAACTCGTTATCAGAGAAAAAAACATTTTTTCTGCAATGAAAATTCGTTACCAGAGAAAAACACAAATTTGAACTCGTTAATAAGAAGAAAACATGAATTCGAACTCGTTACCAAAGAAAAAACACAAATTTCTACTCGTTATAAAGGGAAAACACAAATTTCGTGCGATGTCAACTCGTTATCAAGGAAAAAAACATTTTTCTACATGGACAACTCGTTACCAGAGAAAAACACAAATTTGAACTCGTTAATAAGAATAAAACATGAATTCGAACTCGTTACCAAAGAAAAAAAACCAATTTCTACTCGTTATAAAGGGAAAACACAAATTTCCGGCGATGTCAACTCGTTATCAGGGAAAAAAACATTTTTTCGGCAAAGACAACTCGTTACAGAGAAAAACACAAATTTGAACTCGTTAATAAGAAGAAAACAGGAATTCGAACTCGTTACCAAAGAAAAAATACAAATTTCTACTCGTTTTAACGGGAAAACACAATTTTCTGGCGATGTCAACTCGTTATCAGAGAAAAAAACATTTTTTCTGCAAGGAAAATTCGTTACCAGAGAAAACACAAATTTGAACTCGTTAATAAGAAGAAAACAAGAATTCAAACTCATTACCAAACAAAAACACAAATTTCTACTCGTAATAAAGGGAAAACACAAATTTCCGGGGATGTCAACTTGTTACCAGGGAAAAAAATATTTTTTCTGCAAGGACAACTCATTTCAAGAGAAAAACACAAATTTGAACTCGTAAATAAGAAGAAATCACGAATTCGAACTCGTTACCAAAGAAAAAACACAAATTTCTACTCGTTACCAGAGAAAAACACAAATTTGAACTCGTTAATAAGAAGAAACATGAATTCGAACTCGTTACCAAAGAAAAAACACAAATTTCTACTCGTTATAAAGGGAAAACACAATTTTCCGGCGATGTCAACTCGTTATCAGAGAAAAATACATTTTTTCTGCAAGGAAAATTCGTTGCCATAGAAAAACAAAATTTTGAACTCGTTAATAAGAAGAAAACATGAATTCGAACTCGTTACCAAAGAAAAAACACAAATTTTTACTCATTATAAAGGGAAAACACAAATTTCCGGCGATGTCAACTCGTTATCAGGGAAAAAAAACATTTTTTTCTGCAAGGACAACTCGTTACCAAAGAAAAACACAAATTTGAACTCGTTAATTAGAAGAAAACATGAATTCGAACTCGTTACCAAAGAGAAAACACAAATATGTACTCGTTATAAAGGGAAAACACAAATTTCCAGGGTTGTCAACTCGTTATCATGGAAAAAAACATTTTTTCAGCAAGGACAACTCGTTACCAGAGAAAAACACAAATTTGAACTCGTTAATAAGAAGAAAACCTGAATTCGAACTCGTTACCAAAGAAAAAACACAAATTTCTACTCTTTATAAAGGGAAAACACAAATTTCCGGCGATGTCAACTCGTTATCAGGGAAAAAAACATTTTTTCTGCAAGGACAACTCGTTACCAAAGAAAAACACAAATTTGAACTCGTGAATAAGATGAAAACATGAATTCGAACTCGTTACCAAAGAAAAAACACAAATTTCTACTCGTTATAAAGGGAAAACACAATTTTTCGGCGATGTCAACTCGTTATCTGAGAAAAATACATTTTTTCAGCAAGGAAAATTCGTTGCCATAGAAAAACACAAATTTGAACTCGTTAATAAGAAGAAAACATGAATTCGAACTCGTTACCAAAGAAAAAACACAAAATTTTACTCGTTATAAAGGGAAAACACAAATTTTCGGCGATGTCAACTCGTTATCATGGAAAAAAACATTTTTTCTGCAAAGGCAACTCGTTACCAGAGAAAAACACAACTTTGAACTCGTTAATAAGAAGAAAACATGAATTCGAACTCGTTACCAAAGAAAAAACACAAATTTCTACTCGTTATAAAGGGAAAACACAAATTTCCGGCGATGTCAACTCGTTATCAGGGAAAAAAGAATTTTTTTCTGCAAGGACAACTCGTTACCAGAGAAAAACACAAATTTGAACTCGTTCATAAGAAGAAAATATGAATTCGAACTCGTTACCAATGAAAAAACACAAATTTATACTCGTTATAAAGGGAAAACACAAATTTCCGGGAATGTCAACTCGTTATCAGAGAAAAAAACATTTTTTCTGCAAGGAAAATTCGTTACTAGAGAAAAACGAAAATTTGAACTCGTTAATAAGAAGAAAACGTGAATTCGAACTCCTTACCAAAAAAAAACACAAATTTCTACTCGTTATAAAGGGAAAACACAAATTTCCGGCGATGTCAACTCGATATCAGGGAAAAAACATTTTTTTCTGCAAAGACAACTCGTTACCAGAGAAAAACACAAATTTGAACTCGTTAATAAGAAGAAAACATGAATTTGAACTCGTTACCAAAGAAAAAACACAAATTTCTACTCGTTATAAAGGGAAAACACAATTTTCCGGGGATGTCAACTCGTTATCAGAGAAAAAAACATTTTTTCTGCAATGAAAATTCGTTACCAGAGAAAAACACAAATTTATACTCGTTAATACGAAGAAAACATGAATTCGAACTCGTTACCAAAGAAAAAACACAAATTTCTACTCGTTATAAAGGGAAAACACAAATTTCCGGCGATGTCAACTCGTTATCAGGGAAAAAAACATTTTTTCTGCAAAGACAAATCGTTACTAGAGAAAAACAGAAATTTGAACTCGTTAATAAGAAGAAACACGAATTCGAACTCGTTACCAAAGAAAAAACACAAATTTCTACTCGTTATAAAGGGAAAACACAAATTTCCGGCGATGTCAACTCGTTATCAGGGAAAAAGAATTTTTTTTCTGCAAGGACAACTCGTTACCAGAGAAAAACACAAATTTGAACTCGTTAATAAGAAGAAAACATGAATTCGAACTCGTTACCAATGAAAAAACACAAATTTATACTCGTTATAAAGGGAAAACACAAAATTCCGGGGATGTCAACTCGTTATCAGAGAAAAAAACATTTTTTCTGCAAGGAAAATTCGTTACTAGAGAAAAACACAAATTTGAACTCGTTAATAAGAAGAAAACATGAATTCGAACTCCTTACCAAAGAAAAAACACAAATTTCAACTCGTTATAAAGGGAAAACACAAATTTCCGGCGATGTCAACTCGTTATCGGGAAAAAAACATTTTTTTCTGCAAAGACAACTCGTTACCAGAGAAAAACACAAATTGAACTCGTTAATAAGAAGAAAACATGAATTCGAACTCGTTACCAAAGAAAAAACACAAATTTCTACTCGTTATAAAGGGAAAACACAATTTTTCGGGGATGTCAACTCGTTATCAGAGAAAAAACATTTTTTCTGCAATGAAAATTCGTTACCAGAGAAAAACACAAATTTGAACTCGTTAATACGAAGAAAACATGATTTCGAACTCGTTACCATAGAAAAAACACAAATTTCTACTCGTTATAAAGGGAAAACACAAATTTCCTGCGATGTCAACTCGTTATCAAGGAAAAAAACATTTTTCTACATGGACAACTCGTTACCAGAGAAAAACACAAATTTGAACTCGTTGATTAGAATAATACATGAATTCGAACTCGTTACCGAAGAAAAAAAACCAATTTCTACTCGTTATAAATGGAAAACACAAATTTCCGGCGATGTCAACTCGTTATCAGGGGAAAAAAACATTTTTTCGGCAAAGACAACTCGTTACCAGAGAAAAACACAAATTTGAACTCGTTAGTAAGAAGAAAACAGGAATTCGAACTCGTTACCAAAGAAAAAACACAAATTTCTACTCGTTATAACGGGAAAACACAATTTTCCGGCGATGTCAACTCGTTATCAGAGAAAAAAACATTTTTTCTGCAAGGAAAATTCGTTACCATAGAAAAACACAAATTTGAACTCGTTAATAAGAAGAAAACATTAATTTGAACTCGTTACCAAAGAAAAACACAAATTTCTACTCGTAATAAAGGGAAAACACAAATTTCCGGGGATGTCAACTCGTTACTAGGGAAAAAAAACATTTTTTCTGCAAAGACAACTCATTTCCAGAGAAAAACACAAATTTGAACTCGTTAATAAGTTGAAAACACGAATTCGAACTCGTTACCAATGAAAAAACACAAATTTCTACTCGTTTTAAAAGGAAAACACAAATTTCCGGCGATGTCAACTCGTTATCAGGGAAAAAAACATTTTTTTCTGCAAGGACAACTCGTTACCAAAGAAAAACACAAATTTAAACTCGTTAATATGAAGAAAACATGAATTCGAACTCGTTACCAAAGAAAAAACACAAATTTCTACTCGTTATAAAGGGAAAACACAAATTTCCGGCGATGTCAACTCGTTATCATGGAAAAAAACATTATTTCTGCAAAGACAACTCATTATACAAGAAAAACACAAATTTGAACTCGTTAAAAAGAAGAAAACATGAATTCGAACTCGTTACCAAAGAAAAAACACAAATTTCTACTCGTTATAAAGTGAAAACACAAATTTCCGGTGATGTCAACTCGTTATCAGAGAAAAAAACATTTTTTCTGCAATGAAAATTCGTTACCAAAGAAAAACACAAATTTGAACTCGTTAATAAGAAGAAAACGTGAATTCGAACTCGTTACCAAAGGAAAAACACAAATTTCTACTCAATATAAAGGGAAAACACAAATTTCCGGGGATGTCAACTCGTTACCAGGGAAAAAAAATATTTTTTCTGCAAGGACAACTCATTTCCAGAGAAAAACACAAATTTGAACTCGTTAATAAGCAGAAAACACGAATTCGAACTCGTTACCAAAGAAAAAACACAAATTTCTACTCGTTATAAAGGGAAAACACAAATTTCCAGCGATGTCAACTCGTTATCAGGGAAAAAAAACATTTTTTCTACAAGGACAACTCGTTACCAAAGAAAAACAAAAATTTGAACTCGTTAATAAGAAGAAAACATGAATTCGAACTCCTTACCAAAGAAAAAACACAAATTTCTACTTGTTATAAAAGGAAATCACAAATTTCCGGCGATGTCAACTCGTTATCAGGGAAAAAAACATTTTTTCTGCAAAGACAATTCATTACCAGAGAAAAACACAAATTTGAACTCGTTAATATAAGAAAAGATGAATTCGAACTCGTTACCAAAGAAAAAACACAAATTTCTACTCGTTATAAAGGGAAAACACAATTTTCCGGCGATGTCAACTCGTTATCAGAGAAAAATACATTTTTTCAGCAAGGAAAATTCGTTGCATTAGAAAAACACAAATTTGAACTCGTTAATAAGAAGAAAACATGAATTCGAATTCGTTACCAAAGAATTCACACAAATTTTTACTCGTTATAAAGGGAAAACACAATTTTCCGGGGATGTCAACTCGTTATCAGAGAAAAAACATTTTTTCTGCTAGTAAAATTTGTTACCTGAGAAAAACACAAATTTGAACTCGTTAATAAGAACAAAACATTAATTCGAACTCGTTACCAAACAAAAAACACAAATTTCTACTCGTTATAAAGGGAAAACACAAATTTCCGGCGATGTCAACTCGTTATCAGGGAAAAAACATTTTTTCGGCAAGGACAACTCGTTACCAAAGAAAAACACAAATTTGAACTCGTTAATATGAAGAAAACATGAATTCGAACTCGTTACCAAAGAAAAAACACAAATTTCTACTCGTTATAAAGGGAAAATGTTGGATCGAAATGCGCAAATAAGTTCTGAGGGGGGGTGAAAGAACTTGTTTGGTTTTTAAATTTTCTACCACTTTTAATTCAAATTAGAGTTACTACGCGAATCCTAAACACCTAAACCGCGGAAGAGAGTTTAAGTGATTATTAGAAACGAGTAGTTTTACCTAAGTGATCAAATATTATGGTGTGTTGCTAATATGCGGCCTTAAGTTCAATTTCAACACAAATAATATTCTAAAAATAAAGTCTAGGATAAAACCACAATTATTATTTTTTTTTTCTTTTTCTAATATGCAAAATTGGATACTAAGTGACAAAAATCTTTTTCCAAATAAAGCAAGTAACACAACACAAGATATCAAATTTGCAGATTTTTATCTTTCTAAGATAAGCAACCTATGTGTATCAAATAAGCAAGTATTATCACGAGATATTTTTTTTTTAATACGAGAGAATACAATAAATTCAAACTTGCTCAAAATTAAAAATACACAAGGGGATTAATTGGACTTATTAAGAAAAATACACAATATATGAATCTTTGCAGATTCAAATATTTAACAGTGTACTAATCTTAATACAACCAAAAAGGTAACAATTTATGGAGGATAAAAACAACACTGCAGTATAATACCAAATTAAAAGGGAGTCTATCACCAAATTAACAGTACCAGAATTTAAAGTATTTGTCCTCACTAGACTTTTCACCTTGATATATCAAATCAGGAGAAATAGTCAAACTTTAATTCTGAACCACTTAAATTTAAGATAGACAAACACACTTTAACTTGAATAAAAATGCGATCTAACAAAACAACTCAACTCGGTTTACCGAGTAAAGAACAATTAATCAAATAAATTATCTACTACGAAAAGCGAAAATAATAAGAACTTGCGAACAAAGAGAGCGACTACGAATCAAAATGATACCGGAAAAGTGCGGCACCTCAAAAATTGTACCGAGCAAGCCAATTGAATCTACCACCGAGTTTTACACCAATGAAGATTCTCCAAAATTCATCCACGATTAATAATTGAACCGGTGATGAATTTACACCAACAACTTTCACACACCGAAAATGCGAGAGAAAAGATTTTAGAGAGGAGAAAATGTTGGATTGCTATATTCCGATCCTGTTAATGTATACTGGGTATTTATAGCCAAAACTTAGAGTAGATAGTTCCAAAATTTTGAATTTTTACAAACAGCTTTTGCAAATTTTCAGGGAGCTTTTTTTTACAAAAAAAACTTTAAAAAGAAATTGGGTCATTATTTAAAAACGTTTTTTTTTTTTAAAGTACTATTAGTAATATTATAATATATATATTGTAAATCCCAAAAATATTATACGAGCCAAAATAAATTTGATGTTTGTAACAAGATTAAAGCAAAAGCATCCCTGAATATATATTTTATTTTCTTTTTAAATTCTCGTACTGTAAAAAAAAAAATATATATATATATATACGTAATTTTTTTTAACTCATTACACAAACCTTAAATAAATACATACATATAATATATAGTTCAAAAATAGATACATAAATACCCAGTACTGACCCGTAAACCGTAGCCCACATTGATTCTGATTTTGATTGTGAAAAATCAATCAACTCAGAATCTTATAAACCGGAAGGCAACCCGAACCGTCATGTGACTCAGTCAAACCGGCCCTGAGCCACTAAACCGGACCAATTTATGGTCGGACCGAAACATCACCGAGTGTTAAACACTCTCGGTTCGTGGTCAAATATCCCGAAAAATCGGGCTCTCCAAATCGAAAATTCACTTGCTTCATCAACCAACCGAAATTTGGAATTAAGGCATTATCCGTTCTTTACTTTGTTGAGAGAAAAACGGGATTGAAGAGGGTAAGAGATGAAAGGGTAAAAGAAATGTAACAGGTGATGCAAAATCGGAAGGTAGAAGAGATAAGGAGGAGAGATTTACGGGTTGGGCAAAACAAAAGAGATAAGAAGAGAAGGAAGCGGCGGTAGTCTTTTCTGATAGGGTTTGGAAATACATTATTGTAGGATTTATGTAAAATGTAGAAAGGTTAAATGGGTTAAAGGGTTGGCTATTTGAAGTTGGGCTAGAACAAATAGATAAAGGGTTGAAAAAAAAAAAAAAAAAAAAGTAGTTGGGTTAAAAAGAATGGGGCCGAAGGTTGTAGTCCAAAGGTTCAATATATTTTGATGAAAACTAAAACACATTAAGTTAATAAAATAATATAAACTATCAATAAATAATTTACATTAAATTATTAATTTAATGTAATTTTACTTTGATCAAAAAATAAAACCATTAAAATCCTGCAAAACATATAAGACAATTTTTGCCATATAATTTAAGCTTTATACGCTTCATAGCTCGTTAGTGACGGATATATCTTATAAAGTCACATACGGGGCAATATAATGAAAATTAATCAAACTTAAATAGCAACTGGGGCTCATTTTTTCAACATTCTCCCCCTTTTGATTAATTTTCAAAATATACCTTAACGCTCCCCCTATTTTACAGCTCCCCCTACATATGTACTCTCTCCCCCTTAGTTTGAAAACTAAACAAAAGGGTTATAGAGGTATCATATGGAGGTCACTACGCAACTTTTCAAACAAGGCCTGGGGTAAGGGCTTTGTGAAAATATCAGCTATTTGTTGCGCAGTTGGCACAAACTCAATAGATATATTACCATTTTGCACGTGGTCACGTAGAAAATGATAACGAATATCAATGTGTTTGGCTCGGGAGTGTAATACGGGATTGTGTGCCAAGTCTATCGCGCTGGTACTATCGCAATAGACGGGGACACAATCGACAGATATGCCGAAATCCGCGAGTTGTTGTTTGATCCGAGAGGAGTTGGGCACAACAATTACTCGGGCGACATACTCGGCCTCGGTAGTACTCAAGGCAACACTAGGTTGCTTTTTAGAGAACCACGAGATGAGTTTATCTCTAAGAACCGACAAGTACCACTAGTACTCTTCCGTTCAATACGACAACCACCATAATCGGCATCGGCGTACGCGATAAGTGCAAGAGTGGAAGCTTTGGAGTACCAAAGGCTTAGTGTAGGTGTGTGCCGAAGATATCGAAAAATTTGCTTTACTGCTTTGAAATGCGATATCTTTGGATTTGCTTGAAAACGTGCACATAAACCTACGCGAGCGTATGTCGGGTCTCGATGCGGTCGGATACAATAGAGATCCGATCATAGACCGGTACAAGTGAGAGTCAAACGGCTCACCTTGTTCATCAAGTGTAAGTTTGACCGAAGAACTCATAGGAGTTGTAGCCGGTTTAAGGTTGTCAAACTTAAACTTAGTGAACATATCTCTTATGTATTTCGTTTGACTTATGTGCGTGCCGGACTGTGTCTGTTTGATTTGTAAGCCTAGGAAGAAATTCAATTCTCCCATAGCAGACATCTCAAACTGTGAAGACATCAAAGACTCAAACTCGGTGCAAAGAGCGGGGTTGGTGGAACCAAATATGATGTCATCGACATAGACACTGGGCAACCGGGATGTCGAGAACGATTTCCTTATGAACAAGGTATTATCTACCCTACCCCTAACGAAACCATTGGCCAAAAGCAACGATGACAATTTATCGTACCACGCTCAGGCGCTTGTTTGAGGCCATAAAGAGCCTTCTTGAGACGGTAAACATAATCGGGATGAAGTGTATCCTCAAAGCCCGGGGGCGACGAACATACACTTCTTTATCGATAAGTCCGTTCAAGAACGCACTTTTGACGTCCATTTGATAGAGCTTTAGTCCTAAGGCAGATGCAAACGCGATTAACAGTCGTATGGCTTCAAGCCGAGCAACTGGGGCGAAGGTCTCATCATAATCGATGCCTTCAGCTTGGGTATAACCCTGTGCCACCAGTCTAGCTTTATTCCTAACGACGTTACCGTTTTCATCTAACTTATTTCTAAAAACCCATCGTGTGCCTACTGAGGATTTCTCCTTAGGTAGGGGGACAAGTTCCCATACATCATTCCTTTCAAATTGATGAAGCTCTTCTTGCATAGCAATTACCCACTCATTATCTAAGAGGGCTTCATCAACTTTCTTAGGTTCAGTAAGGGAAATTAATGCATGCTGAGAAGAGAGATAGAAAGTGGACCTGCGGGTTCTTACACCAGCATTGGGATCTCCAATGATTAAGTCAGGAGTGAGAAAATGACCCCACTTACGTTGTTGATCACCAGTGTTCTCTTCTTGTGCAGCATTTTCATTTTCGTCATTTTCCTCATTGTGGTCACCATTTGCTAAGGTGTCACCATCAATGGGTGTTGTTGTCTCAACAGCAGGCGGAGGTGCTACTTCTGCTTCAGGGGAGTTTACATTTTGCGCGGGTGGAAGTAGCTCCAACTCATCATCAATGACTAGCTGCTTGAACATTAGATTCTAAACCTTGTACACTAGAACACATGTTAGTCATGGAAACGAGACTCATTGAATGACACATGAATAGACTACAGAATGCGTCGGGAAACGGGATCGTAACATCTATAAGCCCTTGAGGTTTCTGAATAACCTACGAATATGCATTCGGTGGACTTAGATGTGAACTTATCCAAATTTCCTCTATCATTCAATACAAAACACTTGCATCCAAAAACATGAAAGTAGTTAACTTTCGGAAGCCGATTTCTAAGAACTTCGTAGGGAGTCTTGTGCAATCTATGTCTAATAGACACTCGATTAACTATATAACATGCACAAGCAACTGCCTCAGCCCAAAGAAAACGAGGCACCTTAAATTCATTCAGCATTGTTCGAGCAGACTCTTGTAGGGTACGGTTCTTACGCTCAACAACGCCATTTTGTTGCGGAGTTCTAGGTGCAGAGAACTCATGTCGAATACCAAGGTAATCACAGAACTCTATAAGTTCGGTATCGACAAATTCTCCACCTCTATCACTCTTACGACACTACCGATATATCGAAGGTGTTTTGTAATTGCTTCACAAGAGTTGAAAATGACTTGGCACTATCACTCTTATGAGTCAAGAACAATACCCATGTATATCGAGAGTAGTCATCAACAACGACGAGCACATAAGACTTCCCATTAAGACTTCTAACTCTACTAGGGCCAAATAAATCTATGTGCAGAAGTTCTAGGATGCGAGTGGATGAAACTTCATGCTTTGATTTAAAAGAAGTTCTGGTTTGTTTGCCATGAATACAAGGCTCACAAATTTCAAACTCTTCTAAATCAATTGAAGGTAGACCACGTATCAGATTCTGTTTGCACAGTTTCTGAATGGTGGTGATACCAACATGACCTAAGCGACGATGCCAAAGGTTTGCACTATCATGCTTAGACATGAGGCAAGTAATCGAACAATCAATAAGTTTGTCTAATTCGATCGTGTAAATATTATGTTCACGACGACCGGTTAGAACAACCTTTCCTGATTTGTCGCTTATCTTGCAACATGCTTCATCAAATGCAATACGAAAGCCGGCGTCACTTAATTGTGAAATGCTCAAAAGATTATACCCTAAATTCTTAACAAATAAGACTTTATGAATGATAAAAGTGTTAGGGTTACCAAGCGATCCTTCACCAAGGATCTTTCCTTTTAATTTGTCGCCGAAAGTAAGCTTGTACCTCCCTTTGATTTAGCTTTATAGTCATGAAATAGGGAGAGTTTTCCGGTCATATGTACGGAGCATCCTTTGTCCGGACACCACTTTGTGTTGCTTTTCAAAAGCTTTGACTTGAAGCATACACCGCAATACAATTGTTTAATAGGTACCACTTTAGTTCTTGGGTCCTTCAGGGTTAGGGTCAGATTTAAGAGAATCCTTCCGAACCCATACTTTCCTTACTGTTGGTTTACGACCAGACTTTCTAGTCCTGTTGGACCGGGTTGGCTGATCATAGTGACCATAGTAGGGATCTTGGTAGTATGCGTTATGTTGCATTCTCGTAAACTGATCTTGCCAAAACAGCATTTGGGCTAAGAAGGGGTTGATGTGTGGATGCCTATATGTGTAGTCAGGTGCTTGGTGAATGAGTGGATCATAATATGCAGGTGTGTAGAAGCTAGGTGTAGCATAGTTTGTATGATAGGATTGGTTCTTTTGAGTATAACTCCTTGAACCTCTTCGATCATACATATATGCGTGAGTGCGTGGAGAAGAATCTTTGTGAAGTGTGTGGATGTGTCGAAGAAGCATTCTTTTGTGTTGTGGGTGTTTTCTTGGTGTGTGCGGGTGTAGAGTGATCTAAGGCAATAGGCCTTGGCTCAAGACGAGTTTTTGAAGAGGTGGGTTTAGTTGGTTTAGTACTCACTTTCGTGGGTTACGAACCAGCGACTTGTTTACCCTTAGACTCTTTGGTTGGAGGGGTTGCTTTTCGATTTGAGTACAACGCTCTTCAAGTCTTGAAATGACTTGTTTCAACGAAGCAACCTCTCGTTTCAAAGAATCATTCTCTATCAATGTGTCTTTGTGCTTTAGCTCTAGTTGACTTAGTGTGTTGATAAGTGAGACAACTTCGTTGTCATGTTGTAGCTTAAGTTCGTTTAGTGTCTCGATTTTAGCTCTTAGAGTTCCATTATCTTTAGTTAGTATATCGTTAAGTTCATGCAACTCGTCTATAGTGAGAGAAGGGCTTGATGATACCTCACTCTCACTTTATCGGTCATAGGTTGAGAGTGACCCATGAAGCACATGTTATTGCTTTGTTCGGAAGATTGTGATGATGTGTCGTTGTCGATTCGGAAGCTGTCCGACCAAGTTTGCCGCCATAGCTTTGCCACGACCCTTCTTTTGATATCTCGATCTTTTGAGTCGTGTTTCGAGCTATGCTTTGAGTCGTTCTTTGACTTGTTCTTGGAATCATTTACGGAAGTTTGTTTTTGGAATCATTCCTTGAATTTTGTCTCGAGCTTGTTCTTGGATCGTTCGATTTAGCTTTGCGTTTGGGACACTCGTTTGCAAGATGCCCCTTCGATCACATTCGTAGCGAGGTAGCATCCGAGATCCATTTTGCTTTTCCTTTGCCATGTTCCTTCTTAGAACTGCTCCTTTTGAATCTCCTAGAGTTCCGTTTGCTTCTCATAAAATTTGCGAACTCTTGGATAATATCTTTATCTGTTTCAGCTTCAGATGATTCAGAATCGGATTCGGGGTCTTCGACCCTCGAAGGCTGTGTTTACGGTCATATTCTGTCACGTTTACGAGCTGCTAGGTGCATCTCGTGTGCGAGCGAGGACTCCGATAAGCTCATCTTTAGTCATGACCTCTATATCCTTTCCTTCCTCGATGGCATATGCCTTGCCATCCCATTCGGGAGGTAGACTCCGAAGAATCTTAAGGATTTGGTCTTCCGTAGAGACGGGTTTACCGTACGATTCTAGTGCATTAACTATGTACGTGAATGCGGTGTCCATAGCACTAACACTTTCGTTTGATTCCATCCTAAACATTTCGAATGCACGCATGAGTTGGTTTATTTTAGATTTCTTAACTCGAGAGGTTCCTTCATGCCTTCTTTCGAGAGCCTCCCAAATCTCTTTGGCGGACTTGCATGAATTAAGCGCCGAGTTTCGGATGGACTTAAAGAGTTGATAAGGATAGCATTAGCCTTTGAGTTCAAGGACAACATTTTGAAGTCCTCGGAATCAAATTCTTTTTCTTCTTTATCAACTTTTATTGAGAGACCACCTTGTTCAATGGTCTTCGTAGGAACTAATGGACCATTCTTTACTATTAACCATAGTTGATAGTCCATTGATTCTATATGTAGACGCATTGAATGTTTCCATTCCATGTACCACGATCCATCAAAATATGGGGGTCTTATCAAGGATAAGCCCTCCTAGGAGTCACGGTAGATGACATGGAAGCCATGCAAAAATTAGGTGAAGTGAAGCTAATCTATATGAAATGCGGATTACAATGCAATATATGCACTAACCAACTAATGTAGTGATTACAATGCAAATAATTACAAGATGATTTAATTTTTTTTTATTTTATTTTTATAGATGGAATCAACTGAAAAAGCGCAAAGGGTAATCAGATTGTAAAGTGCGGTGAGTGAGTGAAGTGTGTGCACAACTATACTTAGGTGAATTAAATTCAATTTAAAACAACCTTATACAAAATAATATCAAGTATTAAATTAGGTGTAAGTTGGTATGTTTTAATTACTATCGTTTGGGGTACGAGCCTAGAAGTCTAGAACTGGAAAAAAATTCACTTTACTAACGAATCGAACCGAAACGAATTCGAAATTTGAGCGAAATGGCGATTCGGATCGATTTGTTCAAATTTTACGCAATAATAAATACGCAAAACAATACTTTTGGCGCCAAGTGTAAAATCACGGAATTGATAATTGATAAAAATTGCGATTAAGAAAATTGTAAACAAGTAGCACTTAAGGGATAAATACACCAAACAATAATACCAAAGCGATCACTAGGTGACCAAAGCTCCGATACCAATTGTTGGATCGAAATGCGCAAATAAGTTCGAGGTGGGGGGGGGGGGGGTGAAAGAACTTGTTTGGTTTTTAAATTTTCTACCACTTTTAATTCAAATTAGAGTTACTACGCGAATCCTAAACACACTAAACCGCGGAAGAGAGTTTAAGTGATTATTAGAAACGAGTAGTTTTACCTAAGTGATCAAATATTATGGTGTGTTGCTAATATGCAGCCTTAAGTTCAATTTCAACACAAATAATATTCTAAAAATAAAGTCTAGGATAAAACCACAATTATTATTTATTTTTTTTTTTTTCTAATATGCAAAATTGGATACTAAGTGACAAAAATCTTTTTCCAAATAAAGCAAGTAACACAACACAAGATATCAAATTTGCAGATTTTTATCTTTCTAAGATAAGCAACCTATGTGTATCAAATAAGCAAGTATTATCACAGATATTTTTTTTTAATACAGAGAATACAATAAATTCAAACTTGCTCAAAATTAAAAATACACAAGGGGATTAATTGGACTTATTAAGAAAAATACACAATATATGAATCTTTGCAGATTCAAATATTTAACAGTGTACTAATCTTAATACAACCAAAAAGGTAACAATTTATGGAGGATAAAAACAACACTGCAGTATAATACCAAATTAAAAGGAGTCTATCACCAAATTAACGGTACCAGAATTTAAAGTATTTGTCCTCACTAGACTTTTCACCTTGATATATCAAATCAGGAGAAATAGTCAAACTTTAATTCTGAACCACTTAAATTTAAGATAGACAAACACACTTTAACTTGAATAAAAATGCGGTCTAACAAAACAACTCAACTCGGTTTACCGGTAAAGAACAATTAATCAAATAAATTATCTACTACTACGAAAAGCGAAAATAATAAGAACTTGCTTGAACAAAAAAGGCGGCTACGAATCAAAATGATACCGAAAAGTGCGGCACCTCAAAAATTGTACCGACAAGCCAATTGAATCTAACATTGAGTTTCCACACCAATGAAGATTCTCCAAAATTCATCCAACGATTAATAATTGAACCGGTGATGAATTTACACCAACAACTTTCACACACCGAAAATGCGAGAGAAAAGATTTTAGAGAGGAGAAAATGTTGGATTGCTATGTTCTTGATCTGTTAATGTATACCGGGTATTTATAGCCAAAACTTAGAGTAGATAGTTCCAAAATTTTGAATTTTTACAAACGACTTTTGCAAATTTTCGGGGAGCTTTTTTTTACAAAAAAAACTTTAAAAAGAAATTGGGTCATTATTTAAAAACGTTTTTTTTTTAAAGTACTATTAGTAATATTATAATATATATATTGTAAATCCCAAAAATATTATACGAGCCAAAATAAATTTGATGCTTGTAACAAGATTAAAGCAAAAGCATCCCTGAATATATATTTTATTTTCTTTTTAAATTCTCGTACTGTAAAAAAAAATATATATATATATATATACGTAATTTTTTTTTAACTCATTACACAAACCTTAAATAAATACATACATATAATATATAGTTCAAAAATAGATACATAAATACCCGATCACCGACCCGTAAACCGTAGCCCACATTGATTCGATTTTGATTGTGAAAAATCAATCAACTCGAATCTTATAAACCGGAAGGCAACCCGAACCGTCATGTGACTCGGTCAAACCGGCCACGAGCCACTAAACCGGACCAATTTATGGTCGGACCGAAACATCACGCGAGTGTTAAACACTCTCGGTTCGTGGTCAAATATCCCGAAAAATCGGGCTCTCCAAATCGAAAATTCGACTTGCTTCATCAACCAACCGAGTGGAATTAAGGCATTATCCGTTCTTTACTTTGTTGAGAGAAAAACGGGATTGAAGAGGGTAAGAGATGAAAGGGTAAAAGAAATGTAACGAGGTGATGCAAAATCGGAAGGTAGAAGAGATAAGGAGGAGAGATTTACGGGTTGGGCAAAACAAAAGAGATAAGAAGAGAAGGAAGCGGCGGTAGTCTTTTCTGATAGGGTTTGGAAATACATTATTGTAGGATTTATGTAAAATGTAGAAAGGTTAAATGGGTTAAAGGGTTGGCTATTTGAAGTTGGGCTAGAACAAATAGATAAAGGGTTGAAAAAAAAAAAAAAAAAAAAAAGTAGTTGGGTTAAAAAGAATGGGGCCGAAGGTTGTAGTCCAAAGGTTCAATATATTTTGATGAAAACTAAAACACATTAAGTTAATAAAATAATATAAACTATCAATAAATAATTTACATTAAATTATTAATTTAATGTAATTTTACTTTGATCAAAAAATAAAACCATTAAAATCCTACAAAACATATAAGACAATTTTTGCCATATAATTTAAGCTTTATACGCTTCATAGCTCGTTAGTGACGGATATATCTTATAAAGTCACATACGGGGCAATATAATGAAAATTAATCAAACTTAAATAGCAACTGGGGCTCATTTTTTCAACAGAAAACACCAATTTCTACTCGTTATAAACGGAAAACACAAATTTCCGGCGATGTCAACTCGTTATCAGGGAAAAAAACATTTTTTTCTGCAAAGACAATTCATTACCAGAGAAAAACACAAATGTGAACTCGTTAATAAGAAGAAAACATGAATTCGAACTCGTTACCAAAGAAAAAACACAAATTTCTACTCGTTATAAAGGGAAAACACAATTTTCCGGGGATGTCAACTCGTTATCAGAGAAAAAAACATTTTTTCTGCAATGAAAATTCGTTACCAGAGAAAAACACAAATTTGAACTCGTTAATAAGAAGAAAACATGAATTCGAACTCGTTACCAAAGAAAAAACACAAATTTCTACTCGTTATAAAGGGAAAACACAAATTTCGTGCGATGTCAACTCGTTATCAAGGAAAAAAACATTTTTCTACATGGACAACTCGTTACCAGAGAAAAACACAAATTTGAACTCGTTAATAAGAATAAAACATGAATTCGAACTCGTTACCAAAGAAAAAAACCAATTTCTACTCGTTATAAAGGGAAAACACAAATTTCCGGCGATGTCAACTCGTTATCAGGGAAAAAAAACATTTTTTCGGCAAAGACAACTCGTTACAGAGAAAAACACAAATTTGAACTGTTAATAAGAAGAAAACAGGAATTCGAACTCGTTACCAAAGAAAAAACACAAATTTCTACTCGTTATAACGGGAAAACACAATTTTACGGCGATGTCAACTCGTTATCGAGAGAAAAAAACATTTTTTCTGCAAGGAAAATTCGTTACCAGAGAAAACACAAATTTGAACTCGTTAATAAGAAGAAAACAAGAATTCAAACTCATTACCAAAGAAAAACACAAATTTCTACTCGTAATAAAGGGAAAACACAAATTCCGGGGATGTCAACTTGTTACCAGGGAAAAAAATATTTTTTCTGCAAGGACAACTCATTTCAAGAGAAAAACACAAATTTGAACTCGTTAATAAGAAGAAATCACGAATTCGAACTCGTTACCAAAGAAAAAACACAAATTTCTACTCGTTACCAGAGAAAAACAAAAATTTGAACTCGTTAATAAGAAGAAAACATGAATTCGAACTCGTTACCAAAGAAAAAACACAAATTTCTACTCGTTATAAAGGGAAAACACAAATTTCCGGCGATGTCAACTCGTTATCGGAGAAAAAAACATTTTTTCTGCAAGGAAAATTCGTCACCATAGAAAAACACAAATTTGAACTCGTTAATAAGAAGAAAACAAGAATTCGAACTCGTTACCAAAGAAAAAACACAAATTTCTACTCAATATAAAAGGAAAACACAAATTTCCGGGGATGTCAACTCGTTACCAGGGAAAAAAACATTTTTTTTACGCGAGGACAACTCATTTCCGAGAGAAAAACACAAATCTGAACTCGTTAATAAGAAGAAAACACGAATTCGAACTTGTTACCAAAGAAAAAACACAAATTTCTACTCGTTATAAAGGGAAAACACAAATTTCCAGTGATGTCAACTCGTTATCAGGGAAAAAAACATTTTTTCTGCAAGGACAACTCGTTACCAAAGAAAAACACAAATTTGAACTCGTTAATAAGTAGAAAACATGAATTCAAACTCGTTACCAAAGAAAAAACACAAATTTCTACTCGTTATAAAGGCAAAACACAAATTTCCGGGGATGTCAACTCGTTATCAGAGAAAAAAACATTTTTTCTGCAATGAAAATTCGTTACCAGAGAAAAACACAAATTTGAACTCGTTAATACGAAGAAAACATGATTTCGAACTCGTTACCAAAGAAAAAACACAAATTTCTACTCGTTATAAAGGGTAAACACAAATTTCCTGCGATGTCAACTCATTATCAAGGAAAAAAACATTTTTCTACAAGGACAACTCGTTACCAGAGAAAAACACAAATTTGAACTCGTTAATTAGAATAATACATGAATTCGAACTCGTTACCGAAGAAAAAAAAACCAATTTCTACTCGTTATAAATGGAAAACACAAATTTCCGGCGATGTCAACTCGTTATCGGGGAAAAAAACATTTTTTCGGCAAAGACAACTCGTTACCAGAGAAAAACACAAATTTGAACTCGTTAATAAGAAGAAAACAGGAATTCGAACTCGTTACCAAAGAAAAAACACAAATTTCTACTCGTTATAACGGGAAAACACAATTTTCCGGCGATGTCAACTCGTTATCAGAGAAAAAAACATTTTTTCTGCAAGGAAAATTCGTTACCATAGAAAAACACAAATTTGAACTCGTTAATAAGAAGAAAACATTAATTTGAACTCGTTACCAAAGAAAAACACAAATTTCTACTCGTAATAAAGGGAAAACACAAATTTCCGGGGATGTCAACTCGTTACTAGGGAAAAAAACATTTTTTCTGCAAGGACAACTCATTTCCAGAGAAAAACACAAATTTGAACTCGTTAATAAGTTGAAAACACGAATTCGAACTCGTTACCAATGAAAAAACACAAATTTCTACTCGTTTTAAAAGGAAAACACAAATTTCCGGCGATGTCAACTCGTTATCAGGGAAAAAAACATTTTTTCTGCAAGGACAACTCGTTACCAAAGAAAAACACAAATTTAAACTCGTTAATATGAAGAAAACATGAATTCGAACTCGTTACCAAAGAAAAAACACAAATTTCTACTCGTTATAAAGGGAAAACACAAATTTCCGGCGATGTCAACTCGTTATCATGGAAAAAAACATTTTTACGCAAAGACAACTCATTATACAAGAAAAACACAAATTTGAACTCGTTAAAAGAAGAAAACATGAATTCGAACTCGTTACCAAAGAAAAAACACAAATTTCTACTCGTTATAAAGGGAAAACACAAATTTCCGGCGATGTCAACTCGTTATCAGAGAAAAAAACATTTTTTTACGCAATGAAAATTCGTTACCAAAGAAAAACACAAATTTGAACTCGTTAATAAGAAGAAAACATGAATTCGAACTCGTTACCAAAGGAAAAACACAAATTTCTACTCAATATAAAGGGAAAACACAAATTTCCGGGGATGTCAACTCGTTACCAGGGAAAAAAATATTTTTTCTGCAAGGACAACTCATTTCCAGAGAAAAACACAAATTTGAACTCGTTAATAAGCAGAAAACACGAATTCGAACTCGTTACCAAACAAAACATTAATTCGAACTCGTTACCAAACAAAAAACACAAATTTCTACTCGTTATAAAGGGAAAACACAAATTTCCAGCGATGTCAACTCGTTATCAGGGAAAAAAACATTTTTTCTACAAGGACAACTCGTTACCAAAGAAAAACACAAATTTGAACTCGTTAATAAGAAGAAAACATGAATTCGAACTCCTTACCAAAGAAAAAACACAAATTTCTACTTGTTATAAAAGGAAATCACAAATTTCCGGCGATGTCAACTCGTTATCAGGGAAAAAAACATTTTTTCTGCAAAGACAATTCATTACTAGAGAAAAACACAAATTTGAACTCGTTAATATAAGAAAACATGAATTCGAACTCGTTACCAAAGAAAAAACACAAATTTCTACTCGTTATAAAGGGAAAACACAATTTTCCGGCGATGTCAACTCGTTATCAGAGAAAAATACATTTTTTCAGCAAGGAAAATTCGTTGCCATAGAAAAACACAAATTTGAACTCGTTAATAAGAAGAAAACATGAATTCGAATTCGTTATCAAAGAATTCACACAAATTTTTACTCGTTATAAAGGGAAAACACAATTTTCCGGGGATGTCAACTCGTTATCAGAGAAAAAACATTTTTTCTGCAAGTAAAATTTGTTACCTGAGTAAAACACAAATTTGAACTCGTTAATAAAAACAAAACATTAATTCGAACTCGTTACCAAACAAAAAACACAAATTTCTACTCGTTTTAAAAGGAAAACACAAATTTCCGGCGATGTCAACTCGTTATCAGGGAAAAAAACATTTTTTCTGCAAGGACAACTCGTTACCAAAGAAAAACACAAATTTAAACTCGTTAATATGAAGAAAACATGAATTCGAACTCGTTACCAAAGAAAAAACACAAATTTCTACTCGTTATAAAGGGAAAACACAAATTTCCGGCGATGTCAACTCGTTATCATGGAAAAAAACATTATTTCTGCAAAGACAACTCATTATACAAGAAAAACACAAATTTGAACTCGTTAAAAAGAAGAAAACATGAATTCGAACTCGTTACCAAAGAAAAAACACAAATTTCTACTCGTTATAAAGTGAAAACACAAATTTCCGGCGATGTCAACTCGTTATCAGAGAAAAAAACATTTTTTTCTGCAATGAAAATTCGTTACCAAAGAAAAACACAAATTTGAACTCGTTAATAAGAAGAAAACGTGAATTCGAACTCGTTACCAAAGGAAAAACACAAATTTCTACTCAATATAAAGGGAAAACACAAATTTCCGGGGATGTCAACTCGTTACCGGGGAAAAAAAAATTTTTTACGCAAGGACAACTCATTTCCGAGAGAAAAACACAAATTTGAACTCGTTAATAAGCAGAAAACACGAATTCGAACTCGTTACCAAAGAAAAAACACAAATTTCTACTCGTTATAAAGGGAAAACACAAATTTCCGGCGATGTCAACTCGTTATCAGGGAAAAAAAACATTTTTTCTACAAGGACAACTCGTTACCAAAGAAAAACAAAAATTTGAACTCGTTAATAAGAAGAAAACATGAATTCGAACTCCTTACCAAAGAAAAAACACAAATTTCTACTTGTTATAAAAGGAAATCACAAATTTCCGGCGATGTCAACTCGTTATCAGGGAAAAAAACATTTTTTACGCAAAGACAATTCATTACCGAGAGAAAAACACAAATTTGAACTCGTTAATATAAGAAAACATGAATTCGAACTCGTTACCAAAGAAAAAACACAAATTTCTACTCGTTATAAAGGGAAAACACAATTTTCCGGCGATGTCAACTCGTTATCAGAGAAAAATACATTTTTTCAGCAAGGAAAATTCGTTGCCATAGAAAAACACAAATTTGAACTCGTTAATAAGAAGAAAACATGAATTCGAATTCGTTACCAAAGAATTCACACAAATTTTTACTCGTTATAAAGGGAAAACACAATTTTCCGGGGATGTCAACTCGTTATCAGAGAAAAAACATTTTTTCTGCTAGTAAAATTTGTTACCTGAGAAAAACACAAATTTGAACTCGTTAATAAGAACAAAACATTAATTCGAACTCGTTACCAAACAAAAAACACAAATTTCTACTCGTTATAAAGGGAAAACACAAATTTCCGGCGATGTCAACTCGTTATCAGGGAAAAAACATTTTTTCGGCAAGGACAACTCGTTACCAAAGAAAAACACAAATTTGAACTCGTTAATATGAAGAAAACATGAATTCGAACTCGTTACCAAAGAAAAAACACAAATTTCTACTCGTTATAAAGGGAAAACACAAATTTCTACTCGTTATAAACGGAAAACACAAATTTCCGGCGATGTCAACTCGTTATCAGGGAAAAAAACATTTTTTTTGCAAAGACAATTCATTACCGAGAGAAAAACACAAATGTGAACTCGTTAATAAGAAGAAAACATGAATTCGAACTCGTTACCAAAGAAAAAACACAAATTTCTACTCGTTATAAAGGGAAAACACAATTTTCCGGGGATGTCAACTCGTTATCAGAGAAAAAAACATTTTTTCTGCAATGAAAATTCGTTACCAGAGAAAAACACAAATTTGAACTCGTTAATAAGAAGAAAACATGAATTCGAACTCGTTACCAAAGAAAAAACACAAATTTCTACTCGTTATAAAGGGAAAACACAAATTTCGTGCGATGTCAACTCGTTATCAAGGAAAAAAACATTTTTCTACATGGACAACTCGTTACCAGAGAAAAACACAAATTTGAACTCGTTAAAAAGAATAAAACATGAATTCGAACTCGTTACCAAAGAAAAAAACCAATTTCTACTCGTTATAAAGGGAAAACACAAATTTCCGGCGATGTCAACTCGTTATCAGGGAAAAAAAACATTTTTTCGGCAAAGACAACTCGTTACAGAGAAAAACACAAATTTGAACTCGTTAATAAGAAGAAAACTGGAATTCGAACTCGTTACCAAAGAAAAAACACAAATTTCTACTCGTTATAACGGGAAAACACAATTTTCTGGCGATGTCAACTCGTTATCAGAGAAAAAAACATTTTTTCTGCAAGGAAAATTCGTTACCAGAGAAAACACAAATTTGAACTCGTTAATAAGAAGAAAACAAAAATTCAAACTCATTACCAAAGAAAAACACAAATTTCTACTCGTAATAAAGGGAAAACACAAATTCCGGGGATGTCAACTTGTTACCAGGGAAAAAAATATTTTTTCTGCAAGGACAACTCATTTCAAGAGAAAAACACAAATTTGAACTCGTTAATAAGAAGAAATCACGAATTCGAACTCGTTACCAAAGAAAAAACACAAATTTCTACTCGTTACCAGAGAAAAACAAAAATTTGAACTCGTTAATAAGAAGAAAACATGAATTCGAACTCGTTACCAAAGAAAAAACACAAATTTCTACTCGTTATAAAGGGAAAACACAAATTTCCGGCGATGTCAACTCGTTATCGGAGAAAAAAACATTTTTTCTGCAAGGAAAATTCGTCACCATAGAAAAACACGAATTTGAACTCGTTAATAAGAAGAAAACAAGAATTCGAACTCGTTACCAAAGAAAAAACACAAATTTCTACTCAATATAAAAGGAAAACACAAATTTCCGGGGAAGTCAACTCGTTACCAGGGAAAAAAACATTTTTTCTGCGAGGACAACTCATTTCCAGAGAAAAACACAAATCTGAACTCGTTAATAAGAAGAAAACACGAATTCGAACTTGTTACCAAAGAAAAAACACAAATTTCTACTCGTTATAAAGGGAAAACACAAATTTCCGGCGATGTCAACTCGTTATCAGGGAAAAAAACATTTTTTCTGCAAGGACAACTCGTTACCAAAGAAAAACACAAATTTGAACTCGTTAATAAGTAGAAAACATGAATTCAAACTCGTTACCAAAGAAAAAACACAAATTTCTACTCGTTATAAAGGGAAAACACAAATTTCCGGGGATGTCAACTCGTTATCAGAGAAAAAAACATTTTTTTCTGCAATGAAAATTCGTTACCAGAGAAAAACACAAATTTGAACTCGTTAATACGAAGAAAACATGATTTCGAACTCGTTACCAAAGAAAAAACACAAATTTCTACTCGTTATAAAGGGTAAACACAAATTTCCTGCGATGTCAACTCGTTATCAAGGAAAAAAACATTTTTCTTCAAGGACAACTCGTTACCAGAGAAAAACACAAATTTGAACTCGTTAATTAGAATAATACATGAATTCGAACTCGTTACCGAAGAAAAAAAACCAATTTCTACTCGTTATAAATGGAAAACACAAATTTCCGGCGATGTCAACTCGTTATCAGGGAAAAAAAACATTTTTTCGGCAAAGACAACTCGTTACCAGAGAAAAACACAAATTTGAACTCGTTAATAAGAAGAAAACAGGAATTCGAACTCGTTACCAAAGAAAAAACACAAATTTCTACTCGTTATAACGGGAAAACACAATTTTCCGGCGATGTCAACTCGTTATCAGAGAAAAAAACATTTTTTCTGCAAGGAAAATTCGTTACCATAGAAAAACACAAATTTGAACTCGTTAATAAGAAGAAAACATTAATTTGAACTCGTTACCAAAGAAAAACACAAATTTCTACTCGTAATAAAGGGAAAACACAAATTTCCGGGGATGTCAACTCGTTACTAGGGAAAAAAACATTTTTTCGCAAGGACAACTCATTTCCGAGAGAAAAACACAAATTTGAACTCGTTAATAAGTTGAAAACACGAATTCGAACTCGTTACCAATGAAAAAACACAAATTTCTACTCGTTTTAAAAGGAAAACACAAATTTCCGGCGATGTCAACTCGTTATCAGGGAAAAAAACATTTTTTCTGCAAAGACAACTCGTTACCAAAGAAAAACACAAATTTAAACTCGTTAATATGAAGAAAACATGAATTCGAACTCGTTACCAAAGAAAAAACACAAATTTCTACTCGTTATAAAGGGAAAACACAAATTTCCGGCGATGTCAACTCGTTATCATGGAAAAAAACATTATTTCTGCAAAGACAACTCATTATACAAGAAAAACACAAATTTGAACTCGTTAAAAAGAAGAAAACATGAATTCGAACTCGTTACCAAAGAAAAAACACAAATTTCTACTCGTTATAAAGGGAAAACACAAATTTCCGGCGATGTCAACTAGTTATCAGAGAAAAAAACATTTTTTCTGCAATGAAAATTCGTTACCAAAGAAAAACACAAATTTGAACTCGTTAATAAGAAGAAAACATGAATTCGAATTCGTTACCAAAGGAAAAACACAAATTTCTACTCAATATAAAGGGAAAACAAAAATTTCCGGGGATGTCAACCCGTTACCAGGGAAAAAAATATTTTTTCTGCAAGGACAACTCATTTCCAGAAAAAAAAAAACACAAATTTGAACTCGTTAATAAGCAGAAAACACGAATTCGAACTCGTTACCAAACAAAACATTAATTCGAACTCGTTACCAAACAAAAAACACAAATTTCTACTCGTTATAAAGGGAAAACACAAATTTCCAGCGATGTCAACTCGTTATCAGGGAAAAAAACATTTTTTCTACAAGGACAACTCGTTACCAAAGAAAAACACAAATTTGAACTCGTTAATAAGAAGAAAACATGAATTCGAACTCCTTACCAAAGAAAAAACACAAATTTCTACTTGTTATAAAAGGAAATCACAAATTTCCGGCGATGTCAACTCGTTATCAGGGAAAAAAACATTTTTTACGCAAAGACAATTCATTACCGAGAGAAAAACACAAATTTGAACTCGTTAATATAAGAAAACATGAATTCGAACTCGTTACCAAAGAAAAAACACAAATTTCTACTCGTTATAAAGGGAAAACACAATTTTCCTGCGATGTCAACTCGTTATCAGAGAAAAATACATTTTTTCAGCAAGGAAAATTCGTTGCCATAGAAAAACACAAATTTGAACTCGTTAATAAGAAGAAAACATGAATTCGAATTCGTTACCAAAGAATTCACACAAATTTTTACTCGTTATAAAGGGAAAACACAATTTTCCGGGGATGTCAACTCGTTATCAGAGAAAAAACATTTTTTCTGCAAGTAAAATTTGTTACCTGAGTAAAACACAAATTTGAACTCGTTAATAAGAACAAAACATTAATTCGAACTCGTTACCAAACAAAAAACACAAATTTCTACTCGTTATAAAGGGAAAACACAAATTTCCGGCGATGTCAACTCGTTATCAGGGAAAAAACATTTTTTTCGGCAAGGACAACACGTTACCAAAGAAAAACACAAATTTGAACTCGTTAATATGAAGAAAACATGAATTCGAACTCGTTACCAAAGAAAAAAACACAAATTTCTACTCGTTATAAAGGGAAAACACAAATTTCTACTCGTTATAAAGGGAAAACACAAATTTCCGGCTATGTCAACTCGTTATCAGGGAAAAAAAACATTTTTTACGCAAACACAATTCATTACCGAGAGAAAAACAAAAATGTGAACTCGTTAATAAGAAGAAAACATGAATTCGAACTCGTTACCAAAGAAAAAACACAAATTTCTACTCGTTATAAAGGGAAAACACAATTTTCCGGGGATGTCAACTCGTTATCGGAGAAAAAAACATTTTTTTTACGCAATGACAAATTCGTTACCGAGAGAAAAACACAAATTTGAACTCGTTAATAAGAAGAAAACATGAATTCGAACTCGTTACCAAAGAAAAAACACAAATTTCTACTCGTTATAAAGGGAAAACACAAATTTCGTGCGATGTCAACTCGTTATCAAGGAAAAAAACATTTTTTCTACATGGACAACTCGTTCCCAGAGAAAAACACAAATTTGAACTCGTTAATAAGAATAAAACATGAATTCGAACTCGTTACCAAAGATAAAAAAAAACCAATTTCTACTCGTTATAAAGGGAAAACACAAATTTCCGGCGATGTCAACTCGTTATCGGGGAAAAAAAACATTTTTTCGGCAAAGACAACTCGTTACGAGAGAAAAACACAAATTTGAACTCGTTAATAAGAAGAAAACATGAATTCGAACTCGTTACCAAAGAAAAAACACAAATTTCTACTCGTTATAACGGGAAAACACAATTTTCCGGCGATGTCAACTCGTTATCGAGAGAAAAAAACATTTTTTACGCAAGGAAAATTCGTTACCGAGAGAAAACACAAATTTGAACTCGTTAATAAGAAGAAAACATGAATTCAAACTCATTACCAAAGAAAAACACAAATTTCTACTCGTAATAAAGGGAAAACACAAATTTCCGGGGATGTCAACTTGTTACCAGGGAAAAAAATATTTTTTCTGCAATGACAACTCATTTCAAGAGAAAAACACAAATTTGAACTCGTTAATAAGAAGAAATCACGAATTCGAACTCGTTACCAAAGAAAAAACACAAATTTCTACTCGTTACCAGAGAAAAACACAAATTTGAACTCGTTAATAAGAAGAAACATGAATTCGAACTCGTTACCAAAGAAAAAACACAAATTTCTACTCGTTATAAAGGGAAAACACAATTTTCCGGCGATGTCAACTCGTTATCAGAGAAAAATACATTTTTTCTGCAAGGAAAATTCGTTGCCATAGAAAAACAACAAATTTGAACTCGTTAATAAGAAGAAAACATGAATTCGAACTCGTTACCAAAGAAAAAACACAAATTTTTACTCGTTATAAAGGGAAAACACAAATTTCCGGCGATGTCAACTCGTTATCGGAGAAAAAAACATTTTTTTTTACGCAAGGACAACTCGTTACCAAAGAAAAACACAAATTTGAACTCGTTAATTAGAAGAAAACATGAATTCGAACTCGTTACCAAAGAGAAAACACAAATTTCTACTCGTTATAAAGGGAAAACACAAATTTCCGGGGTTGTCAACTCGTTATCATGGAAAAAAACATTTTTTATGCAAGGACAACTCGTTACCGAGAGAAAAACACAAATTTGAACCCGTTAATAAGAAGAAAACCTGAATTCGAACTCGTTACCAAAGAAAAAACACAAATTTCTACTCTTTATAAAGGGAAAACACAAATTTCCGGCGATGTCAACTCGTTATCAGGGAAAAAAACATTTTTTCTGCAAGGACAACTCGTTACCAAAGAAAAACACAAATTTGAACTCGTTAATAAGATGAAAACATGAATTCGAACTCGTTACCAAAGAAAAAACACAAATTTCTACTCGTTATAAAGGGAAAACACAAATTTCCGGCGATGTCAACTCGTTATCAGGGAAAAAAACATTTTTTTATGCAAAGACAACTCGTTACCAGAGAAAAACACAAATTTGAACTCGTTAATAAGAAGAAAACATGAATTCGAACTCGTTACCAAAGAAAAAACACAAATTTCTACTCGTTATAAAGGGAAAACACAATTTTCCGGGGATGTCAACTCGTTATTAGAGAGAAAAAAACATTTTTTCTGCAAAGAAAATACGTTACCAGAGAAAAACACAAATTTGAACTCGTTAATAAGAAGAAAACATGAATTCTAACTCGTTACCAAAGAAAAAACACAAATTTCTACTCGTTATAAAGGGAAAACACAAATTTCCTGCGATGTCAACTCGTTATCAAAGAAAAAAACATTTTTCTACAAGGACAACTCGTTACCAGAGAAAAACACAAATTTGAACTCGTTAATAAGAATAAAACATGAATTCGAACTCGTTACCAAAGAAAAAAAACCAATTTCTACTCGTTATAAAGGGAAAACAAAAATTTCCGGCGATGTCAACTCGTTATCAGGAAAAAAACATTTTTTCGGCTAAGACAACTCATTACCAGAGAAAAACACAAATTTGAACTCGTTAATAAGAATAAAACAGGAATTCGAACTCGTTACCAAAGAAAAAACACAAATTTCTACTCGTTATAACGGGAAAACACAATTTTCCGGCGATGTCAACTCGTTATCAGAGAAAAAAACATTTTTTCTGCAAGGAAAATTCGTTACCTGAGAAAAACACAAATTTGAACTCGTTAATAAGAAGAAAACATGAATTCGAACTCGATACCAAAGAAAAACACAAATTTCTACTCGTAATAAAGGGAAAACACAAATTTCCGGTGATGTCAACTCGTTACCAGGGAAAAAAAACATTTTTTCTGCAAGGACAACTCATTTCCAGAGAAAAACACAAATTTGAACTCGTTAATAAGAAGAAAACACGAATTCGAACTCGTTACCAAAGAAAAAACACAAATTTCTACTCGTTATAAAGGGAAAACACAAATTTCCGGCGATGTCAACTAGTTATCAGGGAAAAAAACATTTTTTCTGCAAGGAAAACTCGTTACCAAATAAAAACACAAATTTGAACTCGTTAATAAGAAGAAAACATGAATTCGAACTCGTTACCAAAGAAAAAACACAAATTTCTACTCGTTATAAAGGGAAAACACAAATTTCCGGCGATGTCAACTCGTTATCATGGAAAAAAACATTTTTTACGCAAAGACAACTCGTTACCGAGAGAAAAACACAAATTTGAACTCGTTAATAAGAAGAAAACATGAATTCGAACTCGTTACCAAAGAAAAAACACAAATTTCTACTCGTTATAAAGGGAAAACACAAATTTCCGGCGATGTCAACTCGTTATCGGGAAAAAAACATTTTTTCGGCTAAGACAACTCGTTACCGAGAGAAAAACACAAATTTGAACTCGTTAATAAGAAGAAAACATGAATTCGAACTCGTTACCAAAGAAAAAACACAAATTTCTACTCGTTATAAGGGAAAACACAATTTTCCGGCGATGTCAACTCGTTATCGGGAAAAAAACATTTTTTACGCAAGGAAAATTCGTTACCGAGAGAAAAACACAAATTTGAACTCGTTAATAAGAAGAAAACATGAATTCGAACTCGTTACCAAAGAAAAACACAAATTTCTACTCGTTATAAAGGGAAAACACAAATTTCCGGTGATGTCAACTCGTTATCGGGGAAAAAAAACATTTTTTCGCAAGGACAACTCGTTACCGAGAGAAAAACACAAATTTGAACTCGTTAATAAGAAGAAAACACGAATTCGAACTCGTTACCAAAGAAAAAACACAAATTTCTACTCGTTATAAAGGGAAAACACAAATTTCCGGCGATGTCAACTCGTTATCGGGGAAAAAAACATTTTTTTTACGCAAGGAAAACTCGTTACCAAGAGAAAAACACAAATTTGAACTCGTTAATAAGAAGAAAACATGAATTCGAACTCGTTACCAAAGAAAAAACACAAATTTCTACTCGTTATAAAGGGAAAACACAAATTTCCGGCGATGTCAACTCGTTATCATGGAAAAAAACATTTTTTCTGCAAAGACAACTCGTTACCAGAGAAAAACACAAATTTGAACTCGTTAATAAGAAGAAAACATGAATTCGAACTCGTTACCAAAGAAAAAACACAAATTTCTACTCGTTATAAAGGGAAAACACAAATTTCCGGCGATGTCAACTCGTTATCAGAGAAAAAAACATTTTTGTTACAATGAAAATTCGTAACCATAGAAAAACAGAAATTTGAACTCGTTAATAAGAAGAAAACATGAATTCGAACTCGTTACCAAAGAAAAAACACAAATTTCTACTCAATACAAAGTGAAAACACAAATTTCCGGGGATGTCAACTCGTTACCAGCGGAAAAAACATTTTTTCTGCAAGGACAACACATTTCCAGAGAAAAACACAAATTTGAACTCGTTAATAAGAAGAAAACACGAATTCGAACTCGTTACCAAAGAAAAAACACAAATTTCTACTCGTTATAAAGGGAAAACACAAATTTCCGGCGATGTCAACTCGTTATCAGGGAAAAAACATTTTTTCTGCAAGGACAACTCGTTACCAAAGAAACACACAAATTTGAACTCGTTAATATGAAGAAAACATGAATTCGAACTCGTTACCAAAGAAAAAACACAAATTTCTACTCGTTATAAAGGGAAAACACAAATTTCCGGCGATGTCAACTCGTTATCGGGGAAAAATACATTTTTTACGCAAAGACAACTCGTTACCGAGAGAAAAACACAAATTTGAACTCGTTAATAAGAAGAAAACATGAATTCGAACTCGTTACCAAAGAAAAACACAAATTTCTACTCGTTATAAAGGAAAACACAAATTTCCGGCGATGTCAACTCGTTATCGGGAAAAAACATTTTTTTACGCAAAGACAACTCGTTACCGAGAGAAAAACACAAATTTGAACTCGTTAATAAGAAGAAAACATGAATTCGAACTCGTTACCAAAGAAAAAACACAAATTTCTACTCGTTATAAAGGGAAAACACAAATTTCCGGCGATGTCAACTCGTTATCGGGGAAAAAAACATTTTTTTGCGCAAGAAACTCGTTACCAGAGAAAAACACAAATTTGAACTCGTTAATAAGAACAAAACATGAATTCGAACTCGTTACCAAAGAAAAAACACAAATTTCTACTCGTTATAAAGTGAAAACACAAATTTCCGGGGATGTCAACTCGTTACCAGCGGAAAAAACATTTTTTCTGCAAGGACAACACATTTCCAGAGAAAAACACAAATTTGAACTCGTTAATAAGAAGAAAACACAAATTCGAACTCGTTACCAAAGAAAAAACACAAATTTCTACTCGTTATAAAGGGAAAACACAAATTTCCGGCGATGTCAACTCGTTATCAGGGAAAAAACATTTTTTCTGCAAGGACAACTCGTTACCAAAGAAAAACACAAATTTGAACTCGTTAATATGAAGAAAACATGAATTCGAACTCGTTACCAAGAAAAAACACAAATTTCTACTCGTTATAAAGGGAAAACACAAATTTCCGGCGATGTCAACTCGTTATACGGGAGAAAAACATTTTTTCTGCAAGGACAACTCGTTACCAGAGAAAAACACAAATTTGAACTCGTTAATATGAAGAAAACATGAATTCGAACTCGTTACCAAAGAAAAAACACAAATTTATACTCGTTATAAAGGGAAAACACAAATTTCCGGCGATGTCAACTCGTTATCAGGGAAAAATACATTTTTTTTCTGCAAAGACAACTCGTTACCAGAGAAAAACACAAATTTGAACTCGTTAATAAGAAGAAAACATGAATTCGAACTCGTTACCAAAGAAAAAACACAAATTTCTACTCGTTATAAAGGGAAAACACAAATTTCCGGCGATGTCAACTCGTTATCGGGGAAAAAAATTTTTTCTACAAGGACACTCGTTATTTTTTACGCAAGGACAACTCGTTAGCGAGAGAAAAACACAAATTTGAACTCGTTAATAAGAAGAAAACATGAATTCGAACTCGTTACCAAAGAAAAAAACAAATTTCTACTCGTTATATAAAGTGAAAACACAAATTTCCGGCGATGTCAACTCGTTATCGGGGAAAAAACTTTTTTTATGCAAGGACAACTCGTAAACAGAGAAAAACACAAATTTGAACTCGTTAATAAGAAGAAAACATGAATTCGATCTCGTTACCATAGAAAAAACACAAATTTCTACTCGTTATAAAGGGAAAACACAAATTTCCGGCGATGTCAACTCGTTATCGGGAAAAAACATTTTTTCGGCAAGGACAACTCGTTACCAAAGAAAAACACAAATTTGAACTCGTTAATATGAAGAAAACATGAATTCGAACTCGTTACCAAGGAAAAAACACAAATTTCTACTCGTTATAATGGGAAAACACAAATTTCCGGCGATGTCAACTCGTTATCAGGGAAAAAACATTTTTTCGCAAAGACAACTCGTTACCGAGAGAAAAACACAAATTTGAACTCGTTAATAAGAAGAAAACATGAATTCGAACTCGTTACCAAAGAAAAAACACAAATTTCTACTCGTTATAAAGGGAAAACACAAATTTCCGGCGATGTCAACTCGTTATCGAGAAAAAAACATTTTTTCGCAATGAAAATTCGTTACCGAGAGAAAAACACAAATTTGAACTCGTTAATAAGAAGAAAACATGAATTCGAACTCGTTACCAAAGAAAAACACAAATTTCTACTCGTTATAAAGGGAAAACACAAATTTCCGGCGATGTCAACTCGTTATCAAGGAAAAAAACATTTTTTTTTCTACAAGGACAACTCGTTACCAGAGAAAAACACAAATTTGAACTCGTTAATTAGAAGAAAACATGAATTCGAACTCGTTACCAAAGAAAAAACACAAATTTCTACTCGTTATAAAGGGAAAACACAAATTTCCGGCGATGTCAACTCGTTATCAGGGAAAAAAACATTTTTTCGGCAAAGACAACTCGTAACGAGAGAAAAACACAAATTTGAACTCATTAATAAGAAGAAAACGAATTCGAACTCGTTAAAGAAAAAACACAAATTTCAACTCGTTATAACGGGAAAACACAATTTTCCGCGATGTCAACTCGTTATCGGGAAAAAACATTTTTCTAGCAAGGAAAATTTCGTTATCGAGAGAAAAACACAAATTTGAACTCGTTAATAAGAAGAAAACATGAATTTGAACTCGTTACCAAAGAAAAAACACAAATTTCTACTCGTAATAAAAGGAAAACACAAATTTCCGGCGATGTCAACTCGTTATCGGGGAAAAAACCTTTTTTACGCAAGGACAACTCGTTATTTCGAGAGAAAAACACAAATTTTGACTCGTTAATAAGAAGAAAACATGAATTCGAACTCGTTACGAAAGAAAAAACACAAATTTCCGGCGATGTCAACTCGTTATCGGGGAAAAAAAACAATTTTCGCAAGGATGTTGTTAACGGTGATTTTTACGATTTATATGACTTTATTTCGTAGCAATTTCCTTCGTGTTTTATTACTTTTTATAGAAAAGTAGGTGTTTAAGTGAAATATTGAGAGAATGCGTATGGAAATCATTAAAGTGCAAAATCGAGCTAATTACGTGGTTTTATTGGTGTTTTGATTATATGTATGGTTTTACATTTTGCATTTTTTGGTCAACTTGTAGGTACGCTTGCATGTTATGGATGAAGCTAAAACGATGTTCACTTGAATTTAAACGGAAGGAAAGAGATACAAGTCGAACTTGGAATGAAGATATAGACAAAGCTGAACGAGCGTTTAACATCCGTCTTCTGGACGGGCGTCTAAGAAGTAGACGGGCGTCCAAGAGGAGCTTTGGATTCGGGATGGCGAATTTTCGGTGAACGAGCGTTCAAAAACCATAGGACGGGCGTCCAATCCAGCTCGCCCGACTCGAAAATTTATACACCTTGGACGGGCGTTCAACCCATCAAACGGGCGTCCGGCCCGCCGCCATTACCATAAACCGACTTAAAACTCTATAAATAGAAGCGTTATTTCAACCCTACGACACACAATTATTCGGCCGCACAAAACCCAGACGAGAGCCACTCGGGCGACCTAGTGCGTTTTCGGTCCATCATAAACATCTTTTTATTTCCTTTTTATTTATATGTTTTGTATTCGAAGATGATAGAGGCTAAGGTTTTGAACAAGCTTGTGAAGCCGATCGAGCAACATCTTGATTTCTTCTTTGGGATTGTTTTGTGAGTTTTTTTTAAAGTTTGTATCTTTATTATGCTTTTATATTGATTATGCAATTATATCGATGGATTGTTGCTATTTGATGTTTAACGTTTGATGAGAATCGTTGTTAGACTTAGATCACCGTAGTAAAGATTAGATTTTTAACCTAAAAATAACGAGAGTTGCTAGGTTAAATTTCTAGGTTGCTAGATTGAGAAATCTTACACCTTTGTTATGGAAGCGTTAATCTTTAAGATCGAGAGATGAAAGATTAATAGGCGAATTATCTATGAGAGTAGGAATTCATACCTTTGATAGGTGAACCACATCTTTATTAAATCTTCACTAAACGATCTAGAGTAGAAATTGAGGGTTGCGGGATAGGTGGATCAATGCTTGTTCTTCGTTAAAATTAATTGAAATTATCTTTGTGCCTTGTCTTCGTTGCTATTTTAGAATTTTATTTTTCTTTTTAGTTATAGAATAGATTTATTTAGTTAGTTTAGGTCGTAACTATATTTCCTAGCTTTGGATTGACAATCCCTCTGTCCGAGTTTATTGTTTCTTCGTTTCGTTTTTAGTTATTTTTCGTGACAACCTTTAGAAAAATTAAGAACTAGACCAATCTCGATTCCCTGTGATTCGACTCCGGTTGTAATCTACTATACTATGATCCCTACACTTGGGGTATACCGGATTATTTTATTACTTGTTTTTTTGCTTAGATAAAATCCGAGACAAGTTTTTGGCGCCTGTTGCCGGGGAATCGGTACGGTTGTCTAGTTTATTAATTTTTCGATTTTAAAAAAGAAGAAAAAAGTTGTTTTTTTTGTTGCTAGGGTTTCTGAGGTTTTGAATTTACTAACGTGGTAACTAGGGTGAGAGTAATCTTTGAAAATGTAAGCTACGACGAGTTTAAAAGGAATTTGTATTTTTGGACAACTACGACACTTAAATAGGAGCAGAAAAAGTGCCTTTTTAGGCGAGATTTTGACACTTTTGGTTCGTCGTGTTTTTCTTTGTTTCAAAAAATCTTTCCTTGTGTTTCGAATAACGAGTTTTGGATACGGGCTTTACTCCTTTGGTGCGACCCGCTTTGTGATGGATGGGCTAGTTGGGCCGCGGGCTTCATCCTTTACTGGGCTTATGTATGGACCAAACTTTGGATCTGCGGGCTGATGTCAGGCTTGGTGTATCAAGAACCTTTTATGAAGCCATCAAATTTAGGAGACAATAATAAGTCCATCAATAACATAAAATGATCGGAAGAAGCCACCTCTCATTGATTGATTCTTAGAAGAGGATTTGGGCTAGCATAATTCCCTACAAACCACCAATACATATACCCCAAAACTATCACCCTTGATGCAGTATTTAATAGTAGTAAAATCTTGAGCTAGTTAATGAACACATTTTTAACGTCAAAATTAACAACTAACGTAAATGCATACATTCATTACTGAATACAGACTAAACAACAAAGACGAGTACAAAAAAAAAAAAAAAAAATGGGTATTGTTCATGTAGCAATACGCGATTTATTCGGACATCCAGCTTATGCAAATTCACTTTTTAGAGGTCGAAATCATTTTTTACCTCGTCGAAATTATGAATAAAATTTATTTCTGAAGGGATTGAAAAGCGGATTTCGAGCGCTCTACAAAGTAAAAATTTACTGCGAGGTGAGGTATCCAGAATAAATTGACCGAGGGGCTATTAATATTGTTCCAAAATATATATATAGAATCAAACTATCAATTTCTTTTTTGCTTTCCTGCCAAAAAGAACCTCTTTTTTCTGGACTTTTTGGGTGTTTTTTTTCTTTTTCTTTATCAAGCTCTGGTTACATTAACTGATGGAATAACAGTCAAAGCATTAGCTACGTCTTTAACGAACAAGCCAACGGCGGCGTATTCCTTTTGCGCTCTAACGTCGGCATCTAGCCGTAACATGTCCGGCAGAAACAGCCAAAGTCCGGTACCCATTACGAATCCAATCACTAACATCCTCCCGACAAACTCCGGCAACTGCCACTTTCCCTTCAAAGCCTTCTTGGCAGCAATCTCAACAACCAAGCTTGTTCCATGTATCAAAAAGAACCACATGGTATTCCAAGTTGGCTTTTCCCGGCCCATATAATAAAATATAAGCTCGTGCATCAAGCCTGAAACCACAAACGTGCTCAACACCGCTGGCAATGGTGCCCATTTGCGACTAATTAACAAATACTTGGTTGAAAAATTAAGAACAGGATCGTATACGCTTGGGCGCAGGATACGATTAACCATGATATTCCATCTACGGCCCCAGAAATCTTGCAGGGATGTTGACAAAAACGGTTCATTGAAAGTGGGTTCCAGCTCAGCACCTAATAATCCTGCTGCAAGAGACGCAGCAATGGCGAGGATGATCTCTAGACAAAGGTAGATATGGAAGCAATACAGAATCAAGATGATGTATGGATGGATGTAATCATTGTAATCATATACTTTAATTATAGACCCCAAAATAACACCTTTGATTGCGTATTTCAGAATTGGTGAATCAGATTGAATTTTGTTCTGATTTTGCTGGATTTTGATGGGGAGACAAGCAACAGCAAGAAAACGAGGAAGAGAATTGACAGAAGGGTCAGAAAGAGGGCCTTTGTTGTAGGACAACATGAGGAGCTTGAAGTTGGAAAGCCAAGCAATGAAAAAAGCAGAGGTGATACCAAGATGCAGGGTATGGAGATAGAGAGGAGGAGAAAGAAAAGGAAAACAACAGGGAGAAAAAGTAGAAATCTTGCAATCCCTTTTGGAACAAACTTGGAAACACCATAGCAGTAGCATAGAGATATGCAGACAGAGATCCATACCTTGATCAAGTTGCCAATCTCTCCCTCTAACCAGTACAACAAAACTGTATTCATTTGCCCTTCCATTTTCATTCAATGATCTGATCTACGGTATCTTTGTGTTGTGGATGTGATTTAAATGTAGTCAATGGAAACCTTTTCTGTGGAATATTTATGCGACTACTTTTTCTTGGTGACGGACGGTTTACCTCATTTTATAAGAGAGACATCATTCGGGGGGCTTCAATATATAGCATCTAAAGTAAAACATTATATTTAGCCAACAAATGGACAGAGACATTGCCCGATCGCTTCACAAAAGAATAACCGATAGACGTAAAAGACAAAGACTCTTGTTTATGATCCTTTAATAAACGACCAAACGGTGTGATGTACGTCATTCACCGGACAAGAAAGACGATGCACACATAATAAACAGTCACCCTCAACAGCAACTGCAAAAACACCCATTCTCCTAGCTTCCAACAAGGCCCTATAAATTGCCCTCAGCCCCAGCAAAAGCACAATGATCCCCGGGTAAAAAAGAAAACGAGAAAGACGTAACAATAGAGTCGTGGCTATCAATGAAAATGACGCCAACCGCGGACGAGCGTATCGTTACCGAGGCGTCGACGTTTGCACTTTAGTATATATACTAGGCTGAAGGCACTAACCATTTTAACAACATGTGACCCGCTCGCCTTGCATCGTGTCTTCCAAATATTCCACAATAAAGTCACAAAGTCCGCATGATCCGCATCCAACAACTCGTCCACCAGCCGCATCAGCAGATCTCGAAAATTAGTTTCACCCGACCAATACAATTGAACGTGAAAGGGTGTCACTTGCCAGATTGCATCTACTAACTTATTAGAGATAACATTATCTCTAATACAATTGACACTCGAAGATAAAATGCCGTAGAGTCTCCAGACCTTGCTCGCATGCCGAACATATTTTCGTCCCAGATTTTTCCGAGCAAGGTTACTGCTCTATATAAGCGAGACAATCATGTAAGCAACGCCGGAGAAATGTTGATTGCAAGGTTGAACATTAATTGGCTAGCAAGTGCGCCACACCTCATCCAGCCCACGAGAAGACGACGGCACTCGGTGCGATAAGTCAGCCAGCTAGAGAGAGGCATTATAAATTATACTAACCCGTTAAAAATATAAAGCATGTTTAGTTTTTTAAATTTGTCTTATAATATAAGTTTATTTTGAATAAAAATAAAGCATTTATTATATTTTTCTTACTTCTTGCCACATATTTGTTATACTAAAAGGACTTAATCGATATTTGTCATTAGTCGTGGGAGTCCGTTGTATTTAAATGAAAGATTTATTTGTTTTGTGGTGTCATAAGTCCTCTCCGTCAAGATGCCCAAAGAGCAAAGTCATTTAATCAAGATATGTGATATCAAAAGGTATTTTTGTGATAACAATAGGACATGCCTGGGCATTGGTGACAAGTCGCTCCGGCATGCTCATGCAGGCTAAACCTTACACATCCATATTATAATAATAAAAAAGTGTATATCCGCAAATAATGAAATGGTACAACCATTTTCACGCAACCGTATAAGTCACACAATCAAATCTCTATTATTTGATTATGATGAAATTACATCATAAATAATGAGTTTGTTTTATATCAAGATCAAAGGTAGAAACGATGTATTGCGTAGGATCTTGCTTAGAAAAGGCGATGAAAATTTTAAATAGACAAATAAAAAAATTTGTGAGACAAACAAAATATTTAATATATATACTAAAAAGAATCAGATCGGAGGTGTGGAGGGAGGAGACAATTGATTCTCTTAGCTATCATACGTCGCGTATTGATATGAAATTTAATTGTATCGTTAATTTGTAAATTTCAAGTTTATCCTCTATCATTACTCAATATCCATGATCCCTAAATTTGTGTTATTTTCAATTCCCTTAACCAAGTGTTTTTTTGTTTTGTTTTGTTTTTTTATTTTAATTTTTTAAACGTACTTATGATACAACATCTTTTATCTGGGTAAACGAAGACCAAGTCTTTTTTATGTGATGAAGTCAATTAGTCAATGGTACTCGGGACTTCGAAGTTTACTTGGACCTGTAGCGTGTTTGAAACGGCCAAGTTACCGATAGACGTGACCGGTTCCGGGTCGTAGCGCGGCCTTTCGGTTCGGGTCGAAAATGGAATCGGAATCGTCGGTTCGAATTGCCGGTTAAGAGCCGAGCAGGTTTTAGCGGTTCCCGGTCGGGTCCGGATCGGATCCAGGTCTCGCGGTTCGGGGTCCAGACGATTCGATTACGGTTTCGATTACGGTTCGATCGCGGTTAATTCCGAAAAAAATCAAATTTTTTTTAACAAAATTTGTATACATTACGTTAAAATTAATAATAAATTTAATTGGTTATTAAAGCTATAGAATATTTAATTTCATAACTATATTTTGAAAAAAAAAAAAACGCGCGCTGTTTGTATAATATTTAATTTCATATCGATATATAATATTTAATTTAAATAACTTATATTCAGATAATTTGTAAGTAATATGATACGGACAACTTTTCTACGAATACGATGAGCATATTTTATACGAATAAAAGAGTAGGGTATAGTTTATTAATATTTTGTAACATTTAAAAGAAAAATTGTTATTCAAGTTTAAACGTGTTTTATATAATTTATTTTATAATTTATTATAATCTAAGCACTTAGTATGTTGTGTATTGAATAAGTGTTACAAAAAAAAATTATTGGTTGCTAAACACTAGAAAGTGCTCTTCCTTGTCATAATAATTTAAATAGTAATATTTGATTAGTCAAGTGTCATGATATATGTCGGCCACAAAAAAGAATAGTAAAAAGCAATATATTAGTATGTTGTGTGCCTTAGTGTCAACAATATATTTTTAATCAAAGAATGGAAACTTTCAACATTTTATGGTATATTTTATACATTAATTAACAACACAATTTATAAATAGTGGAACCTAGAACCGGGTTGAACCGGGCCGGGTCCGGTGGAACCTGGGAGGCAGAGTTGGACCGTGGAACCGCCGGTTCTGGACCCGTGGACCCGCCGGACCCGTGGAACCACCGGTTGGGAATCGGAAACCGCCGGGTCCGACCCGGATTTGGACCGGAACCGCCCGAGTCTAGTTACCGATAATCACGAAACGGTTGTAAAAATAAAGGGCAATTTTAAAGGCAACCCTCATTTTACTTTCGGTATCACATTCGTATATAAAAATTGCATGTAAAATATGGTGTCAAAGTAATTATGGGGGTGTCTTTAGAATTATTCCAAAATGTATTTCAACTAAAAACAATACATCTTGGTCTAACGTGTACAAGGTACATTTCCCCGAATGATTTTCGTTAAGATGTACTACGCACCATTTATCCAAAGTATGAAGACCAGAACTTTAAAACCGGCTTGAGGCGTAGTTTAAAATGAGTGTGTGTGTCTTTCGATCTACGACAAAACAATACATCTTGGTGGGTTCTATTGGCACATTCGTTTTTACTATTGACACCCGTTTTTCGATTATTTTTCTAATCAAAAAAACGTCGGTGACACTGTTGCTCACGTTAATAAAACACCATCATTTGGAAAGTAAGTGGTTGAAGTTTCTAAGTTGTGACACTTTTAATAACGTAAACGTTGGTGCCTTTGACTTTCGTTGGTTTTCAATAACAACGTCGGTGCAGCCATCGATGTTCTGTTATAAAAAATCATCGTGGTGCGGAAGTAATTTTTGGGGTGCCGGGTGTAATGTGGTGTCGATTGTGAAAAGTATCGTTGTGTCGATAGAGCACCTACCCATCTTATCTTTGTTATTATTATTTTTTTTTATATCTATTAAGACCCAAGAAGGTGTGTTTCTTAAATGGCCGCGTAGATGACCCTCTTGACTTGACACGTGGCGGTTTTTTTTATCAAACATTTGTGGCTTGTTTTTTTTTAATCAAACGTGTGTCGTTAGTAGTTTATGCAAAAGGGGGGAAAAAGAAAGACCGACGGATTTGAAGTTCTGTACTTTGTGTAGTGACCGATTTAATCGAGTTTCTCGCTATAATTCCGTGATTGAGAAATCTTATTAAATCACAAGATGATCATATATGGATTAACCTTAATCCCTGAAGTGATTATAGACTCTACTTAGTTTCGGGATAGGTTTGATGTGTTCGTTAAGGATCGTTAAGAGGCGCGGTCATGAATCACTTTCACGTTGGCACTATTACGGAATGAGTGAGAAGTGTGTGTCTCGCGATGATATGAAATTCATTCTTCCTGCAAGGAAGTAGAAAGACAATCTCGCTTATTTGTTGATCTAGGCTTGATCGATCCCGGGAGTTCGTATTGGTTATGAACTAATTGATCACTAGTGGTTTAATGGTAAATAAGGATAAGATGTATCGTGAAGAAGGTTTACGGAAATAATCTTACTTATTTATATGGATAGTCTGTGGGAGGGTTAGTTTATATGTAATGATTATATCAATACACTTATCGACTCGACTCGACGTTTTGAGAATAAGTTATATCTATAATCGATAGAGTTCGGCCGGATTTATGGTGGCGTAATTCCGGAATTAATGAGTTGAGTAGAAATATTATGTTCGATGAATGTTTTATTCAATTTATTGTAGCTAACGATTATAGGTCCGTAGTCCCCGGCTTGGCTCCTAACACGCGAGTGTTTTCTCGTTTTATGGAAGCTTCGAGAATAAATTAAATAGTTGATATATTTAATGAATATGCGAATATTATTTATTTGGTAAATAATATGTAAAATAGAAAATACATTTTCTATTAATTTTTGATTTGAAAATGGCGCCTCAACTGTAGATAATTTAGGAGAAGAAATTTTCCTAGATTATCTCATATGAGTGATTAATTAATTATCTATTTGTTGGATAATTAACGGAAAAATTAAGAGATTTATTTTTGGGAATTATCTCTTATTTTGTAGCTTAAAAATATCTTTTCCTATGGGAATAGATTTTTGTGGTGTGAAAAGGATAACATTGTTGGCTTGTTATTTTCCTATATAAAGAGGGATTCCTCCCCAGCACGATAAAAAAATCTCAAAAATGCGCCACTTACAAATTAGAAGGAAGAAAAATTAGTTTCTATTGCCCGAGTCGTTTAGAGAAGAAAAACCTAGATTTTTTCAGTGCATATTCGAGGAGGTTCTACTTGCAAGATCGACGTCCACGGTCGTCGTTTGAGATACAATACGGAAGATCACGGCTTCTCCCTTGGTCGATTTTATCATCTCTCTCCGGTATGGGTAAATCACTAACGTCTCGTAGGATTAATTAGTTATGTCTAATATCGTAAATCGCATAAGCTTCCTGGTATGCGAAGATCGAGTGTCTCGATCGTGGATCTTACTTCTAGCAAATCATGTAATCTGAAAGTGACTTATAGTTATGGATTTGCTATTATACCGAAAAACACTGAAAGAAGTTTTATTTTCACGGGGTTAAAATGCCTCCATTACTCCACGCCTTAAGATCCAGGTTGTCTTTTTAAAACACCAAGCCTTTTCTTACTAGGTTATGTCTTGAGACATCTTATATCATTTCTTACCACGGATGTTATCTATCAATGATATACACTATAATCAATGATATAATTACTATATTTTGTGATTTTTTTTTTATTTTTATCCGAAACGAAATATACACGCACCCATCTAAATCAAACTATGCCGCCAAGCGGGGCTGAACTGACGGTCTCGACACTCGGGAGCACGGTTAGACCACAGTGAAAACTTACCATTTATGGGTATGTACCTTAGCTACTTGTGATTTTTTTTTGTTATATTAATTTTACTATGGACATAATATTACTTTTTGAAAAGATTATAAATCAATGGTTAAACAATTACTTTAAAAGATAATGATCGAGTAATATTTTCCTCATTTTTTTGCACGGCTAACTACTTAACGACACACGTTTAGCTATAAAATACAACAACCAAAAAAAAATTGACTGAACAAATATCCGCGCCACGAAAATAGCCACGGCGCCACGATTACTCTCGTTGTTTTTTTAATCAAACCTTTGTGGCTTGTTTTTTTTATAAATCAACCATCAATGCCATTAGTAGTTTAAGTGCTAAAAAAATAAAAAAAGAAGAAGGAAAGACCGACGGATTTCACGTTGTGCTGTGTAGTGTACGATGGAAGATGAATCAAGTTTAGCTATAAAATACAACAAAAAAGTAGCCGAACAAATATCCGCGCCACGAAAATAGTCACGGCGCGACGATTACTCTCGGCACCCTATAAATCGTCGGTAGCTCGCGACGCGCGTAACATGGTGCCGCCTCTATTTATTCCGAGTTTATTTGAATAATCATTTTTCATATTTGCTACGACTAGCTATATTGAACTTATTGGTCGCGTAAGAATGTATGATGTATTTATGTGGTTTTTATCGGCATCACGAAATTACTCACTGGCGCCACGATTACTACTCGACGCGCTTATAAATCACTCTTGCCTTGTGCACATTAAATGTTTTTATAATTTTGAACGAGCGCGTAACGTCGGTGGAACCAGCAGCAGCGTTCTTGATACGGCATCCATCATTTAAAATTGACGTTGGAATACGAAATCGCTTTTTATATTTCTCAGACCGTTTGATACGTGGTTTTTCTACCAAATGAATGAACACGAGATCAATGACGTGTTCATTAATGATAAGAAAGAGAAATGCCGTATAGAAAATGAGTGAAACAACATTTTCAAGCATAATAATAGAAAGTGGAAGCTAAGGCATCCGGAAGATTTGACCGTGTCAGTTCATGGTCCGACTTATTGTTTTTCTATAATATTTCATTACGTAAAGTCGAAGCTAAGGGATCGACTTTATGACATCGTCAGTTCTCCGATACATCGTATAACTCATGTGGCTAAATCATCATGCGACTTGATGTGCAAGTTTACACGCCTCAATAGATGCTCCAATATGCCATGGCCCGCAATCCCGATTTGGAAAAGAATGGATATGGAGATTGGTTTGAGATCATGAAAGCCGAACATGCCCAACGGCTTGGTAAGGAGGTACGCTAGCTAATCGATCTTTAGAAAAAATGAACGCGACACGTAACTTATTCATGGCAACCGATTCGCAATCGTGATGGAAGCCAATCGTCGGTATATTTTGTGCGAGCATGAAAGACCGGATTAGCAGTGAAATTAGTTGCACTAATATTGTCACACCGCTAAGGCCGGAGGGTGACTAAGAGAATCCGCATCTCCCGTAAAGTAGTGATCAACGAAGGTCGAGTTTGCACGCATGTGGAGAGAAAGCTTTATATTCGACGCTTCAATGCTACTTCTGGCATAAAAGACTATTATTTTTTTGGAATGCCGGCTAATCAAGTTGGGGCCAAGAAAAATACCAAAAAAAAAAAAAAAAAAAAAAAACCACCAACACAACAACGATCATCCGAGGCCAGAGGCTGAATTATCATTCGTAAAAGCTTGTAGATGAGAAGTAGTTGAAGGACGAAAATAATAAGCCATCAAGAAGGGTATGCTTGAGATACTGCAGCATACGCTTAAGAACTGCCCAATGAGGATCCCAGAGGCATGCATAAACCTGCTAACTATATGAAAGACAAAAGCATTGTCAGGCCAAGTAAAACTACGATATTGCAACCCACCAATAATACTACAATGGAGAGAAGCATCAGTACACGGCTAGCCATCCGTTTGTCTGAGACGAAGCGTCAAGGCCATGGGCGTCATAAAAGGCATGGCATTTTCCATGTCAGCACGCTGCAACAAATCGTGAATATACTTACATTGGCTGAGAATGAGACCATCAGTGGGTACGTAAGTGCCTCAATGCCCCAGAAAATAGGACAATGGCCCAAGGTCCTTAACTGGAAAATGAGTTGATAAAGATCAATATTGTCCTAAACAAGAGTCACATAAGAACCTGTAATAAGAATATCGTCAATGTGAATCAAGACAAACACAGATTGAGACCCATGAGTGTAGATATATAAAGTTAGCCTTGGAGGACGTGAAACCAAACGTCTGGAGCACAATAGTGAAATGAAAAAACCAGGTTTGCAGGGCGTGGCAAAGACCATAAAGGACGCGCTTAAGTTTACAAACATATTGTGGATAATCAAAATGCTGAAAAGCATGCGGCTGCTGCATATAAACATCTCAGAAAAGAAAACCATGAAGGTTCAATTTGTTGAGCGGTAGCGATAAAGGCATTTGGAAGCGAGATAGCGAATGAAGTCAGGGTCCTATTGCTTCGGTTTGAGAGTATTGGTCTTAGAGCGGGTAACCATTTGGCTAGGAGCAGGAGGTGAGGAGGCTTCTGCGGAAGTAAAGGTGGAAATGGAAGGATTTACGAGCATCAAAGAAGGTTCAAAGAGTGGAGAATGAAGAGAACTCTCGGCTGATGACGGTGATAAAGGTTCGGCTGGGGTTGGGGACGGTGCCGAAGAGGTAACCGGGAGAGTTAAGACAAGGGCTGGGGTATGGTAACTGTATCAATATCGTAATATGATGAAGAAGACGCGGTACGAGTGTAGGGGAATGATGACTCATCGAATACAACGTGGCGAGAAATGTAAATACGACCCTAAACTAGATGTGGTGTTCCTCATGGAGACAAGGAGCTCTAGGGAAAGGGGGGGGGGGGGGGGGGGGCAATGGAAGTAGTTCACAAAACCCAATTCACAAATCTCTTTGTTGTTGAAGCAAGAGGATATGAAATGGGTTTATGGTGCTTTTGGACTGAAGTAGAGATCTCTTTAAAGTACATAACTTGAACAAAACGGTGTCTGACTATAGCAGTCATGAATGGTCAAGACATATACTGGATTCTAACTTTGGTCTATGCCTCTCCAGTTGCAAGGGCGAGAAATGACTTATGGGATTACCTGACTCGTTTTAAAAATGTGTGTAAATTGCCTTGGTGCCTTATTGGAGATCTTAATCAGGTAGTATACCAAATTGACGAGCAAGGTGGTAGAGAGGTTGGAGGTTTCAACAGAGTAAAACTATGGTCAATGATTCAGCAATGTGACCTTATGGAGGTCCCTTTTTCAAGGGCCCATGTTTACATGTGGATATATTGGGGCAACTCATGGGAACCAGAGGATTCAGCAAAGATTAGATCGAGCCTGGTGTAGCACGGAGGGGTTGGAGAATTTTGACAAGGCCATGGTGAGGCATCTTCCCAGGGCACACTCTGACTAAAGGCTCCCGTTTCGAGGTTCAAATATAGTAAAAATTGAGGGATATGCATCACATATGTTACCAACCACGTACTAGAAAACATATCAAAAAATAAAACTCCCTAAAAAAACATCAAGGAAGAACAAATTGGTGGAAGAAATGATCTCAAAGCAAATAAGTTTAACAAACCAAGCTCAAGTTTTTAACAAAACCTTGACATAAGCTAGCTTGTACCTGCTAAATGAAACACAAGCTAGCAGCTAATACCACAACAATCTATCAATCACAGATTTTTCTTTTTTTTTCTCGTTTATCATTTTCAGAAACCATGGCTGCTATTAAGAAGGCTTTGCCAACAGAATGAAATGACTAATAATCTGGATGCATTGCTCGTTTTCAGTAATACGTCTCTATCATCTCCGAGCTTTATTACCAGTCTTTTCTGATCTCAAATACATAGTTGATCTCCAAGTAACATTTATTGTCATCATCAAGAAACTGTTTCAAACAGAAGGGAAGAAAAAAAAAAAACGATGGTTAGACTTCAAATGACCATATAATCATCTCATCATTGTTACTAGCATCAATGAACACGTGTTTTGTCATATACTACCACAAAGACTTTGCAGCAAAAGCTAAGTTACCTCAACTCCCAGTGCTCAAACATGAGAAAAAGAAACTCGAAGGACAATTGAGAGAGGACAGAAATCAGAAAGAAATTACCTTTGTTCTAGCGGAGTATGATCCTCTAGCAAACATGCCAGAAGGGGTAGTTTCTTCCTGCATCTCATGCGTGTACGGTTCAGGCTGTGGACTGAATGTCCCAATCATTTGCTTTGTGCTATCCACTGGATACCGATTTTCATGAAGAAAAAAGTAAAGAGATTAAAGAGAAAAACCTAATAGACATGACTTATGGCTTTAGTCAATGAGTAAAATAGGGAAGAGAACAGAGTAAAATCTACCTTTCATTCCAGTTTTCCAAACTGTGTTGGTGTACTTGAGCCAGACACTATATTATTGCTGACCTGAAATGTAAACTTTAGCTTATATTTGCTCCCTTCTTTCAACGTAAACCATGTACCGCTTGGATTGCCAGCTTCGGGGACTGGGAGAACAATATCAGATCTACCAGGAGATATTATTTCAAGCTTCAAAATTGTGACCTCAGGATCCAGAGACTCTGGTTATGAAAAAGAGTAAGATATCATGGTTCAAACAACTGTACATAGACAACAGAATGCCAATCATAAAGTATTGCGGGTTAGAAGAATGCCAAGTATCATCAAAGTATTATGATCAGACTGGAAACCTTATCTCCTTTGATTTGATGGAAAAAAAGCTAGTTCCTTTCTCGAAGATCTATAGTTTCAATTCTTAACCTTAATGATGAAAATCCTCATTTGGAGATACAGAAAGTAACTTGATACAAAACGAGACAGATACTTCTACTTTTCTTATATGCTATGACCATATTTAGGTGCAAGTACTACATAAATGACTGCAGTAATGGCATATTTCATCGGAGAAAATATTTGACATTGACCAAATTTAGGCACATTATTTCTACATTTGTATATATCAAGTTATAATGACATGACCCTTTAAAGGATCCACACCCAAAATCAAGCTTCTAAAAATCGATTTTCGGTGTGGTGCCTAATAAGTTAGGTGTGTTGTATCTACTGAAGATCCCCTAAAATGAATCTATGTTTTCAGCCACCAAAGAGAAGGGGTAACTTGCTACAAAACACATAAAACTTTTTCACTACCAAAAGCAGGATTTGAACCTAGAACCTTCACGGCCTCAACACACTTTGCCACTCAGGCAATGCCTCATTGGCCACCAAAGAGAACACTTTGCCACTTGGCCAATGCCTCATTTTCCACCAGAGAAGGTAACATGACAAGTAGAAATGAAGGAGCAACTAATTCGATCAGAGTACACCACATGCTTCTTTGCATTGTTTCCACTAAATTTTATTAGACAATACACGTAAGCAGATGATAATGCAATAAAAGACACAGAATCAGGAATGGCAACATTGCGCGTTGCAAATACTCTGCTTCACCCGCCCGATCGGGCTAGAGCCGAGGTCCCTGCGAGCTCCATCTTGGCTAGAGCTCCAGCCTAGTTTTCCTCTTAAGGAAAGTTGTACCCACATCATGTGGTGTGTTTGTCCACTATTGTGGTTGTAAATAGTTAATTGTTCTTCCTTTCATTGTAATAAAAAAAATACTACTACCCAGTATTAACATTCAAAAGAAGCAATGTATACATTTAAAAGAAAGAATGCATATAGTCTAGCATTAGAGCTTCTTTACAATAATCACTGTAGAATGTTTTTCACAGAAACTCATATGGCATCTATAGTGACACCACGAGTGTTTTATCATGAAATACAATGAAAACAATGGATCGGTGAAAAATGGTTTCTTTAACTCAAGATTCGACTTT
>JAVUPR010000403.1:1200000-1534923 GCA_036785695.1 Gentiana straminea
CCGTTTGCGCCGCTGTGCCTTATTTAACGTTTTGGTCGATATCACATCGTTACTTCGAAGAAAATCACAACCTTATTTTTTGTACATTTTTTATTCCTTGTACAGGGCCATTCGGGAGTCCGTTTTGCATGCCGTTTACGCCGACGTGTCTTATTTAACTTTCTGGTCGATATCACTTCGTTACTTTTAAGAAAATTACAAACCTTTTTTTATACCCAAGGAGTACATAAATGTGTGATTTTTGATTCCTTGTACAAAACCATTCGGGTGTCCATTTTGCCTGCCGTTTGCGCCGACGTGTCTTATTCAACTATCTGGTGAATATCACATCGTTACTTCAAATAAAATTACAAACCTTTTTTTCGTACTTTTTTGTACCCACAGAGTACTTAACAGTGTTATTTTTGATTACTTGTACAAGGTCATTCAGGTGTCCGTTTTGCATGACGTTTGCGCCGCCGTGCCTTATTTAACGTTCTGGCCGATATCATATCGTTACTTCAAAGAAAATTTCAACCTTTTATTTTGTACATTTCCCATACCTATATAGTACTTAACGGTGTTATTTTTGATTCATTGTACAAGGGACTTTGTGTGCCCGTTTTGCATGTTTTTTGCGCCGCCGTGCCTTATTTATTTTTCTGCTCGATATCACATCGTTACATTAAAAAAAATTTGTACGTCTTTTGTACCCACAGAGTAAATAATGGGGTGAGTTTTAATTCCTTGTTCATGGACATTCTGGTGTCCGTCTCACTTGCCGTTTGCGCCGATGTGCCTTATTTAACAATCCGGTTGATATCACATTGTTACTTCAAAGAAAAGTACAAACCCTTTTTCGTACTTTTTTTGTACCCTTAGAGTATTTAACATTGTGATTTTTAATTACTTGTACAAGGCCATTCGGTTGTCCGTTTTGCTTGCCGTTTGCACCGACGTGCCTTATTTAACGTTCTGGTCGATATCACATTGTTACTTCAAGGAAAATGACAAAAAAATTCACTTTTTTTTTTACCCAAAGAGTACTTAACAGTGTGATTTTTGATTCCTTGTACAAGGTCATTCGGGTGTCCGTTTCACATGGCGTTTGTGCCGCCAAGCCTCATTTAATGTTCTGGTCGATATCACATCATTACTTTGAATAAAATCACAACCTTATTTTTTGTACTTTTTTCATACCCATAGAGTACTTAACGGTGTGATTTTTGATTCCATGTACAAGGCCATTCGGGTGTCTGTTTTGCATGCCGTTTGCGCCGACGTGTCTTATTTAAATTTCTGGTCGATATCACATCGTTACTTCCAAGATAATTACAAACCTTTTTTTCATACTTTTTCATACCCATAGAGTACTTAATGGGGTGATTTTTGATTTATTGTAGAAGGCCATTCGGATGTCCATTTTGCATGCCGTTTGCGCCGACGTGTCTTATAACTTTCTGGTCGATATCACATCGTTACTTCAAAGAAAATTATGAACCATTTTTTCATACTTTTTTCGTACCCACAGAGAACTTAAAAGTGTGATTTTTGATTTCTTGTACTAGGGCATTCTAGTGTCTGTTTTGCTTTCCGTTTGTGCCGTCGTTCCTTATTTCTCGTTTTGGTCGATAGGGGTACATAAGCAAATCATGTGTATTTGCAGAATAATATTTTCTGCATGAGCATCCAAAGCTCTTTCTTCCACCCCATTTTTTTCCAACACACTTCATGACTTTGTGTTTGCACCATTGGTTTCCAATACTCATGGATTGTTGTATCTAAGTTCTTGTACTTTGGAATAACGCGAGGATTGTTGAACAATTTGATCTTGTCCTACTCTAATTCTCTGACTTTGAGCAATACAAAAACACTCTTTGAGAGAACAAAATGTCTGGAAATCCAATTGAATAATTAGAAAAAAGGCTCTAAGCTCAGGCACAAGCTCTCAAAACCATGTATGAACAATAAATTGATTGCATAAAACAAGTTGTGGCCGATGAGATAGCTGAACAATTTAAACAGCTATGAATCCCATGAGGTGGCCAATGAAACCGGGTTGAAACTCCACCTGAAGAATACTCCGAGCAAAATGATGAGATCAAAGATAACGAATAGGAGACTGTTGAAGAACCATGGGAAACTCTGAGAGGTAGTAAACAAAAAATTCTGGCATTTAAAGGTAACTCTAATCCCAATGAATATTTTGCTTGGGTAGTTAAAGTTGAACAAATTTTTAACTATCATACTTATTCTAAACGTACCAAATTTGATCTCGCTACTAGTGAATTTGAGGAACGAGCAATTCTATGGTACCACAAAACTAATGAAAAGCACAGGAAATTGAGGCAACAAGTGATTTTTTCTTGGGAGGTCCTTAAGGATGTAATGCACCATAAGTGGGATCCCGAATCATATCGGCGAGATCAAGTAAGGTATTTTCGAACCTTACAACAAGGTGAAAAATATGTCCAAGCATATCAAGATGAATTGGAAATGGCCTTAATCCGAACGGATACCGAAGAGTCCGAGGAACTATACATGGCCCGATTCTTAGGAGTATTACGAGCTGAGATAGTTGATCCTGTTGAAATGATGAATTGCACAACCTACGATAAGATGGTACATGCGGCCTTAACTAAGGAGATGTAGCTCAAGAAAAGAAAGTCATAATTTTGAAGAGCTGTTTAGGTACCACACCATCTAAGTCTACATCTTTCTAATCCAAAGGCAACAGAGGTAAGTTTCCTTCTAAAAACTCTGTTGTTAAATATACCCCTCCCTAATTTTCAAATGATCGATCTAACCATGCCCCAAGAGCTAAGGAATCTAACAAGGGTAAATCTGTAGTTTCTTCTCACAATGACATGCGCTGTTACAAGTGTGTAGGATTGGGACACAGGGCTAGCAAATGTGTTAAGAAAAGGGCTTATGTTTGATCTGGAGATGGTATGTATCATCCAGCTTCGGAAGACAAAAATGAGCAATCACATGATGAACAAGAACAAGTCGGAGATAACAAAGAGGATGATCAAGGAATTCAATTTGATGAAGGTGCTATGTTGGTCACAAAAAAAGGTCCTAGGCGCTGTAACATAGTTGGACAATAATGAGGTTCAATGTGAGATTATTTTCCAAACTTGTTGCCTTATTGGAGGTAAATTATGCATGATGATTATTGACTCGCGAAGCAGTATGAATTCAATCAGTGATGAGGTTGTTAAAAAGCTGGGCATTCACACCATTAAACATCCCCAACCTTATAAATTTCAATGGTTGAATTATTGTGGTTCTGTTAAAGTTACTATGCAGGCATATGTGACCTTTAGTCTATCAAAGTATGAAAATAAAGTTCTTTGTGATATGGTTCCTATGCATGTCACCAATATATTGCTTGGCTGCCCATGGCAGTTTGACAAACGTGTCACATATGATGGTTACTCTAATAAATATTGTCTGACGCATAAGAGTAAGCGCATCACCTTGGCCCCGTTAACACCATAAGAGGCTCACACGGATCAGGTCAAGTTTGCTAAGAAAAGAGAAACAAGGCACAATAATACTCAGGCACGCACGGATTATGAATCTACAAAAAGCAAAGCCTTCACCGAGATTTCCAAGGTGGATTCACACATTCGTGAAAAAAAGGGATGTTACATGACTATTCAGTCACCTTTCCTTTTCATATACAAGGATTCATCCTCTTTGCTTCCCAATTCGGTTCCTACCGATCATTTTTCTACAAAAGAGCATTTAAGACTAAATTTGGGTCGTATGAATGGCTTGTTATGCCTTTTGGACTTACCAATGCCCTGAGCACATTTATCAGGTTAATGAATGAGGTAATTCGAGATTTTATTGGAAAATTTGTCGTTGTCTACTTTGATGACATTTTAATCTATAGCCATGATTTAAACTCACATGTGTCACACCTGAATGCAGTTTTGAAAACACTTCAAAAAGCACACATGTTTGCTAATCTTAAAAAATGTTCTTTTTGGTTGGAAAGTGTTGTATTCATTGGGGTCCTACTCAAAGGGAAGCATTCAAAACTCTTAAATTCGTTTGATATATGCATCTATACTTGCTTTACCTGATTTTTCTAAAATGTTTGAAATTGAGTGCGATGCATCCAGGGTCGGAATCGGTGGTGTTTTAATAAAAGTGGGGCGTCCTTTTTCATATTTCAGTGAGAAGTTGAAAGGCACGAATTTAAATTATGCCACATATGATAAAGAATTATATGCACTTGTTCAGTGTCACGTGTGTGGCAACATTATCTGCATCCTAAAGAATTTGTCATTCATTCTAATCATGAGTCCTTAAAATACTTGAAAGGGTAATCTAAGTTGCACTTACAACACATTAGATGGATGGAATTCATTGAGTCATTTCCGTATGTGATCAAGTATAAAAAGGGAAAAGAGAACACCATTGATGATGATTTATCTAGACGCTACACTCTAATCACACACATGCAAACCAAGCTACTCGGTTTTGAGCACATTAAAGAGTTGTACGCATTTAGATTTTTCTGAGTTGTATAAAGCTACTGAATTTTCAACATGTGAGAAGTTCTATAGACACGAAGGAATCTATTCAAAGAAAATAAATTATGCATTCCCCAAGGGTCCATACATGAGTATTTGGAGAGAGAAGCACATGGCGGAGGTCTTATGGGTCATTTTGGCATTGCTAAAACCTTAGACGTACTTTATTGGTATTTTTATTGGCCAAGGATGGTTCATGATGTTCATCGTATTTGTGAGTCATGTATTACTTATCGTAAGGCAAAATCGAAGTCACATCCCCATGGTATGTACACTCCCCTTCCTATTCCATCCTTCCCCTGGGTTGACTTATCTATGGACTTTGTGTTGGGTTTACCGCATTCTTGGACGGGTAAAGATTTTATTTTTTTCATGGTCGATTATTTTTCTATGATTACACATTTTATCGCATGTAACAAAACAAATGATTCTTCGCATATTGCTGAATTATTCTTCAAGGAAATTGTGTGTCTACACGGTGTCCCCAAATCAATTGTCAGTGATCATGATGTAAATTTTGTAACTCATTTCTAGCGTGTGCTATGAATGCGATTAGGCACTACTTTGTTGTACTCCACCACCAATCATCCCCAAACCGATGGTCAAACGGATGTTGTGAACCGAACATTAGGTCAATGTTATGCACAGTCGTACAAAAGAACTTAAAGAATTGGGAGTCTTGTTTGCCATATGTTGAATTTGCTTACAACAGTGCTACTCATTCTGCTACTAAACACTCACTATTTGAAATTGTTTATGGTTATAATCTTATCACCCCTATTGATCTCGTTCCTTTTCCCCCAGGTTTGCACACGAGTCTCGAGGGAGAAAATAAAGCTGAAATTGTATGAGAATTACATTAAAAGTCAAGGCAGAATGTGGAGGCTCAAACATCTCGCTATGAAAAACAAGCAAACAATGGCAGGAAAGAAATAATCTTTGAACCCGGAGATTGGGTATGGTTGCATTTTCACAAAGAAAGGTTTCCCACAAAACGCAAGGCCAAGCTACACCCACGTGGAGATGGCCCGTTCCAAGTTTTGGAGTGAATCAACAATAACTCAACAAAGCATGACATTCCAAACTCCTTCAATGTGGCTGATTAGCACCCATTTGAAAACCCTGATGATCTAAGGACAGATCCTTCGCTACCGGAAGGGTCTGATGTGAATCCGGATCCACTACCCGTACATGATCCGTTAACATTTTGGGTTGGGCCTGAAACTCGGCTTCAACGTAAAAAGAGACTCAAATCTTTGGAAAAATTAGCCCAAGTATTAATGCAAGAGTCCAAGTCCAATGATGAAGATTGTGAAATAACCAAGTCCATTATTTATGCTTGTGGGCTGCCTGAATAATGACCCAGCATTAAGGCCCTTATTATGGTATTATATTATTTATTTTATTGTGCAATATTAGTTAAATAAATGACAAAAACATGGCTGAATTTGGAGGATAATATTGCGCCACTTTTGCTAGCTTTGGAAGTGAAGAAGTCAAGTTTTGGAAAAGCAAAATACATTGAACCAAGATGCATGAATTAAGATTTCAAGAGGCAAGCATTTATTCAAGATACATTAATTCATGATGCAAATGAATCTAGTAAATAATGGTGCCACATTTTTAGTTATTTGTGGAAAACTTTTCATCTTATTTTTCTATCATTGTTTGTCCTATAAATAGCCAAGACTATTGTAACTTGAAATTCAGCTTTTGATCAATATACAATTATATTTCACTTTTAAAGTGTTGTGTTGAGTTACTCTGGAAAGATAATTCTAAGGTTTAGAATTTATCAACTACTTAAGCAATCCTTGTGGATATCCCAAAATACCAAGGTGCTTAGAAGCAAGTTTTCTAATTGTTAAGGTAATTCCAAGGTGCTTTCACACAAGTTTGATTGTGTCAAGGAGCTTATTGATTCCAAGGTGCTTCCACACAGGTTGTCGTTGTGTCAAGGACCTATCCCAAATACATTCAATTCTACGATCCAAATTTAAATCAAGTCAACCTTTCCCGGTTCACTTCCTATGGTGGATTTTCTATGGAAATGTGCAAGTATAGTGTAGTTTGTGTGGAAATATGCAAGTATCATGTATTTTGCATGGAAACATGCAATCATCGAGTATTTTTGCATGGAAACATGCAAGCATCATGGATTCTCTATGGAAATGTGCAAGTATGTTGGATTTTCTATGAAAATGTGCAAATATCATGGATTTTCTGTGGAATGTTCAAGTATCGTGGATTCGGCATGGAAATGTGCAAGTATCAAGGATCTTCTATGGAAATATGCAAGTACGTGTAATTTGCATGAAAATGTGCGATTATAGGGGAATTTGCATGGAAATGTGCAAGTAACGTGTATATTGAATGGAAATATGCAAGTATCGTGGATTTTATGTGGTAATGTGCAAGTATCGTGTCTTTTGCATGGAAAAGTGCAAGTATCATGGATTTTCCTGGAAATGTGCAAGTAATGTGGATAGTCTATGGAATGTGTAAGTACCGTGGATTTGGCGTGGAAATGTGGAAGTATGAAGATTTTCTATGGAAATGAGCAAGTACGTGTATTTTGCATGGAAATGTGTAAGTATCATGTATTTTATATTGTAATGTGCAACTATCACGTATTTTGCATGGAAACGTTCAAGCATCATGGATTTTCTATGGACATGTGCAAGTATGGTGGATTTTCTATGTAAATGTGCAATTATAGTGTATTTTGCATGGAAATGTGCAAGTATCATGTATTTTTGCATGGAAACGTGCAAACATCATGGATTTTCTATGGAAATGTGCAAGTCTGTTGGATTTTATATGGAAATGTGCAAGTATCATGGATTTTTTGTGGAATGTGCAAGTATCATGAATTTGTTGTGGAAATGTGCAAGTATCAAGGATCTTCTATGGAAATGCGTAAGTACGTGTACTTTGCATGAAAATTAGCAAGTATCATGGATTTTACGTGGAACTGTGCAAGTATCATGTATTTTGCATGGAAATGTGCAAGTACGGTAGATTTACTATGAAATTGTGCAAGTATGGTGTATTTTGCATGGAAATGTGCAAGTATCATGGATTTTATGTGGTAATGTTCTATTATAGTGTATTTTGAGTGGATGTGTGCAAGCATCATGGATTTTCTATGGAAATGTGCAATTAAAGTGGATTTTATGTGGTAATGTGCGAGTATCGTGTATTTTGCATTGAAGTGTGCAAGCATTATGGATTTTCTATGGAAATGTGGAAGTATTTTGGATTTTCTATAAGAATATGTGAGTATCATGTATTTTGCATGGAAATGTGCAAGTATCGTAGATTTTAGGTTGTAATGTGCAAGTATTGTGTATTTTATGTGGTAATGTCCAAGCATCATGTATTTTTCATTGAAGCATGCATGCATCATGGATTTTCTATGGAAATGTGCAAGTATTGGGGATTTTATATTGAAATGTGCGAGTATCATGGATTTTTTTTGCAATGTGCCAGTATAGTAGATTTGGCTTGGAAATGTGAAAGTATCAAGGATCTTCAATGGAAATGTGCAAGTACACGTATTTTGCATTCAAATGTGCAAGTAACGTTTATTTTTGCACGGAAACGTGCAAGCATCATGGATTCTTTTTGCAAATATGCAAGTTTGTTGGATTTTCTATTGAAATGTGCAAATATCGTGGATTTTTTTGTGGAATGTGCAAGTATCATGTATTCGGCATGGAAATGTTCAAGTATCATGGATCTTCTATGGAAATGTGCAAGTACTAATTTGCATGAAAATGCGCAAGTATCATGGATTTCCCGTGGAAATGTGCAAGTATGGTGGATTTTCTACGGAAATGTGCAAGTATAGTGTATTTTGAATGGAAATGTACAAGTATTGTGTATTTTTGGTGGAAATGTGCCAGTATCATGGATTTTATATGGTAATGTGCAAGTATCGTGTATTTTCTTTGATACGTGCAAGCATCAAGGATTTTCTATGGAAATGTGCAAGTATCATTGAATGTGCAAGTATCATGGATTTTTCATGGAAATGTGAAAGTATCAAGCATCTTCAATGGAAATGTGCAAGAACATGTATTTTGCATGAAAATGTGCAAGTATTGTAGATTTTGCATGGAAATGTGCAAGTATCGTGGATTTTATGTTGTAATGTGCAAGTATCGCATACGTTGCATGGAAACGTGCCAGAATCATGGATTTTCTATAAAAATGTGCAAGTATGGTGGATTTTCTATAGAAATGTGCAAGTATAGTGTATTTTGCATGGAAATGTGCAAGTATCATGTATTTTGCGTGGAAATGTGCAAGTATCATGTATTTTTGCATAGAAACGTGCAAGCATCAAGGATTCTTTATGGAAATATGCAAGTATGTTGGATTTTCTATGGAAATGTGCAAATATCATGGATTTTCTGTGGAATGTTCAAGTATCATGGATTCGGCGTGGAAATGTGCAAGTATCTAGGATCTTCTATGGAAATGTGCAAGTACGTGTAATTTGCATGAAAATATGCAAGTATCATGGATTTCACGTGGAAATGTGCAAGTATCGTGTTTTTTGAATGGAAATGTGCAAGTATCAAGAATTTTAGGTGGTAATGTGCAAGTATCGTGTATTTTGCATGGAAAAGTGCAAGTATCATAGATATTTTATGGAAATATGCAAGTATGGTGGATTTTCTACAGAATTTGCATGTATAGTGTATTTTTGTGTGGAAATGTGCAAGTATGAGGGATTTTCTATGGAAATGTGCAAGTATAGTGTATTTGGTGAGGAAATGTGCAAGAATCGTGTATTTGGCATGGAAATGTTCAAGTATCATGGATTTATATGGTAATGTGCAAGTATCGTGTATTTTGCATGGAACTGTACAAGCATCATGGATTTTTTTGGAAATGTGCAAGTATGGTGCATTATCTACGGAAATGTGCAAGTAACATGAATTTTCTGTGGAATATGCAAGTTTCGTGGATTCAGCGTGGAAATATGCAAGTATCAAAGATCTTCAATGGAAATTTTAAAGTATGAGTATTTTGTATGACAATGTGCAAGTATCAATGATTTTCTATTGAAAGTACATGTATTTGGCATGGAAATATGCAAGTATCGTGTGTTTTTCATGGAAATATGCGATAATTGTGAATTGTATATGTTAATGTGCAAGTATCATGTATTTTGCAAGGAAAAGTCAAGTATCCTGGATTTTCTATGCAAATATGCAAGTATAGTGTATTTTCTATTGAAATGTGCAAGTATCGTGGATTTTGTGGAATGTGCATGTATCAAGAATTTTCAATGAAAATGAGCAAGTATCTGTATTTTGCGTTGAAATGTGCAAGTATCGTGTATTTTGCATTGAAATGTGAAAGTATCGTGGATTTTATGTTGTAATGTGAAAATATCATGTATTTTGCGTGTAAAAGTCCAAGTATCATGGATTTTCTAGGGAAATGTGCAAGTATGGTGGATTTCTATGGAATTGTGCAAGTATAGTGTATTTTGCATGGAAATGTGCAAAGTATCGTGTATTTTGCATGAAAGTGTGCAAGTATCTTGTATTTTGCATGGAATTGTGCACGCATCACGGATTTTCTATGGAAATGTGCAAGTACGTTGGATTTTCTATGGATATGTGAAAGTATCGTGGATTTTCTATGGAATGTGCAAGCATCAAGAGCTAGGCGTGGAAATGTGCAAGTATCGTGGATGTTCTGTGGAATGTGCAAGCATCAAGAGCTAAGAGTGGAAATGTGCAAGTATGAAGGATCTTCTCTGGAAATGTAATAGTATGTGTATTTCGCGTGAAAAACTACAAGTATCATGGATATTGCGTGAAAATGTGCAAGTATCGTGTATTTTGCATGGAAATTTGCAAGTATGGTAGATTTTCTATTGAAATGTGCAACTATAGTAATCGGTGGGTACAAAAAAAGTACGAAAAAAAGTTTGTAATTTTCTTTGAAGTACTGATGTGATATCGACTAGAACGATAAATAAGGCATGTCGGCGCAAACGGCATGCGAAACGGATACCAGAATGGCCTTGTACAAGGAATCAAAAATCACACCATTAAGTACTCTGTAGGTACAAAAAAATGTACCAAAAAAGGTTTTTAATTGTGTTTAAAGTAACGATGTGATATCGACCAAAACAATAAATATGGCACGGCGGCGCATAAACATGCAAAACGGACACACCAATTCCCTTGTAAAAGGAATCAAAAATATATAGGTATGGAAAAGTACAAAATAAAAAGTTGTAATTTTCTTTGAAGTAACGATGTGATATCGACCTGAACATTAAATATGGCACGGCGGCGCAAATGACCTGCAAAACGGACACCTGAATAGCCTTGTACAAGGAATCAAGACGGACACTAGAATGACCTTATACAAGGAATCAAAAATACACCGTTAAGAACTATGTGGGTATGAAAAAAGTATAATTTTTTTAAATTTTATTTGATGTATTGATGTGATATCGACCAGAACGATAAATAAGGTACAGCGGCGCAAAAACATGAGAAACGGACACAAGAATTGCTTTGTACAAGGAATCAAAAATCACACCATTAAGTACTCTGTGGGTAAGAAAAAAGGTCGTAATTTTCTTTGAAATAACGATGTGATATCGACCAGAACGTTAAATAAGGCACGGCGGCGCAAATGGCATGCGAAACGGACACCCGAATGGCCATGTACAAGGAATCAAAATGCACACCGTTAAGTAAACGGTGGGTACAAAAAAGTATGAAAATAAAGATTGTAATTTTCTTTGAAGTACTGATGTGATATCGACCAGAAAGATAAATAAGGCATGGCAGCGCAAACGGCAAGCAAAACGGAGACCGGAATGGCCTTGTAGAAGGTATCGAAAATCACACCGTTAAGTACTCTGTGGGTACAAAAAGAGCAAGAAATAAAAGGTTTGCAAGTATCTTTGAAGTAATGATGTGATATCGACCAATACGATAAATAAGGCACGGCGGCACAAACGGCAAGCGAAACGGACACTAGAATGCCCTTGTACAAGGAATCCAAAATCACACTGTTAAGTACTCTGTGGGTACAAAAACATGGTTTTAACTTTTTTTGAAGTAACGATGTTATATCGGCCAGAATGTTAAATAAGACACGTCAGCGCAAACGGCATGCAAAACAGACACCCGAATGGACGTACAAGGAATCAAAAATCACACCGTTAAGTACTCTATGGGTATAAAAAAAGTACGAAAAAAAAGGTTAGTAATTTTCTTTAAAGTAACGATGTGATATCGATTAGAAAGTTAAATAAGACACGTCGGCGCAAACGGCATGCAAAACGGACACCTGAATGGCCTTGTACACGGAATCAAAAATCACACCGATAAGTAATCTTTTGGTATGATAAAAGTACAAAAAATAATGTTGTGATTTTCTTCAACGTAACGATGTGATATCGACCAGAACGTTAAATTAGTCACGGCGGCGCAAACGGCATGCGAAACGGGCACCTGAATGGCCTTGTACAATGAATCAAAACTCACACCATTAAGTACTCTATAGGTAAAAAAATATGAAAAAAAGTTTGTAATTTTCTTCGAAGTAACTATGTGATATCGAGCAGAACGTTAAATAAGACACGTCGGCACAAACGGCATTCGAAACGGACACCCGATGGCCTTGTACAAGGAATCAAAAATCACACCTTTAAGTACTTTGTGGGTATGAAAAAAGTACGAAAAATAAGGTTGTGATTTTCATCGAAGTAACGATATAATATCGGCCAGAACATTAAATAAGGCACGGCAGCGCAAACGGCAAGAAAAATGGACACCAGAATAGCCTTGTACAAGGAATCAAAAATCACACTGTTAAGTACCATGTGGGTACAAAAAAATGTACGAAAAAAAAGGTTTGTATTTTTTTGAAGTAATGATGTGATATCGCACAGATTGTTAAATAAGGCATGTCGGCGTAAACGGCATGAAAAATGGATACTAGAATGGCCTTGTACAAGGAATCAAAAATCAAACCATTAAGTACTCTGTGGGTACAAAAAAAACATTCAGAAAGGACACAAATTCCCTTGTACAAGGAATCAAAAATCACACGGTTAAGAACTTTATCGGTATGGAAAAATTACAAAATAAAAGGTTGTAATTTTCTTCAAAGTAACGTTGTGACATCGACCAAAACGTTAGATAAGGCACGACGGCGCAAACGGCATGCAAAACAGACACTCGAATGACCTTGTACAAGGAATCCAAAGTCACACCGTTAAGTACTTTGTAGGTATTAAAAAAGTACGAAAAATAAGGTTATGATTTTCTTCGAAGTAATGATGTGATATCGACCAGAACGTTAAATAAGGCACGGCGGCATAAAGGGCATGCGATTCGGACACCCGAATAGCCTTGTACAAAGAATCAAAATTCACACCGTTAAATACTCTATGGGTACAAAAAAGTATGAAAAAAAAGTTTATACTTTTCTCTGATGTAACGATGTGATATCGACCAAAACGTTAAATAAGGCACGGCGGCGCAAACGGCATGCGAAACGGACACCCGAATGGTGTGATTTTTGATTCCTAGTACAAGGCCATTCGGGTGTCCGTTTCGCATGCTATTAGAACCTCCGTGCCTAATTTATCGTTGTGGTCGATATCACATCAGTACTTCAAAGAAAGTTACAAACCTTTTTTCGTACTTTTTGGTACCCACCGATTACTTATCGGTGTGATTTTTGATTCTTTGTACAACGCCATTCGGGTGTCCGTTTCGCATGTCGTTTACACCGAGTTGTCTTATTTAACTTTCTGGTCGATATCACATCAGTACTTCAAAGAAAATTACAAACGTTTTTTTACTTTTTTTTTTGGACCCATAGAGTACTTAACGGTGTGATTTTTGATTCCTTGTACAAGGCCATTCTAATGTCCGTTTTGCGTGCCTTTTGCACCGCCGTGCCTTGTTTATCGTTGTGGTCGATATCACATCAGTACTTCAAAGATAATTACAAACCTTTTTTCGTACTTTTTTTGTACCCACAGAGTACTTAACGGTGTGATTTTTGATTCCTTGTACAAGGCTATTTGGGTATCCGTTTTGCAAGTCATTTTTGCCGACGTGTCTTATTTAACTTTTTGGTCGATATCACATTGTTACTTCAAAGAGAATTACAAACGTGTTTTTCGTACATTTTTTTGTACCCATAGAGTACATAATGGTGTGATCTTTGATTTCTTGTACAAGGCCATTCAGTTGTCCGTTTTGCATGCCGTTTGCGCCGACGTGTCTTATTTAACTTTCTGGTCGTTAACACATCTTTACTTCAAAGAAAATTACAAACCTTTTTTTTGAACTTTTTTTGTACCCACCACCGATTATTAACGGTGAGATTTTTTATTCCCTGTACAAGGCCATTCAGGTGTCCGTTTCGCATGCCATTTACGCCGATTTGTCTTATTTAACTTTCTGGTCGATATCACATACTTACTAAAAAAGAGAATTACAAATGTTTTTTTTTCATACTTTTTTTTGTACCCAATGATTACTTAACGGTGTGATTTTTGATTCCTTGTACAATGCCATTCTAGTGTCCGTTTCGCATACCGTTTAAGCCGATTTGTCTTATTTAACTTTCTGGTCGATATCACATAGTTACTTCCAAGAAATTTAAAAAAGTTTTTTTTCGTACTTTTTTTTGTATCCACAGAGTACTTAACGGTGTGATTTTTGATACCTTGTACAAAGCCATTCTGGTCTCCGTTTTGCTTGCCGTTTGCGCCGGCGTGCCTTATTTATCGTTCTGGTCGATATCACATCAGTACTTCAAAGAATATTACAAACCTTTTTTTCGTACATTTTTTGTACCCACAGAGTACTTAACGGTGTGATTTTTTATTCCTTGTACAAAGTCATTCGGGTGTCCGTTTCGCATGCCGTTTATGCCGATTTGTCTTATTTAACTTTCTGGTCGATATCACACAGTTACTTCACAGAAAATTACAAACCATTTTTTCGTAATTTTTTTGTACACAGAGTACTTAACGGTGTGATTTTTGATACCTTGTACAAGGCCATTCTAGTGTCCGTTTTGCCTGCCTTTTGCACCGCCGTGCCATAATTATCGTTGTGGTCGATATCACATCAGTACTTCAAAGATAATTACAAACCGTCTTTTTAACGGTGTAATATTTGTCAACTTTTACAAGGCCATTTAGGTCTCCGTTTTGCTTGCCGTTTGCGCTAGCGTGCCTTATTTATCGTTCTGGTCGATATCACATCAGTACTTCAAAGAAATTACAAAACTTTTTTTCGAATTTTTTTTGTACCCACCGATTACTTAATGGTGTGATTTTTGATTCCTTGTACAAGGACATTCGGTTGTTCGTTTCGCATGCCGTTTGCGCCGGCGTGCCTTATATATCATTCTAGTTGATATCACATCGTTACTTCAAAGATAATTACAAACCTTTTTTCGTACCCTTTTTGTACCCAACGATTACTTTACGGTGTGATTTTTGATTCCTTGTACAATTCCATTCGGGTGTCCATTTCGCATGCGGTTTATGCCGTCGTTTCTTATTTAAATTTCTGGTCGATATCATATTAGTACTTCAAAGAAAAGTACAAAAAAAAATTCAAACTTTTTTTGTACCCACCGATTACTTAATGGTGTGATTTCTGATTCCTTGTACAAGGACATTCGGGCGTCCGTTTTGCCTGCCGTTTGCACCGCCGTGCCGTATTTATCGTTGTGGTCGATATCACATCGTTACTTCAAAGATAATTACAAACCTTTTTTCGTACTTTTATTGTACCCACCGATTACATAACGGTGTGATTTTTGATTCCTTGTACAAGGCCATTCGGGTGTCTGTTTCGCACGCCGTTTGCACTGTCGTGCCTAATTTATCGTTGTGGCCGATATCACATCAGTACTTCAAAGAAAGTAACAAACCTTTTTTTCATACTTTTTTTGTACCCACAGATTACTTAACGGTGTGATTTTTGATTCATTGTAGAACGCCAATCAGGTGTCCATTTCGCATGCCGTTTCCGCCGATTTGTCTTATTTAACTTTCTGGTCGATATCACATCAGTACTTCAAAGAAAATTACAAACATTTTTTTTAGTAATTTTTTTTGTACCCATAGATTACTTAACGGTGTGATTTGATTCCTTGTACAAGGCCATTCTAGTGTCCGTTTTGCCTGCCTTTTGCCCTGCCGTGCCTTATTTATCGTTGTGGTCGATATCACATCAGTACTTCAAAGATAATTACAAACATTTTTTTTCGTACATTTTTTGTACCCACAGAGTACTTAACGGTGTGATTATTCATTCCTTGTACTAGGCCATTCGGGTATCCGTTTTGCATGCCGTTTGCGCCGACGTGTCTTATTTAACTTTCTGGTCGATATCACATTGTTACTCCAAAGAGAATTACAAAAAAAAAAATTCATACATTTTTTGTACCCATTGAGTACATGATGGTGTGATTTTTGATTTCTTGTACAAGGCCATTCGGTTGTCCGTTTTGCATGCCGTTTGCGCCGACGTGTCTTATTTAACTTTCTAGTCGATAACACATCGTTACTTCAAAGAGAATTGCAAACCTTTTTTTTCGAACTTTTTTTGTACCCACCGATTATTAACGGTGTGATTTTTGATTCCCTGTACAAGGCCATTCGGGTGTCCGTTTCGCATGCAATTTATGCCGATTTGTCTTATTTAATTTTCTAGTCGATATCACATTGTTACTTCAAAGAGAATTACAAACGTTTTTTTCCTATTTTTTTTTTGTACCAAATGATTACTTAAGGGTGTGATTTTTGATTCCTTCTACAAGGCCATTCTAGTGTCCGTTTCGCATGGCGTTTACGCCGATTTGTCTTATTTAACTTTCTGGTAGATATCACATAGTTACTTCCAAGAAAATTACAAACATTTTTTTTCGTACTTTTTTTTGTATCAACAGAGTACTTAACGGTGTGATTTTTGATACCTTTTACAAGGCCATTCTGGTCTCCGTTTTGCTTGCCGTTTGCGCCGGCGTGCCTTATTTATCGTTCTGGTCAATATCACATCAGTACTTCAAAGAAAATTACAAACCTTTTTTTCGTACTTTTTTGTACCCACAGAGTACTTAACAGTGTGATTTTTGATTCCTTGTACAAGGTCTTTCGGGTGTCCTTTTCGCATGCCGTTTACGCCGATTTGACTTATTTAACTTTCTGGTCGATATCACATAGTTACTTCAAAGAGAATTACAAAAAAAAATTTACTTTTTTTTTGTACCTAAAGAGTACATAAAGGTGTAATTTTTGATTCCTTGTACAAGGTCATTCTAGTGTCCGTTTCGCCTGTTGTTTGCGCCGGCATGCCTTATTTATCGCTTTGGTCACTATCACATCGTTACTTCGAAGAAAATCACAACCTTATTTTTTGTACTTTTTTTCATACCCATAGATTACTTAACAGTGTGATTTTTGATTCCTAGTAAAAAGCCATTCTGGTGTCCGTTTTGCATGCCGTTTGCGCCGACGTGTCTTATTTAACATTCTGGTCGATATCACATCGTTACTTCATAGAAAATTAAAAACCATATTTTCGTACTTTTTACAGAGTACATACGGTGTGATGTTGTTACCTTGTACAAGGCCATTCTAGTGTCCGTTTTGACTTCCTTTTGCACCACCGTGCCTTATTTATCGTTGTGGTCGATATTACATCAGTACTTCAAAGATAATTACAAAACTTTTTTTTGTACTTTTTTGTACCCACAGAGTACTTAATGGTGTGATTTTTGATACATTTTACAAGGCCATTCAGGTCTCCGTTTTGCTTGCCGTTTGCGCCGACGTGCCTTATTTATCGTTCTGGTCGATATTACATCGTTACTTCAAATATAATTTCAAACCTTTTTTTTCGTACTTTTTTTGTACCCACAGAGTACTTAACGGTGTGATTTTTGATACCTTGTACAAGGCCATTCTGGTCTCTATTTTGCTCGCCGTTTGCGCCGGCATGCCTTATTTATCGTTCTGGTCGATATCACATCAGTACTTCAAAGAAAATTACAAATCGTACTTTTTTCATTCCCATAGATTACTTAAGGGTGTGATTTTTGATTCCTTGTACAAGGCCATTCGCGTGTCCATTTCGCATGCCGTTTGTGCCGCCATGCCTTATACAACGTTCTGGTCGATATCACATCGTTACGTCGAAGAAAATCACAACCTTATTTTTCATACTTTTTTCTTACCCATAGATTACTTTACGGAGTGATTTTTGATTCCTTGTACAAAGCCATTCGGGTGTCCGTTTGTCATGCAGTTTGCTCCGACTTGTCTTATTTATCTTTCTGGTCGATATCACATCGTTACTTCACAGAAAATTACAAACAATTTTTTTCGTACTTTTTTCATACCCATAGAGTACATAACGGTGTGATTTTTTATTCCTTGTACAAGGCCAATCGGGTATCCGTTTTGTATGCCGTTTGTGCCGGCGTGCCTTATTTATCGTTCTGGTCGATATCGCAACAGTCCTTCAAAGAAAATTACAAAAAAAAAATCATACTTTTTTTGTACGCCTAGAGTACGTAACGGTGTGATTTTTGATTCATTGTACAAGGCCATTCGGGTGTCCATTTCGCATGCCGTTTGCGCCGACGTGTCTTATTTAACTTTCTGGTCGATAGCACATTGTTACTTCAACGAAAATTATAAACATTTTTTTCGTACTTTTTTTTGTACCCATAGAACACATAACGGTGTGATTTTTTATTCCTTGTACAAGGCCGTTCCGGTGTCCGTTTCGCATGCCATTTGCGTCGGCGTGCCTTATTTATCGTTCTAGTCGATATAACATCAGTACTTCGAAGCAAATAACAAACTTTTTTTCGTACTTTTTTTGTACCCACCGTGTACTTGACGGTGTGATTTTTGATTCCTTCTACAAGGCCATTCTAGTGTCCGTTTTGTCTGCCGTTTGCACCGCCATGCCTTATTTTTCGTTGTGGGCGATATCATATCGTTACTTCAAAGATAATTACAAACATTTTTTTCATACTTTTTTATACCCACTGAGTACATAACGTTGTGATTTTTGATTCCTTGTACAATGCCACTCGGTTGTCCGTTTTTCATGCCGTTTGGCCGACGTGTCTTGTTTAACTTTCTAGTCGATAACACATCGTTACTTCAAAGAAAATACAAACCTTTTTTTTGAACTTTTTTTGTACCCACCGATTACTTGACGGTGTGATTTTTGATTCCTTGTACAAGGCCATTCGGGTCTCCGTTTTGCTTGCCGTTTTCGCCGGCGTGCCTTATTTATCGTTCTGGTCAATATCATCAGTATTTAAAAAAAATTACAAACTTTTTTTTCGTACTTTTTTTGTACCCATAGAGTACTTAACGATGTGATTTTTGATTCCTTGTACAAGGCCATTCGGGTGTCCGTTTTGCGCCGGCGTGCCTTATTTATTGTTGTGGTCGATATCACATCATTACTTCAAAGATAATTACAAACCTTTTTTTTCATACATTTTTTCATACCCAATGATAACTTAACGGTGTGATTTTTTATTTCTTGTACAAGGCCATTCTAGTGTCCATTTGCCTGCCGTTTGAACCACCGTACCTTATTTATCGTTGTGGTCGATATCACATCATTACTTCAAAGATAATTATAAACTTTTTGTGTACCAACTGATTACATAACGGTGTGATTTTTGATTACAAGGCCATTCGGGTGTCCGTTTCGCATGCCGTTTACGGCGATTTGTCTTATTTAACTTTCTGGTCGATATCACATCACTACTTCAAAGAAAATTACAAATGTTTTCCTTCTTACTTTTTTTGTACCCATAGAGTACTTAACGGTGTGATTTTTCATTCCTTGTACAAGGCCATTCGGGTGTCCGTTTCGCAGGCCGTTTACGCCGATTTGTCTTATTTAACTTTCTGGTCGATATCACATAGTAACTTCAAAGAGAATTAGAAAAGTTTTTTTTCGTACTTTTTTTGTACCCACCGATTACTTAACGGTGTATTTTTGATTCCTTGTACAAAGCCATTTTGGTCTCTGTTTTGCTTGCCCTTTGACCCGGCGTGCCTTATTTTTCGTTCTGGTCGATATCACATCAGTACTTCAAAGAAAATCACAAAAAAAAAATCGTACTTTTTTTGTACCCACAGAGTACTTAATGGTGTGATTTTTGATTCCTTGTACAAGGGCATTCAGGTGTCCGTTTTGCATGCCGTTTGCACCGACATGTCTTATTTAACTTTCTGGTCGATATCACATCGTTACTTCAAAGAAATTTACAAACCTTTTTTTTCATACTTTTTATTTGTACCCATAGAGTACTTAACGGTGTGATTTTTTATTCCTTGAACAAGGCCATTATAGTCTTTGTTTTGCCTGCCGTTTGCACTACCGTGCCTCGTTTATCGTTGTGGTCGATATCAAATAATTACTTCAAAGAAAATTACAAACCTTTTTTTCCGTACTTTTTTTATACCCACCGATTACCTAACGGTGTGATTTTTGATTCCTTGTACAAGGCCATTCGGGTGTCCGTGTCGCCGGCTGTTTGCACCGCCATGCATTATTTATCGTTGTGGTCGATATCACATCGTTACTTCAAAGAAAATTACAAACCATTTTTTCGTACTTTTTAATACCCACCGATTACTTAACGGTGTGATTTTTTATTCCTTGTACAAGGCCATTCGGGTGTCCGTTTCGCATGCCATTTGCGCCGGCATGCCTTACTTATCGTTCTAGTCGATATCACATCAGTACTTCGAAGAAAATAACAAACTTTTTTTCGTACTTTTTTGTACCCACCGAGTACTTGACGGTGTGATTTTCGAGTCCTTGTACAAGGCCATTCTAGTGTCCGTTTTGTCTGCCGTTTGCACCGCCATGCCTTATTTATCGTTCTGGGCGATATCACAACGTTACTTCAAAGATAATTACAAACCTTTTTTTTCATACTTTTTTATACCCACCGAGTACTTAACGGTGTGATTTTTGATTCATTGTACAAGGCCATTCGGGTGTCGGTTTCGCATGCCGTTTACGCCGATTGGTCTTATTTCACTTTCTGGTCGATGTCACATAGTTACTTCAAAGAAAATTACAAACGTTTTTTTCCGTACGTTTTTTTGTACCCATAGAGTACTTAACGGTGTGATTTTTGATTCCTTGTACAAGGCCATTCGGGTGTCATTTTCCCCTGCCGTTTGCACCGCCGTGCCTTATTTAGAGTTCTTAACGGTGTTATTTTTGATTCCTTGTACATGGCCATTCGGGTGTCCGTTTCGCATGCCATTTACGCCGATTTGTCTTATTTAACTTTCTGGTCGATATCACATAGCTACTTCAAAGAGAATTACCAACCTTTTTTTTGAACTTTTTAAAAACCCAATAATTACTTATCGGTGTTATTTTTGATTCTGTTTCGCCTGCCATTTGCACCACCGTGCCTTATTTATATTTCTGGTCGATATCACATCGTTACGCGAAAGAAAATCACAAACGTTTTTTTTCGTTCTTTTTTTTGTTCTCAAAGAGTACTTAACGGTTTGATTTTTGATACCTTGTACAAGGCCATTCTAATGTATGTTTTGCCTGCCGTTTGCACCGCCGTGCCTTATTTATCATTGTGGTCGATATCACATCGTTACTTCAAAGATAATTACAAACCTTTTTTTTTCTTACTTTTTTATACCCACCGATTACTTAACGGTGTGATTTTTGATTCCTTGTACAACGCTATTCGGTTGTCCGTTTCGCATGCCGTTTGCACCGACGTGTCTTATTTTAATTTCTAGTCGATATCACATCGTTACTTCAAAGAAAATAACAAACCTTTTTTTTCCTACGTTTTTATACCCAATGATTACTTAACGGTGTGATTTTTTATTCCTTGTACAAGGCCATTCTAGTGTCCGTTTCGCATGCCGTTTATGCCGATTTGCCTTATTTAAATTTCTGGTCGATATCACATAGTTACTTCAAAGAAAATTCAAAACCTTTTATTTCATACTTTTTTTTGTACCCACCGAGTACTTAACGGTGTGATTTTTGATACTTTGTACATGTCCATTATGGTCTCTGTTTTGCTTGCCGTTTGCTCCAACGTGTCTTATTTAACTTTCTGGTCGATATCACATCAGTACTTCAAAGAAAATTACAAACATTTTTTTCGTACTTTTTTTGTACCCATATAATACTTAACGGTGTGATTTTTGATTTCTTGTACAAGGCCATTCGGGTGTCCGTTTCGCATGCCGTTTACGCCGATTTGTCTTATTTGGTCTGTCTTAGCCTCTCTGTCTTGTACTTTCTGGTCGATATCACATAGTTACTTCAAAGTGAATTACAAACGTTTTTTCGTACTTTTTTTGTACCCACCGATTAGTTAACGGTGTGATTTTTGATTCTTTGTACAAGGCCATTCTGGTCTACGTTTTGCTTGCCGTTTGCACCACCATGCCTTATTTATCGTAGTGGTCGATATCACATCGTTACTTCAAAGATAATTACACACCTTTTTTTTGTACTTTTTTTTTATACCCAATGATTAGTTAACGGTGTGATTTTTAAATCCTTGTACAAGGCCATTCAGGTGTCAGTTTCGCATGCCGTTTGCGCCGGCATGCCTTATTTATCATTCTGTCGATATCACATCAGTACTTCAAAGAAAATTACAAACCTTTTTTTCATACTTTTTTTGTACCCACCTTATACATAACGGTGTGATTTTTGATTCCTTGTACAAGGCCATGCGGATGTCCGTTTTGCGCCGGCGTGCCTTATTTATCGTTCTGGTCGATATCACATCAGTACTTCAAAGAAAATTTCAAACTTTTTTTTCGTACTTTTTTTATACCCAACGATTACTTAACGGTGTGATTTTTGATTCCTTGTACAAGGCCATTCTGGTGTCCATTTCCTTAACCGATGACTTTTTTTTTCATCCATTTTGCATGCCGTTTGCACCGACATGTCTTATTTAACTCTATGGTCGATATCACATCGTTACTTCAAAGAAATTACAAACCTTTTTTTTTTCGTACTTTTTTTGTACCCATTGAGTACTTAACGGTGTGATTTTTGATTCCTTGTACAAGGCCATTCTAGTGTCCGTTTTGCCTGCCGCTTGCACCTCCGTGCCTCATTTATCGTTCTGGTCGATATCACATAGTTACTTCAAAGAAAATTACAAACCTTTTTTTGCATACTTTTTTTATACCCACCGATTACTTAACGGTGTGATTTTGATTCCTTGTACAAGGCATTCCAGTGTCCGTTTTGCCTGCCGTTTGCACCGCCGTGCCTTATTTATCTTTGTGGTCGATATCACATCAGTACTTCAAAGATAATTACAAACCCTTTTTTCGTACTTTTTTTGTACCCACCGATTACTTAACAGTGTGATTTTTGATTCCTTGTACAATGCCATTCCGGTGTCCATTTCGCATGCCGTTTGTGCCGCTGTGCCTTATTCAAGTTCTGGTCGATATCACATCAGTACTTCAAAGATAATTACAAACCTTTTTTTTTGTACTTTTTTTGTTCCCACAGAGTACTTAACGGAGTGATTTTTGAAACCTTGTACAAGGCCATTCTGGTCTCTGTTTTGTTGCCATTTGCGCCGGCGTGCCTTATTTATCATTCTGGTCGATATTACATCAGTACTTCAAAGAAAATTACAAAAAAAAAATCGTACTTTTTTCATACCCATAGATTACTTAACGGTGTGATTTTTGATTCCTTGTACAAGGCCATTCGCATGTCCGTTTCGCATGCCTTTTGCACCTCCGTGCCTTATTCAACGTTCTGGTCGATATCACATCGTTACGTCGAAGAAAATCACAACCTTATTTTTTGTACTTTTTTCATACCAATAGATTACTTAACGGTGTGATTTTTGATTCCTTGTACAAGGCCATTCGGGTGTCCGTTTTGCATGCAGTTTGCTCCAACGTGTCTTATTTAACTTTCTGGATGATATCACATCGTTACTTCATAGAAAATTACAAACCATTTTATCGTACTTTTTTCATACCCATAGAGTACATAACGGTGTGATTTTTGTTTCCTTGTACAAGGCCATTCGGGTATCCGTTTTGTATGCCGTTTGCGCCGGCGTGCCTTATTTATCTTTCCGGTCGATATCACATCAGTATTTGTACCCATAGAGTACTTAACGGTGTAATTTTTTATTCTTTGTACAAGGCCATTCGGGTGTCCATTTCGCGAAGCCGCTTGCGCCGACGTTTCTTATTTAACTTTCCGGACGATATCACATTGTTACGTCAAACAATATTACAAATGTTTTTTTCATACTTTTTTTTTGTTCCCATAGAACACATAACGGTGTGATTTTTGATTCCTTGTACAATGCAATTCGGTTGTCCGTTTTGCATGCCGTTTGCGCCTGCGTGTCTTGTTTAACTTTATGGTCGATAACACATCGTTACATCAAAGAAAATTACAAACCTTTTTTTTCGAACTTTTTTGTACCCACGGATTACTTAACGGTGTGATTTTTGATTCCTTGTACAAGGCCATTCGGGTCTCCGTTTCGCATTCCGTTTTCGCCGGCGTGCCTTATTTATCGTTCTGGTCGATATAACATCAGTATTTCAAAGAAAATTACAAACTTTTTTTCGTAATTTTTTTTGTACCCATAGAGTACTTCACGGTGTGATTTTTGATTCCATATACAAGGCCATTCGGGTGTCCGTTTTGCGCTGGCATGCCTTATTTATCGTTCTCGTCGATATGACATATGTACTTCAATGAAAATTACATACTTTTTTCGTACTTTTTTTGTACCCACCGATTACTTAACGGTGTGATTTTTGATTCCTCGTACAAGGCAATTCGGGTGTCCGTTTCGCCTGCCGTTTGCACCGCCATGTCTTATTTATCGTTGTGGTCCATATCACATCGTTACTTCAAAGATAATTACAAACCTTTTTTTCGTACTTTTTTCATACCCAATGATAACTTAACGGTGTGATTTTTGATTTCATCTACAAGGCCATTATAGTGTCCGTTTTGCCTGCCCTTCGCCTTGCCTTATTAATCGTTGTGGTCGATATCACATCGTTACTTCAATGATAATTACAAACCTTTATCTTGTTCTTTTTTTGTACCAACTGATAACTTAACGGTGTGATTTTTTGATTCCTTGTACAAGGCCATTCGGGTGTCCGTTTCTCATGCCGTTTACGCCGATTAGTGTTATTTCACTTTCTGGTCGATATCACATCAGTACTTCAAAGAAAATTACTAACATTTTTTTTCTTACTTTTTTTTGTACCCATAGAGTACTTAACGGTGTGAATTTTGATTCCTTGTACGAGGCCATTCGGGTTTCCGTTTTGCATGCCGTTTACGCCGATTTGTCTTATTTAACTTTCTTGTCGATATCACATAGTTACTTCAAAGAGAATTACAAACGTTTTTTCGTACATTTTTTGTACACACCGATTACTTAATGGTGTGATTTTTGATTCCTTGTACAAGGCCATTTTGGTCTCCGTTTTGCTTGCCGTTTGCGTAAGCGTGCCTTATTTATCATTCTGGTCGATATCACATCAGTACTTCAAAGAAAATCACAAAAAAAAATTGTACTTTTTTTGTACCCATAGAGTACTTAACGGTGTGATTTTTATACCTTGTACAAGGCCATTCTAGTGTCCGTTTTGACTGCCGTTTGCACCGCCGTGCCTTATTTATCGTTGTGGTCGATATCACATCGTTACTTCAAAGATAATTACAAACCTTTTTTTCGTACTTTTTTATACCCACCGATTACTTAACGGTGTGATTTTTGATTCCTTATACAAGGCCATTCGGGTGTCCGTTTCGCATGCCGCTTGCACCGACGTGTGTTATTTAAATTTCAGGTCGATATCACATCGTTACTTCAAAGAAAATAACAAACCTTTCTTTTCCTACTTTTTTATACCCAATGATTACTTATCGGTGTGATTTTTGATTCCTTGTACAAGAACATTCTAGTGTCCGTTTCACAAGCCGTTTACGCCGATTTGCCTTATTTATATTTCTGGTCGATATCACATAGTTACTTCAAAGAAAATTCCAAACCTTTTATTTCATACTTTTTTTGTACCCACCGAGTACTTAACGGTGTGATTTTTGATACATTGTACAAGGCCATTCAGGTCTCCGTTTTGCTTGCCGTTTGCACCGATGTGTCTTATTTAACTTTCTAGTCGATATCACATTAGTACTTCAAAGAAAATTACAATCGTTTTTTTCATACTTTTTTTTGTACCCATGGAGTACTTAACGGTGTGATTTTTTATTCCAAGTACAAGGCCATTCGGGTGTCCGTTTCGCCTGCCGTTTACGCCGATTTGTCTTATTTAACTTTCTGTTCGATATCACATAGTTACTTCAAAGAGAATTACAAACGTTTTTTCGTACTTTTTTGGTACCCACCGATTACTCAACGGTGTGATTTTTGATTTTTTGTACAAGGCCATTCTGGTCTCCGTTTTGCTTGCCGTTTGCACCGCCGTGCCTTATTTATCGTTGTGGTCGATATCACATCATTACTTCAAAGATAATTACAAACTTTTTTTTTCATACTTTTTTTATACCCAATGATTATTTAACGGTGTGATTTTTGATTCCTTCTACAAGGCCATTCAGGTGTCCATTTCGCATGCCGTTTGCGCCGGCGTGCCTTATTTATCATTCTGGTTGATATCACGTCAGTACTTCAAAGAAAATTACAAACCTTTTTTTTCATACTTTTTTTGTACCCACCTTATACTTAACGGTGTGATTTTTGATTCCTTGTACAAGGCCATTCGGGTGTCCGTTTGGTGCTGGCATGCCTTATTTATCGTTCTGGACGATATCACATCAGTACTTCAAAGAAAATTACAAACTTTTTTTTCATTCAATTTTTATACCCCACCGATTACTTAACAGTGTGATTTTTGATTCCTTGTACAAGGCCAATTGGGTGTCTGTTTTGCATTCCGTTTACGCCGGCATGCCTTATTTATCGTTCTTGTCGATATCACATCGTTACGTCGCATAAAATTACAAAAAAAAATTCGTACTTTTTTTCTACCCACCGATTACTTAACGGTGTGATTTTTGATTCCTTGAACAAGGACATTCGGGTGTCAATTTCGCATGCCGTTTATGCCGCCGTGCCTTATTTATCATTTTGTTCGATATCACATCAGTACTTTAAAGAAAATTAAAAACTTTTCTGTCGTACTTTTTTTGTACCCAATGATTACTTAACGGTGTGATTTTTTATTCCTTGTACAAGGCCATTTGGGTGTCCGTTTTGCATTCCGATTACGCCTCCGTGCCTTATTTAACATTGTTGTCGATATCATATCAGTACTTCAAAGAAAATTACAAACTTTTTTTTGATTCCATGTACAAAGCCATTCGGGTGTCCATTTGGCATGCTGTTTGCTCCGACGTGTCTTATTTAACTTTCTGGTCGATATCACATCGTTACTTCACAGAAAATTACAAACCATTTTTCGTACTTTTTTCATACCCATAGAGTACATAACGGTGTGATTTTTGATTCCTTGTCCAATGCCATTCGGGTATCCGTTTTGTATGCCGTTTGTGCCGGCGTGCCTTATTTATCGTTCTGGTCGATATCACATGAGTACTTCAAAGAAAATTACAAAAAAAAATTGATACTTTTTTTGTACGCATAGAGTACGTAACTGTGTGATTTTTGATTCCTTGTACAAGGCCATTCGGGTGTCCATTTCGCATTCCGTTTTCGCCGACGTGTCTTATTTAACTTTCTGGTCGATATCACATTGTTACATCAAAAAAATTATAAACGTGTTTTTCGTACATTTTTTTTTGTACACATTGAACACAAAACGGTGTGATTTTTTATTCCTTGTACAATGCCATTCGGTTGTCCGTTTTGCATGCATTTTGGCCGACGTGTCTTATTTAAATTTCTGGTCGATAACACATCGTCACTTCAAAGAAAATACAAACCTTTTTTTTGAACTTTTTTTTGAACTTTTTTTGTACCCACCGATTACCTAACGGTGTGATTTTTGATTCCTTGTACAAGGCCATTCGGGTCTCCGTTTTGTTTGCCGTTTTCGCCGTCGTGCCTTATTTATCGTTCTGGTCGATATCACATCAGTACTTCAAAGAAAATTAAAAACTTTTTTTCGTACTTTTTTTGTACCCATAGAAAACTTGACGGTGTGATTTTTGATTCCTTGTACAAGGCCATTCGGGTGTCCGTTTTGCACCAGCGTGCCTTATTTATTGTTTTGGTCGATATCACATCAGTACTTCAAAGAAAATTACAAACTTTTTTTTCATACATTTTTGTACCCACCGATTACTTAACGGTGTGATTTTTGATTCCTCGTACAAGGCCATTCGGTTGTCCGTTTCGCCTGCCGTTTGCACCGCCGTGCCTTATTTATCATTGTGGTCGATATCACATCGTTACTTCAAAGATAATTAGAAACCTTTTTTCGTACTTTTTTCATACCCAATGAGAACTTAACGGTGTGAATTTTTATTTCTTGTACAAGGCCATTCTAGTGTCCGTTTTGCCTGCCGTTTGCACCGCCGTGACTTATTTATCGTTGTGGTCGATATCACATCATTACTTCAAAGATAATTACAAACTTTTTTTTGTTCTTTTTTTGTACCAACTGATTACCTAACGGTGTGATTTTTTATTACAAGGCCATTCGGGTGTCCATTTCGCACGCCGTTTACGCCGATTTCTCTTATTTAACTTTCTGGTCGATATCACATCAGTACTTCAAAGAAAATTACAAATTTTTTTTCTTACTTTTTTCATGCCCATTGAGTACTTAACGGTGTGATTTTTGATTCCTTGTACAAGGCCATTCGGGTGTCCGTTTCGCATGCCGTTTACGCCGATTTGTCTTATTTAACTTTCTGGTCGATATCACATAGTTACTTCAAAGAGAATTAGAAACGTTTTTTTCGTACTTTTTTTGTACCCACCAATTACTTAACGGTGTATTTTTGTTTCCTTGTACAAGGCCATTCTGGTCTCTGTTTTGCATGCCTTTTGACCCGGCGTACCTTATTTTTCGTTCTGGTCGATATCACATCAGTACTTCAAAGAAAATCACAAAAGAAAATCGTATTTTTTTTGTACCCATGGAGTACGTAACGGAGTGATTTTTGATTTCTTGTACAAGGCCATTCAGGTGTCCATTTTGCATGCCGTTTGCACCGACATGTCTTATTTAACTTTCTGGTCGATATCACATCGTTACTTCAAAGCAATTTACAAACCTTTTTTTTCGTACTTTTTATTTGTACCCATAGAGTACATAATAGTGTGATTTTTGATTCATTGTACACGGCCATTCTAGTGTCCGTTTTTCCTGCCGTTTGCACCGACGTGCCTCGTTTATCATTGTGGTCGATATCACATAGTTACTTCAAAGAAAATTACAAACCTTTTTTTTCATACTTTTTTATACCCACCGACTACTTAATGGTGTGATTTATGATTCCTTGTACAAGGCCATTTCGGGTGTCCGTTTATCCGACCGTTTTCACCGCCGTGCATTATTTATCGTTGTGGTCGATATCACATCGTTACTTTAAAGAAAGTTACAAACCATTTTTTCGTACTTTTTTATACCCACCGATTACTTAACGGTGTGATTTTTTATTCATTGTACAAGGCCATTCGAGTGTCCGTTTCGCATGCCGTTTGTGCCGGTGTGCCTTATTTATCATTCTTGTCGATATCACATCAGTACTTCAAAGAAAATAACAAACTTTTTTTCGTACTTTTTTTGTACCCACCGAGTACTTAACGGTGTGATTTTTGATTCCTTGTACAAGGCCATTCTAGTGTCCGTTTTGTCTACCGTTTGCGCCGCCATGCCTTATTTATCGTTGTGGGCGATATCACATCGTTGCTTCAAAGATAGTTACAAACCTTTTTTTGTACTTTTTTATGCCCACCGAGTACTTAACGGTGTGATTTTTGATTCATTGTACAAGGCCATTCGGGTGTCAGTTTCGCATGCCGTTTACGTCGATTTGACTTATTTAACTTTCTGGTCGATATCACCCAGTTACTTGAAAGATAATTACAAACGTTTTTTTTCGTACATTTTTTTTGTACCCATAGAGTACTTAACGGTGTGATTTTTGATTCCTTGTACAAGGCCATTCGGGTGTCCTTTTCGCCTGCCGTTTCCACCGCCGTGCCTTATTTAGAGTTCTTAACGGTGTGATTTTTGATTCCTTGTACAAGGCCATTCGGGTGTCCGTTTCGCATGCCATTTATGCCGATTTGTCTTATTTAACTTTCTGGTCGATATCACATAGCTACTTCAAAGAGAATTACCAACCTTTTTTTTTGACTTTTTGAAAACCCATTGATTACTTATCGGTGTGATTTTTGATTCCTTGTACAAGACCATTTGGGTGTCCGTTTTACCTACCGTTTGCACCGCCGTGCCTTCTTTATCGTTCTGGTCGATATCACATCGTTACGCCAAAGAAAATCACAAATGTTTTTTTTTTCGTTCTTTTTTTGTTCTCAAAGAGTACTTAACGGTGTGATTTTTGATACCTTGCACTACAAGAAAACTGTAATCTAATGAGGAGAATTTAATGAGGAGATGAAATTTCGTCATGAAATGGTAGTTTTAATGAGGAGACATAAATTATTTTGCTAATTGAGGACCAAGTTCTAAGTCTCCTCGTTGTCGATCATATTTCTCCTCATTAGTTGTACGATAAAAAATTTCTCATCATTGTATGTGTAGTTTTATTATTTTATTATATGTATGTATGTATGTATATATATATATATATATATATATATATATATATATATATATATACATATTTATTTATTTATTTATATATTGAAATCCCAACTAAATTTTTGCCGGGAAAAATTCCCACCAAGTTAGAAAATAATATGAATTTCATTTAAATTTGAAAAAAAATGTCATGTGTTGTTACATTTTTCAATTATTGACATCATACTATGAATGTAAAAGAAATGTCAGTGTATCTGACGTTATTTAACGGTGAGACTTCTGTAACTATAAAGCTAGTGATACTTACGTTATTTCTTGACAGATATATAAGGTCAGTAATGTGTTGTGTTTTAGTAGTAATAGACATATATACCTCTATCTTATAATTAATGTTTGTTTTGGAATATGAAATGAACATACAACAATAAATGTTAGGTTAGGGGATAATTGGCAAAGAAGCATTAAATGATGTATTGATTTTCTAAATTGACACTTTTTATGAAACAAAACTTTTTTCAAACGTGGACACTTTTTATGGAACGGAGGTAGTATAATAAAACTCCTAAAAACACATTACGGATAATTAGATTTTTCCTATTTTACAAAAGCAGAAAGTGGCTCGTCTTCTTCATCAGACCGCTCTTCATCGCCACCGCTGCTCGCTCTCTAGGGCTAGCTATTTCCAGAGGTATATTCTTTTTTCCCACTCGGTTATCTTCTCTTCTTCTCACTCTCTATGTGCTTCGACTGAATCAAGAGGTTGAGATGGCCAGGGGCTACATTTTAGATTCGGGAATAATGAAATGTATTTTTGTTGCTGATTATTTGATATGGTTTTAATTATTTATGTATTGAATAATGACTGTGACGATAAGGCTAGGCCCAAAAATTGAGATTTATAGATCTCTGAGATAAGTTTTTGCTTATGCGAAAATTACTGATTTTTTTTTCTTGGATTGGAATAGATGACGATTTAGCAAATGGATAATTGTTAACCAGTTGGATAATGTTGTCTTGCATAGAATTTTGTATGTTGCATAGAGTTTTGTATGTTCTTTATTTGCTGTTTCCTATGAGATGCATTCATCAATTGACATTTTGCTTCTGAGGTAATGAAAGTGGCGTCCAGAACTAGTCCGTTCCATAATTAGTCCGTTCTGAACGATGGCAATTAGGTCGGCGTTTCGGATAGTGGAGAGACGATGGGAAATAACAATGGTGGTGCGTCCGAGTGCGGCGTTGTCTAAAGCTTCCTGAATGATGCGTTCTGATTTGGTGTCTAATGCACTGGTTGCCTCATCCAAAAGTAGAATTTTAGGGGATGTGAATATGGCTCTAGCTATGGATAACCTCTGTTTTCCTTTCATTTGGATATCCCAGAATCTTTGATCACTGCTGAGCTTGCCACTACTTATCCGGATAACGGCGGTTTTCTTTTATTGGCCGAGCAGGCGTTTGGTCCTTTTTGGGGATCTTTATTGGGTACATGGAAGTTCTTTTCTGGTGTCATCAATATTGCATCTTTTCCAGCTATGTACATTGATTATATCTCCAAACTCTTCCCTATCTTCTCAATGTACATGGCTGTTTTGGTATCCACTTTGCTGCTATCCTTCCTCAATTATACAGGTTTGACTATAGTAGGATATACATCTGTTGCACTGGACCTTGTTTCTTTAGCACCCTTTCTCTTGATGTCTTTAATTGCAATTCCCAAGATCCATCCCAAAAGATGGATCAGTCTTGGCCAGAAGGGTGTTAAAAAATATTGGAACTTGTTTTTCAACGTGCTGTTTTGGAACCTGGATTTTTGGGATAGTGTTAGTATTATGGCAGGTGAAGTTGAAGAACCACAAAAGATGTTCCTATTAGCACTGTTTTGTGCAGTGATATTCACTTGTGTGAGTTACATAATCCTTCTGGTAGCCGGGACAGGGGCGATCTTGGTAGATCAAGACAGTTGGGACACTGGTTTCATGGCAAATGCAACACAGATGATCTCGGGAAGTGGTTGAAAATCTGGGTCGAGGTTGGGGCGGTTTTATCAGGGATTGGATTGTATGGAGTAGATGTGCTTATCAGCTTGTTGGGATGGCTGATACCGCAATCGCTCCAAAATTGTTTGCATGCAGAGCAAAATGGTTTAATACCCCTTGGGTTGGAATTGGATTGTCTATTGCGATATCTCTTGCTGTTTCATACATGAATTACATTATTCAATTCTTCTCCCTTTTCCAGCAAAATGACTAACATTACAATGCCTTTGAGATATACCCGTTTCGACATTACTTATAAGTGATTATTATGCATTTCTTGAAAGATTAATAAGTTATTATGCTATATATAAGTGTGTTAATTTTTTTACGTTATGTTTAAAGTATAGATTATTATTTTATCAATATTTGCTTGTTGGTTTAAAATGGTGTTCGAGAGTTAAAATGATGTTCAAAAGTTGTTGCAAAACACTTTTGTGCTTATTATGGCTTTGAAGTTTTATAGTCTCGGCAGCTAAAAGGATTTGTCAGATCTGTTATGACCAATCATCAACTAATGTTCCTGTAAATTGCTATATTTGTGTCAGAAAAGCATCATCCGGAAGCCAGTTTCTTTCATAGCACCTAGTCCACTGGCAAAGGAACGTGGGTATGCACAAAATACCTCGAATGCTGCATATGAAAGTAAAAGGATAGAAGTTCGGGAGCAAAAGAAAGATGACGTTTGCAACCATGGAATGACCGGAAATTTAAGTAAGTAGACATTGGAATTTATGTAAATTTGGAAGCATATATTCGGGAGCAAAAGAAAGATGACGTTTGCAACGATGGATGACGTTTATGTAAATTTATGTAAGTAGACATTGGAATTTATTATGCATTGATATTACTCTGACATGTATTTTTTTTCCTTTCTACTGGTGAAAATCCTGTTCATAATCTTTTTGTCCATTTTGGTGATGATAAATGGGAAGAAAGAAACATCACAGAAGATTGCTCTTTTTTGTATGTGTTAAGCATATGCAATAGGTTTATCGACATTTATTCTGTGCGTATCAAAATTACAGACGCTGAAGGCAAGCCTTTGAGAAATGACAAATATTTGTTGGGTTTGTTTAAAGAAAAAAAAATTGTGAAGAACATATTAATTTATTTGGATAAGGATACCACTATGAAACCATTGAACTTCAAGTTGCCTGAAGGTAATACATCATTTGGTAGACTTGAATTGGAGTTCTTTATTTTGACTTTTGTATAGTTGTCATTATCACTACATTATTTATTGTTGTGCCTTTGTAGTTTCTATCCCAAGAGCATCACAAATAGGAGATGTGTTGACAGACGATAGTGATGATAGTGCAATGAATTATCACAATACTAAAAGAACTGGTGAAGGTATGTTGTGTTGTGAATTTGTAGTTGTGTTTGAACTGAAACTTGGTTATAATCTTTGGGTATTCAAATTATTGATCAGATTCAACAGACACAAAAGTGAGCAAAGTTAGAGGAGCAAACAAGAACAAAAAGGTAGTTGCTCTAAAGCAGGGAGAAAAACTTGAGATCCAATTTTTCAATAATCGTGCAGTCAGACCAAATCACCAATATTGGTCCAGACACTTGGGAAAAATTGTGCGGAACAAGTATGCATGTCATATACGAGTGCTTACCTGGAAGGAGATAACTGAAAGTGATAAGCAACTCAAGTGGGATATGGCAAAGGTATGGAAATTCACCGAATTTGAGTTTCAAATGAAATTATGAATTTCATATCTTTGAAAATAAAGGCTTGCAACTACATGTAACTACAATGTGACAAGAGTACATTTATATGTGAAAGAGACGCATGGTTCTTGATGGTTTTGTTATATTCATCAATAATTTTTTGATCAATTGTAGGAAAAGTTTTACAATCCTAGTATGGAACTATATCGCAAGGATACTTTAGAACACATGGACACTTTGTGGACGTCATGGAGGTCAACCTTGAATGTGAATTACGTGAAACCTTATGAAACGAAAGCACTTGCATTGAAAAATGTTCCTCCTGGGATGGATGCTAAAGATTGGGAGTGGCTTGTTATGGAGAAGTTCTTAAGTGATAAGTTTCAGGTATGCTATGATTAGTCAAAAGGAATGATGCCTTATCGATCCGGAAGCCAACCGCATAGACAAATCATATATGAGATGGTAGTATTGTTAGATCCGAGATTTCTTCACCCATATTATGTTGCTTTATTGATACTTAATTTCCACTTTTCATTTGTAATTCTTTTAGGGTGGTAAGAAAGATACATCAACCGACATTGCAGAAATCTTTTTTGCGACTAGACAGAAAAAGGGAAAGCTTGTTGAACCAAGAGATGAAGAAAAATATGTAAGTATCACTACTTAAAGTTTTTTCATAAATTTCTTATTTGTCACTTTTAGTAAAATAGTTGACATATGGATCTTATGTTTTATAGAATGAAATTTTCAAGGCTGTTCAAGGCAATGAATCACTCTCACCTATTGCATTTGTCGACAGTTTCTTTGGCCCATGAAACCGTAGCAAAGTCTTTGGTTTCGGGGGTGGTATGAAAAGGAAGTATTTTAACGATCCCCGGACAGCACAAATTGAACAACTTCAGGCAAAGCTACATGAGAAAGAAGAAGAAAGCAAAGATCTTAGGAAACGTGTTGAGGGAATTGAAAGTATATTGACCCGGATGGTGAATGGAATCGAACCAGCTTCAGTTGACCAACCATTGTGTGGCAATGACCTCAATTAGCTCTTACTCAGGTATGCATTATTTTATTTTACAGTGTGTTATGTTCACTTATGAAAATGAACAAAATCCGTGTAACTTGAGTATATTGGCATTGCTAATCACCTTATCCAAATTGTCTACACTATGTTGTTTTCTGCTTTTGTTATTTGTATATATTTTTTGAAGCATAAATGTGATACAAGCAAAAAGTTATATTAGTTTTAGGTTGATGTGCTCACTCTGCCTTATTTCGCATTTCAACTTTTAACTTAGGTGTCTATTTTCTTGACCAGAATGTATTGATTCTTGAGCTACTTGTTGATGTAGTTTAAGTACTTTTTTAGTAACTTTGATAGATTTAATGAGTCCCTACGGGTGCTTATTGTCTAAATATTGTGGCTTTGGGAAATAAGGAGGTCTTTGATATATATGTTGTTATGAAAATGATTTTCTTTTATGTTTTGGTGGGCTTAGTCTATATTTGAATTCATGGAGGTTGCATTATGGTTTGGGAAGTTCAGGATGAAAAATGGATGGTTTGTCGATAAATGTTTTCTTTATTTATTATTCCTATTTTTATGCCAGTTTTGCAGGGCTTTGAGGCTTTATGAAATGATGAAAAGGATTGCTAACGTATCATATCCTAGGATGTTGTAGTACGTAAGAATATTTTGAAAGGTGTTTTGTTGTAACGACCAAAGAATTGTGTTTCTTTTGGGGATGTGATATTAGAAAATCCTTTAAATATACATATGTATGTAACTTATGATTTGGAAATAATCTATCGTTGTATATATTGTTGTGGAGCAACAATGAGGAGATGTATCATTTACATTTCACGATTTATATTGTTGTATATATTGTTGTGTAACTTATAATGAGGAGATGTATCATTTACATTTCACGATTTAATGAGGAGCTGTGTTATATTGATTTTTTTTCTAATGAGGAGTAAATAGCTTTTTAAAGAGGAGATTAGTTGTCATTAACAATACTTTTAATGAGGAAATAATATTCTCATTAAATGTATGCCTTAGTTAATGAAAAGATCCATTTCTCCTCATTATATGTCATTAGCGGCGGAAGCGGCAATGAGGATTGAGTTCTCCTCATTAAAAGCTTTTAATGGGGAGAAATGGACAATTTATGAGGAGAATTCTCCTCAATAAAAGGCAAATTTCTAGTAGTGTTGTATAAGGCAATTCTAGTGTCCGTTTTGCCTGCCGTTTGCACCGACGTGCCTTATTTATCGTTGTGGTCGATATCACATCGTTACTTCAAAGATAATTACAAACATTTTTTTCTTACTTTTTTATACCCACCGATTAATTAACTATGTGATTTTTGATTCATTGTACAAGGCTATTCGGGTGTCCGTTTAGCATGCCGTTTGCACCGACGTGTCTTATTTAAATTTCTGGTCGATATCACATCGTTACTTCAAAGAAAATAACCAACTTTTTTTTTCCTACGTTTTTATACCCAGTGATTACTTAACAGTGTGATTTTTGATTCCTTGTACAAGGCAATTCTAGTGTCCGTTTCGCATGCCGTTTACGCCGATTTGCCTTATTTAAATTTCTGGTCGATATCACATAGTTACTTCAAAGAAAATTCAAACCTTTTATTTCGTACTTTTTTTGTACCCACCGAGTACTTAACGGTGTGATTTTTGATACTTTGTACATGGCCATTATGGTCTCCGTTTTGCTTGCCGTTTGCACCGACGTGTCTTATTTAACTTTCTGGTCGATATCACATCAGCACTTCAAAGAAAATTACAAACATTTTTTTTCGTACTTTTTTTTTGTACCCATTGAGTACTTAATGGTTTGATTTTTGATTCCATGTACAAGGCTATTCGGGTGTCCGTTTTGCGCCGGCGTGCCTTATTTATCGTTCTGGTCGATATCACATCAGTACTTCAAAGAAAATTACAAACTTTTTTTTCTTACTTTTTTTATACCCACCGATTACTTAACGGTGTGATTTTTGATTCCTTGTACAAGGCCATTTGGGTGTCCGTATTGCATGCCGTTTGCACCGACATGTCTTATTTAACTTTTTGGTCGATATCACATCGTTACTTCAAAGAAAATTACAAACCTTTTTTTCGTACTTTTTTTGTACCCATAGAGTACTTAACGGTGTGATTTTGGATTCCTTGTACAAGGCCATTCCAGTGTCCGTTTTGCCTGCCGTTTGCACTGCCGTACCTCATTTATCGTTCTGGTCGATATCACGTAGTTACTTCAAAGAAAATTTCAAACCTTTCTTTTCACACTTTTTTTATACCCACCAATTACTTAACGGTGTGATTTTTGATTCCTTGTACAAGGCATTCCAATGTCCGTTTTGCCTGCCGTTTGCACCGCCGTGCCTTATTTATCATTATGGTCGATATCACATCAGTACTTCAAAGATAATTACAAACCTTTTTTCATACTATGTTTGTACCCACAAACAACAAGAAAATTGAGTTTTAACGAGGGGAAATCCAGTCATTAAAAGTCACTTTCCCCTCATTAAAGACTTTTAATGACGGGAAATTTACTCTCGTCGCCCCTCGTTACTGCTTCTCTATATAAAGGTCAATAATGAGAGTAAAACGATCCCGTCACTATTGATATTTCTCATTAGCGACAGGTATTTTACTCTCATTATTTTAATTGCGTACTCAATAAGGATCCGATTACGAGGGTCGACAAGGGTAAAGGCCCCTTCGTTTACTCTCATTATTGACCTTTATATAGAGCAGCGGTAATGAGGGTCGACGAGGGTAAATTTCCCGTCATTGAAAGTCTTTCACGACAGGAAAGTGACTTTTAACGACCAGATTTCCCCTCATCAAATATTTGAAATGATAGTTTATACCCTCATTGTAGTTAAACCTAACCATCACTAAATCGTGATTCAATGATGACACATCCCATCACTATCAATCAAAATAAAACACATCACTAAATGAAATATGAGCTGTCAAATATTTAAAAACAGTTCATAAGCAGAAATAACGAAATTCTTGAATCACTAGAATAAATGTGAGAAAAACTAATTTTTTACAAGAAAACATCATAAATACGTATCTTAAGTCCCACCATACCCATGTTAACATAGGACATCTTCTACTATTTTCCAACCATTATTCTAGAACAAAACAATAATACCAGGCATGTGCACACAACTAAATAAAAAAAAGATGCTATGTATAAGTATAACAACAATGGAAAACAACCCATAAAAATGAAAGCACATTAAATGAGAACATGTTAAATGAAAGCTATAGCAGCATTGTACTGACCAAAATAATACAAGATCATGAACTTCAAATTTACTCTCCAAGTCAGTGCTCGATGACTATCGCCTTTTCCATTTCTTTTACCGCGGATGTTAGGCCGACGCATTCTTTCCTTTAAACGAAATGTTGTGTTAGCCACCAAGTATCACTGCTTTATAGTAACACAAAAAATTGTACATAAGTTCAAAATAATATGTGAAAGCTGGGAAATGGCTCAACCAAATAACAATTAATCACACAGCAAACAAAAATGATGAGCCAAGCAAATAAAAACAGTAAAAACAAGCACTTCTCCAACTTAAACTATCAAAAAACAATATTTAGCTAGCAAAAAAACGTCAAAAGGCACAAGATTATTGAGCGTATAAATTAATATTCGAGGTAAGTTCTGATCTTTCACAACAAAAGTAAACAGCCCTGTTCAAGCTAAATGATTGCTTCAAACTTTATATAAAGTTTATGGCAATGGTGTGGCATGAAATTCAAGCAGGAAAATGCAAATAAATCAAACGACAAAACAACAACTTAACCTATAAAAAGAGCCAGATTCAGTAAACAAAATGATGTAGAAATGCACCTAAATATTGATTGCAAAAGTGACTCAACAACATTTTTTCATGAAGTCATCAAGTAAAGGGATTTAGACCAAATGCAGTTTTCAAGTGTCTTTCTCGAATACGAGTTATCAAGGTATCCGGCTGAATCATAATAGGATTGAATAAAGTTAAAAGAAATCAAGTATGAAATAGCAACACTGATATCTGTTTACCTAGTTTGACGATGCATCGAATGTGCTTGAGAGAGGTGGGGTTTGTTTCAGTGGAAAGTTGTTTACCCTCCTTTTTCCTGTTCCATGTTTAACACTAACTGCTCCAGAAAAAGAAAAAAAAAAAAAAAAGTTGGTAGGCCTAAGGCCATTGTCTACATTGCCGAAGGCAAGGACCGGCATTGTGTATAAGTATGTTTATTAAGTTCATAATAGGCCTTAATAACATTGTTAACGAAAGTATACTATGAAACCAAAGTGATGCACAAACCTGATGCATATTCCCATATGGTATGTCACATAGACTTCATCATAGATAAGCACACTGACGCATATTCAGGATGAAGCAAACATATGTAAGCACATAGAAAGTCTAAAAGTGATGCACAAACCTGATGCAATCAGAAAACTTAGATTCTTGCATAACGGATCATGTTCCAAGCATAACAGATTAAAGCAATGACCTGTAATGATACAAGACCAGTCACCTAGAGAATAAGACTTGATGCCAACTTAGATTTACCTCAAAACTGAACATGTTACTAAAATCTCAAGTAGCAGGTAGACTTGAACAATTTAAACAGACAACAAAACAAATATTTTTAATCGATTGATTCAGATTGTAAGAAGGAATTATTTAAACTTAGCAAAGCATACAAAATAGATATAAATCAAGCCAGACACAAAACATATTAACCTTCGGTACTAACCGGATCCATTATTTTAACAGAAATGAAACATGCTCATACTTGATTGCAGTTATAACAATGTCACGAAATACAGAATCTTGAACTCACCTCAATAAACATGTCAAATTCATGAATTGGTGCATCCCAAAGCAAATCCGTTGTTATTTTTCCTCTTTCTTTGTGATTGAATCTTCCAAAAAAAAAACATCTTGTCAGTAGTTAATAAAGGCCACATTATAAATACAAATCATTTTATTGATCAATGAAAAAAGTTCATTTCATAAGTAAATGCAACTCAAGATCACCATTGAAGAATGGTGTTTTTCCTGAATAAAAACCAATAACAATGAAAACACCAACACCACCAATGGTCAACCTTTATTCCCAATAAGTAGATTGTTTGCTTCCATTACAAGCATGTAAACAACATTCATAAAAAAAAGAAAACGAGATTCTGTATTGGTGGCTCCAAAATAATTTTGCTATTATACAAGGAAAATCGACTGATTCGTGAACTTCATTGCAACTCGCATGAACTGGAAAAAAACTAAGATGAAAACTTGGATTCAATGAAATATATATATATATATATATATATATATATATATATATATTGTTAGACTTATTTCTTAGTTTTGATGATGAGTGCCATACTAGTCGTTATAGTGCAAAGGCAAAAAGATGTCTAGATAAAATGTATAGGTTTATTAGAGTTTGATTCATAAATAGGTTTAATCAAACAAGCACTGTAAAGGGCTGCTGATTGTTATCAGCAGACTGGTCTAGGTCAGTAGGGTAGATAGGTCAGTAGACTTGTCAGGAACCTGCTGAAGACTGAAGACTGAAGGCTGAGGGTTCAAACTCAGTAAATGAAGGCTAAGGGATCAAACTTAGTAATTAAAGTCAAGGATATGGAATCAGATTTTAGGCAAGTCTGTGATGACCTAAACTGATTACATATGCCTTGTGTAGAAGGTCTAAGTTCCACAAGTTGGATGATGTTTGGAACTTAGTTATATTTAAAATGATGTAATCTAACTTCACAAATAAAAGTTGGATAAAAGGAATCACTACATTATATTTTACCAGACAAAAATATGATGTTCAGCAGACTGATTGGTTATACAGCAGACTAGTAAACCTGCTGATATATACCTCGATTAATTCAAGATTATTGAAAAGTTACATGGATAAGAACATCCAACTACTTCGACTTATCAAGCAAATCAAAGGTGAGATTAAAAAGACGTTGGAATGATCCATATTTTTATCCATTGGATACAAGTCAAAGGGGTGTGGACGGTACCGCTTGTCAAAAGGAATTTCGACGGTGTCGATCCTATGAATAGTGACGAGAATGCGGTGCGGATGGGACAAATACAAGGAACGGTCACATTTGAATTTCAAATACAAGTCACATGCATTCCTACCTATAAATAGAGGACTTTCAACTAGAAAAAGAGATGATGAATTTTGGGATAAACTTTAAGTGACAATACCGAGTGAAAAACACCGTCGAACTTACCGAGCTTAAGGCCGCCGATCTAGTTATTTTTCTTCAAGTGATTTCGTGTTCAAGCCGCATCAAGCATATACACTTGAAGGCGCAAGCCGCCGATTACATCATCCTAATCAAGCCGCCGCAACCGAATCATTTATTTGATTCATTCTTTATCTTATAAAGAATCTCGCCGAAGACAGTGAAGCATACGTTGGGTGTGAAAATTTCGTTGGTTTGTGGTGGAGCCGGTGAAGAGGCAATCCTACCCTTCAAGGACCAAGTGGAAGACTCGGGAGCAAAGCAATCCTACTGTTCTCGTTTTCGCCTTGTGAAGCCATAGTTATTGGTGAAGGACAAGCAACCTAGGATTCTTTGTAACGAGATAACTCAAAGATCACTAGTGAATTTCCTCCAACATCACGGGAGAAGAGTGGACCGACAGGATTACATCACCGGAACCACTATAAAATCTCTCTACTTACTTACCGCATTTACTTTACGCACTTAGTCATTATTCATATCAACCCTGCTTGAATCTAACAACCGAAATCACACACATACACTATCGAGTATCTAATACTTGGTAACATATTTAACAACAAGTAACAAAGCTTAATTTTGATATTATTCCGCTTGCACAAATTCAAAGCAAAGGCGAACCGTCGTAGACTACGTTTATCGAGCAGGCTGCGAGGTCTCGACGGACTCGAAGTATCAGCAGGCTGCTGAAGTTGCAGAATTTGTTAACTCCAAAGTTTTAAGTGTTAAGTTTATTCACCCCCCTCTAAACTTAACTAAAGCCTTTTCAAGGGACCAACAATTGGTATCGAGCGGTTTCCGTTCTGAAGGAATCCTACTTGTTGTGCTTGTGAAAATTCTTTAAAACTTTATTTCAAGTTACTGATTTTCAAGACTTGCATCATGGATAACACACAGTATGCTAGAACCATGTTGATGTGCTCTCTTGATAGATTTGATGAGTATAAACGTCGAATGCAGGCATATCTTGCTGCTACTCATGATGAGATGATGGATGTACTAAGCGAAGGACCACCTGGAGATTACAAAGGCGAATGAGTGGGTGACGAAGCGAGTACATTCCTAAACCAAAGAGAGAATGGAATGCGAGAAGACAGGAAAAGAGCAAACCTCAACAACATTGCTATTGATATCATCTACGAGAACCTTGGATAGCAATATGTACATGAAAGTCAAAGATTGCAAGACCGCAAAGGAACTTTGGGATAAGATTCACTTAATCCGTGAAGGCACCGATGCAATAAAGAAAAACAAAATCGGTGTGGCGAGAAAAAGGTTTCAAAAGTTCAAAATGCTACCTAATGAAACCATTGAGCAAATGGAGTCCGATTCAATGCAATCTTAGATGAACTTACTCGCCGAGTGTAAGTTATTCAAAAGAGGAAGTAAACACCAAAATCTTGGAAGCTTTACCTGCAAGAGATGTTTGGAAAATGAAGGTGATTGCAATTGAAGAAATGATAAAATTTGCATGAAGAAGACACCTTCAAATTGTTTTTCGATCTTAAGGCCTATGAATTTAGCAAGAAAGCGGTGCACGAAAGCGAAAAGGAAGAGCCAAAAACCACCGCATTGGTGCTTCACATCATGAAGAAACATCGGGAGGACAGGATGATATGCTAGATGAAATGCAAGAGCAAATTGCCCTACCGAGCAAGAAAATCGAATGATGAAGACCGGAAAGGCCCATACAAGAAATTTCACAAAGAGGCCTACCGAAAGAAGGAAAGAAGAACCAAAGAAAGATAATGACTATCTATGCTTTCATTGCAAGAAACCAGGACACTTCGGACCGACCGTCCCGAGTTGAAACAAGGCAAGGAACCGATTATCTTTGCTTCAACCGTAAGAAGCCTGGACATTTTAGACACGATTGTCCGGACCTGCGAAGACCAAGAGTCAACAAAGAAGACATGGCAAGAAGGCTATGGTTCGAAGATGAATCGGGATATGAAGTGGAATCGAAAAAGGAAATGAATCGGATGACACAAGACCGATTGCCGATATGGAGGATTATGCTTTGATGGCCAATATGGATGGCGAGGAGGTATACAACACCGTATCTATAAACACTCCCGCCTTTGGAAGTGATTGTGAATCAACCCGTGGTTCAAATCCTAGAAATTCGACAACAATGAGACTTTGGATGCCATCCTTAATCAAGCGAGGATAATACAATCTGGTTATGAGGTTGTGAAGGTGAAAAAGAGGCTCTTGAGTTAGAAGTTGGAAGATTGAAAGCTGAATTAAGGGTTCTCAATGGTAAGGAAAAAGAAGTTGGACGAGAATCGACGCATAAGCCTGCGAACATCCGGCGGCCTGCGAATCGCTCGAACCATCTTGTTCCAATACCGCATACAAATCGGGAAAGGCTTATGGAGATAGAAGCCGGGCTTGGATTTGGAACTCGGCAATCTAACAAGAGTGGATCCGGTAAGGTTACCGAACCTAGTACCGATTTGGTCCTAAGTTTGTGCCCGCACTAGATCCATCTCCCGAAGGTTGCCGAAGCAAGTAAAACCCAATGAGAATGCCTCAAGGAAGCAAAATCGAAGTCTCGAAGTCAACGGCCTCTAGTAAAATAAATAAATCAAAAATTAGACCGCTTGTGCCTTCTAAGCTCGCCGATAGCGAGACCACTGCTACTAAGTCTATTTGGACCACGAAGGGAAAGAAACGAGAAATATTCCAAGGATAAGTATCCTAAATCCAAAAATGTTGATCATTCAAGGGATACTTATCTCGGGGGAAAGGTAGCTTGTTCCCCGCGATAATGATTGGAATATTCCCGCATCTAATGCTAGAAACAAGTAAGTATAACCACACTACTAGGGTAAAACCTAGGCAATGGAATCGACGAGAGGACTTACACAAGACCTCGGCAGACTCCATATTACGGGGCTATTCCTAATAGACAAGACACCTATGGTTATGCAAATGTTTCTAATAACAAGAATCATTTCAAACAGCATTATGTACCAAAAGGCCAGAAAGCATATGTGGTTCCTACACAACCTACTGTTAGAACTTATGGATGTGTGGAATACATGTATGAACCAAAGTATGACACATTTAGGAGAAGACCTTATGGAAACATACCAAGGGTCATGCTTGCCACTGACCACTATGGACCCAAACAGGTTTGGGTACCTAAAATGCATTAACCTTGTTTTGTAGGGTGTCCGGTGCTTTGACAAAGTGGATGTTCCGGACACATGACAAAGAATAAGCACCGTCTAACAAACTTTGTGGCAAAAGATGGTCCAAGGGTGAATTTTGGCAACAAAAATACACCTGGATATACAAGAGGATATGGCACACTTATCGAAATGGACTTACAATCAAGAATGTGGCATATGTGGAGGGATTTGGACTACAACTTGCCGAGCACCTTTGGACAATTCGTGATATGGGATACAAGGTCACTTTTGACAAAAACAATTGTATTGTCATTAGTGAGAGAGGTGATCAAGTTGTACTTCTTTGGTAGAAGGCAACAGAACATGTATGTTGTGGATTGGTCTACTTGCAGTTCCGAAACTCGCTCGATTGTGCATACCAAATCGAACTCAATTGGTTATGGCACAAGAAGTTAAATCATCTAAATTTTGATGATATTAATCGGTTAGTGAAGAAGAAGTTAGTGGTTGGTTTACCCGAGATCACATTCAAGAAGGATGCTATCCGTGATGCATGTCGGCAAGGTAAACGAGATAAAGTCAAGTTTCAAGTCAAAGACTAAACAATCAACTAACGAGTGTTGGAGCTTATGCACATGGATCTTTTTGGACCAATAACTCCAACGAGTGTGACAGAAAGAAATACACCTTAGTGGTTGTGGATGATTTTTCTAGATACACTTGGGTGATATTTATGAACAAGAAAAGTGAGACACTCCAAAGCATGCCTAATCTTTTGAAGAGATTACAAAATGAGAAAAGTTTAACGATCATAAAGATAAGATCGATCGAGTACCGAATTTCTCAACAAAGTTATAAGAGAATATTGTGAACGAATGGTGTACTACATCAACTTGCTTGCGTGTGGTACACCTCGGCAAAATGGGGTTGCCGAAAGAAGAAACAGGACATTAAAGGAAGCAGGAAGAACAATGATTTGTGAAGCATTGCTACCTGAAAGATATTGGGCTGAAGCAGTAAATACAGCATGCTATACACAAAATAGAACATCAGTAAACAAGAAGCTGCTGAAGACACCCTATGAGGTCTGGAATGGAAGGATACCTAATATATCCTATTTTCACCCATTTGGAAGCAAATGTTTTATTCTAAATCATAAAGTTCATTTGAAAACATTCCAACCAAAATCAGATGAAGGAATTTTCTTAGGATATTCTTCAGTCAGCAGAGCATTCGAGTGCGAACAAGAGGTCACTAAAACATGAAGAAACAATCCATGTTGTGTTTGATGAACCTAAATTTACTGGAATGGAAGATGAAGATCATGAACCGGCTAAGAATCAACAAGTCACTGATCCAGATTGTGTGGAAGTTTTGGAAAGATTCAATGACTTAAAAGTTTCGATACGCCCCGCTTGAACACCCTACCGACAATATTTCGATGCAACAACCGAAGCAGTTCAAGGATTTGCGACCCCCCGTAGAAGAAACTACAAGCAGACCCTACCGAAGATGATATTCCCGAAAATCAAAATAACCAAAATCCACAATGGTTAAGGAATCACCCCGTGAACAAGTTATTGGCAATGTACGGCAAGGTGTGAGGACTAGAAGACAACCGGAAGCTATGTTTACCTGTTTTCTATCTCAAATGGAACCTAAAGTTGTTGAAGAAGCAATTTCAGATCCAGATTGGATAATTGCTATGCAAGAAGAATTAAATGAATTTGAAAGAAATCAAGTTTGGACACTAGTTGAAAGGCCAAGTCATGCAAATATCATTGGTACTAAGTGGTATACGAAATAAACTTGATGAATCAGGTACCATTGTGAGAAATAAGGCCAGACTAGTTGCAAAAGGCTATTCTCAAGCAGAAGGAATAGATTTTGATGAAACTTATGCACCTGTTGCAAGATTGGAAGCTATCAGATTATTTCTAGCACATGCTGCATATAAGAACTTCAAAGTATATCAAATGGATGTCAAGATTGCATTTTTGAATGGGATCCTAGAGGAGGAAGTGTATGTTCAGCAACCTCCTGGATTTGAAGTTAAAGATCAAGAAGATAACGTGTATAGACTCAACAAAGCACTTTATGGATTGAAACAAGCACCAAGAGCATGGTATGAGACTTTATCTCAATTCTTGGTGGACAATGGTTTTACAAAAGGGACCATTGACAAGACACTTTTCGAGAATCGGTGAAGGGACAAGGCGCCGGTACAAATTTATGTGGATGACATAATTTTTGGTTCGAGAATGATTTACTTTGTGAAAAGTTTGCAAATCTAATGAAGAGCAAATTCCAAATGAGTATGATGGGAGAAATGAATTACTTCTTGGGATTGCAAGTTAAACGGACAAAGGATGGAATCTTCATTCATCAAACCAAGTATACCAAGGAGTTCTTTGAAGAAGTTTGGTATGGAAAATAGCACTAAGAATTCAACTCCTATGAGTACAAACATCGATTAGATGAAGATAAAGAAGGCAAAGATGTTGATCGGACCTTATACGGAAGGATGATAGGCGATCTGCGTCGTACCTTCGCCGACGGACGATATATCCTTTCTTTGTAGGTGTTTGTGCAAGATTTCGTCTAAACCTAAAGAAAGTCATTTAGGTGCGGTTAAGAGAATTCTCAAGTATCTTAAAGAGACCTTGGGAGTAGGAATATGGTATTCCAAGGAAGGAAGCTTCAAAGTAATATCCTACTCGGATTCGATTATCTTGGATGCAAAATTGATAGAAAAAGCACCTCGGGGACCTGTCGTTAATAGGAAATAGGCGGTCTCCCGGTTTAGCAAGAAACGAGAATTCTATCTCAACTTCCACGCCGAAGCCGAATACATTCTTCTTTGGAAGCCGCCGTGCACAAGTACTTTGGCTAAGACAACAATTAAGGGATTATGGAATTGAAGAAAGGGAAATTCCAATCATGTGTGACAACACAAGTGCAATTGCAATCACGAGAAAATCTGTTTTGCATTCAAGAACCAAGCACATTGATGTGAGACATCATTTTATAAGAGATCATGTTGAAAAGAAAGATGTGGTGGTTCTATACATTCCTACCGAAGATCAACTTGCCGATATTTTCACTAAACCACTTGACAAAGTGAAAGATTTGCTAAATTAAGAAGCGAACTTTGAATTATAAAGATTGATCGATAATCGGCGATTGTACCGGAATTCACCAAGGGGATTAGTCTTTGCTATGTTGGGTGAGCTCACTTAGCAGATTAGTCATTGGTATCAACAATTCCATGTACTTATGTTTGAACAATTGAGCAAATGAGGTTGCCAAGGGGATTGGTCTTTGTCATGTTGGGTGAGCTCACTTGACAGATCAGTCATTGGTATTAAACTTCATCTTGTGTTATCAATTGAACAAAACAAGGAGAAAACAAGGATCAGCAGAGTCACTTCGTCAGCAGGCTGCTGAAGCACTTTATCAGCAGACTGCTGAGCCCACCCTGCTGAGTGATACCCTGCTGAATGGAACTTTACTCAGTCAAAGTTATTTAGGTCAAAAAGCAGTTTGGCGGGATATTTATTTTATCCATTATTACCACAGTTAAACCATCCAACGGTTACAAACGTTATGGAGGAGTAATGGACCACGTGTCAAGACAGCATTTAATCAAATTTAATCGTGGTTACCTCAATGTACGCGCTGTGACAGTTTCAACTACCCACTGTCTATATAATCAGACTGTTACATAGCAGATTCACCACTTGCAATTTCTGCTTTATCTCTGCAATATCTACAACGTGTGAACACAGATTTGAGAGCAATCTTTCTTCATCTTTTTCTTATTTCAATGGCGGAAAGGATTGAGGTTCAAATCGAATCAAGCCAAAGTGTAAGAGGCTATGTTGTTGATGCAAACAAAACGGAACTGGCTATTAATATAGGTCGAAGAATACGAAGGTTTGCGGGCCGGAGAACAAACTCAACATCGATTAGAAACAATATCATACACCAATGTTATTGATTTCGGAAGAATATTGTTATAGAAGAAGGAAGCCGAAGCATTCAAAACCACTTGTGAATGGTGAGGAGCTTGTAATCTCCTCCAATCTTTGAGAGAAGTGTTTGGTTTTGAAGAAGTTGTTGATGGTTCGGTCAATCCCGAAGCTATGGGATTGGACAAGATAGCTTTTGTAGATCGATCAAGACGAAGCAACTATCAAATCAATACCAGGCATCAATCGCAAAAATATTGGTAATGAATACGACCGTCGAGCAAGCTCATTGCAAAGAACATACTTGGGCTAGTTGGCAAGTATGGATACTCTATCGGACCCAAGATAGAGCCGATGATTATCATTTGCGAAGCATGAAATTTGATTGGGGTGGTTATTTCATTCATTATATGAAGAAAGTAGCCAAGGAGGACAAATTAAAGAAAAGAAAATCAAAGGCCTTACCCCTAGGTTTGATGGTTCGACCCCGCCGAATCATCCGGAGGTTCCCGATCTTGAACCGAGTTGACATAAATCGGTCCGTATACAAAAAGGAGATTGATTATACAATTCCCGGACTTGATGATGATGAAGAGGTTGCTTTGGAGAGCATCTTGGTGATAATGATGATGGAGATGACGGTGATGCCGGTGGTGAGCGGAGTTCGGCAAACTAAGAAGATATCCATCAAACCCGCCGCATCAAAGAAAACTCGCCGGAAAGAGAAAAAGTGCGATGTTAGAAAGATTACCGAACTCTTGAAATCAAAGAGAACAAGAAAGGAAACAGCACAGACTGCATCTCGAGTCCGCCGAGGGTCAAGTGGAGGTTACCGACCCCGCCGTAGCCGCAAGAACTCGTTGTTGAAATTCGACAAAACAACGAAAGAAGATAGTAGAAAGAGAAAATCTACTGATGATGATGATGATGATGAACCCCTATCCAAGAGAATGAAGGAGGTTGCCAAAAAGAAGAAATATGGCAAAGGAAAAGAATTAAGAATCTTGGAAAAACAAAAAGTCCAAGAAGAGGTGTCAGTAGAAGAAGAAGAGGTTGTTGAGGCTGAGCCCTTAACTATTATTCCACCAGTTGTTATCAGTGACTCCTCAAATGAAGAAGTTATCAAGTCTACTGATGCTGAACAGGTTGTTTTTGAGCAATCTATAGAGGATGTACGCGGACTACCGACCCCGAGCCTCTTTGTAGTATCCACCGAAGAACCACGGCAAACCACCGAACCGAACCCGCCGTGGTGGTTGAAGAGGTGATTGGAGACTTGGTTGAAGACCCCGCAAATGTGGCAATAGTTCAGGGGGAAGAGCCGTCGCTAACCCCGCTCGATGAGCATGTAAGTCAAGGGGAACCAAGTGTAATACAGATGGAAGTAGTAGGTACAAATGTACAATCACAGCAACCTGCTGACTTTCTAACATCTGTAGAAGATACCATGAATCGCTTGTTGGAACCTTTGGAGGTCAACAAGCTACTGGAGCTGCTCCCAGGAGTTCTTTTATGCCATTTGAAAGGCATGTGAAAAAGAGCAAGAAAACTGAAGAGTGTATGGATCCCAAACTTCAGCAAATTGCTGATTACTTCCAGTGGAAGTTTGGGTTCTACAAAAGACAAAAACCAGCTGCTCAACCAATGACAGACTTTGAAGAATGGGTTTTTGACAAGTTGGGAGTGGAAAACCTGCTGGATCTGATTGATACAACCTTACTGCAATCAAGACTGATGGATCTGTTTGATGAGCAACGAAGGAGGAGGGTATTAAGTTCGGAGATCCAAGAGATGGTGATGATGATTCTTCCTCATCATCGACTCAAGGGGAGATTTTCCCTCGGGACCGGGAGAATCTAGTGGGATCTGCTTTGATAAATGATCCACCCGCACAACGGTCCACGATGTTGGTAGATCTCGCTAAGGGTCGACGGATCGAAGAAATGGATGAGGATCTACAAGATCTCACCATGGATGATCTAGAAGCATTGATCAATGAGGGAATTACATTGAGTGATGGTAGGCTAGTTGATGAATCTGCTACATTTCATGTTGTAAAGCCTATTTGGACAACCCGAAGATGAACAGATTGTTGATTTGGATCAAGAAAAAGTCAGTGACTTTAGTGAACCAAGTGCTAGTCCTGAGGAATCCATTGAATATCAAGATGGATTTGACATTGAAGGCACTCTTACTAAAACTGCCATCATCCTGCACAAGATTGGTCATGCTGAAGGTTTTCAAGTGGATAATACCAATATCTTTAATCCACGGGAAATTGAAGAGGAGGTACGGAGTTGCCGGGGTACAAACAAGACTCGGACAACGGTTGGAACGGGAGGTACAGTGCCGCCGAGTCTCAAACAAACACTCGGACACAAAGTTGGAACAAACTTTGGGTTTGGAGGAAACCCCCGTAGTTAATGAGGCGCCGTAGTGGAGCCTTCGAAGCCAAGACCACCTTGTAGGGAAGGATAATCGCCAGCGGCCGCTGGTGTTAATCAAGAAGAACAAATTTCGCTTTGGATTATGACTACGGTGATGAAGAATTTCAAATTTTTGGACGGGGAAGAAGTTGCCGAGGAACCCGCACAAGATCCGGTCTTGGAAGACATTCTTGGTGCAATGGTTGAGGAAGGACCTCCCCCCCGCCGGGAGAGATTTGAGTAAAGCAATGGTCATCGGTAGACAACGGGCACAATATAGAGTTGAGGAGCCTCATCGATGGACCTACCGATAGTAGAATGACTAGTGGAGTGCCAATTGAAGTTGTCAATGAGTTAAGAACCGTAAGAAATGACATGCAACAGCTTAAGAACTCAATTGGACAGCAAGAACAGAGATTTGAAGAACTCGATGAAGATGGTAAATGATAACGGACAATCTCGATACGGTTGCTTCAAACTTTGCATCTACTCAAAATGCTATGAATGATTTGATACTAGATGTCGGGGTATCAAAGTTGGAAATAAAGCCAAAGACAAGTCTCTAAAAGACCAACTTCTTTCTATACATGAGAAACTTGACAAGCTTGTCGAAGCTCCTAAACCTGCTAAGCCTGCTGCTGCACAACAACCTGCTATGCCTGATCCCAAAATCACTGAAAGGATCAACAGACTGGAGGAGACATTGCAATCTAGGATCACTACCATTGATACTATAACTGGAACCATGGAAGGCCAATTGCATAGAGTGATTGTATCACGGGAGGGTATTCATGGCCTCATCTCCCGTTTTGTTGATGATGTCACTAAGGGGGAAGAGGGCAAATCACTGCAAGCGAGAAAGGAGGCCGCAAGACTCTTTGCACGTAAAAGATGGATTGATGATACAAATGCTTTTAGGAGACCCGCACTGGCGAGTTCAACTCACCGATGATCTCCCGTCACAATACAAGAAAGAATTTTATAACGTAAGGAGACCTTACCATGATATGGGATTTCATGAAGGCCTTAACTCTTTCTTGAGTTTAAAATTTTGGGAGGCAAGAGTCGAGCCTTAAGGTCAAATTACGAGAGGAGGCGAGAGGTGGAAGAAGTGGCAGAGGTGATAGGGTGTTGCCTATTACAAAAGCAAAAGATTCACCGAATGAATTTAAGGAGTCGTATATGAAGTTTGGCTTCGGGTGAATCGTATCAATCTTGTCCCGCTCGAAGCATGGAATTGGTGGAAACAAGTCAACTCTTATATTGATTTCACACTTATTGAGAATGAATGGATGAGGGACATGATAGAAGAAATTAGAGCCTATCAAGAGCAAGCCGAGAAGGCTAGACAAGAAAGAGAGAAGAGACAATAGATCGCCTACTTATCATCATTTTATCCTTGCCGATGCTAGATTGTAATAACCGTGAACAATTATTTATAATGAGAATTGACCGAATTTGTTCGTTTGTGTTTTTATCTTTTTGCTTTGCCGATTAGGTGAGGGTAGTGGCATCATCACCAAAAAGGGGGAAATTGTTAGACTTATTTCTTAGTTTTGATGATGTGTGCCATACTAGTCGTTATAGTGCAAAGGCAAAAAGATGTCTAGATAAAATGTATAGGTTTATTAGAGTTTGATTCATAAATAGGTTTAATCAAACAAGCATCGTAAAGGGCCGCCGATTGTTATCGCCAGACCGGTCTAGGTCGCAGGGTAGATAGGTCGGTAGACTTGTCGGAACCGCCGAAGACCGAAGACCGAAGGCCGAGGGTTCAAACTCGTAAATGAAGGCTAAGGGATCAAACTTAGTAATTAAAGTCAAGGATATGGAATCGATTTTAGGCAAGTCCGTGATGACCTAAACCGATTACATATGCCTTGTGTAGAAGGTCTAAGTTCCACAAGTTGGATGATGTTTGGAACTTAGTTATATTTAAAATGATGTAATCTAACTTCACAAATAAAAGTTGGATAAAAGGAATCACCGCATTATATTTTACGACAAAAATATGATGTTCAAGCAGACGATTGGTTATACGACAGACTAGTAAACCCGCCGATATATACCTCGATTAATTCAAGATTATTGAAAAGTTACATGGATAAGAACACCAACTACTTCGACTTATCAAGCAAATCAAAGGCCGAGATTAAAAAGACGTTGGAATGATCCATATTTTTATCCATTGGATACAAGTCAAAGGGTGGACAGACCGCACCGTCAAAAAGGAATTTCGACAAAGGTGTCGATCCTATGAATAGTGACGAGAATGCAGTGCAGATGGGACAAATACAAGGAACGGTCACATTTGAATTTCAAATACAAGTCACATGCATTCCTACCTATAAATAGAGGACTTTCAACTCAGAAAAAGAGATGATGAATTTTGGGATAAACTTTAAGTGACAATACTGAGCTGAAAAACACCCTGCTGAACTTACTGAGCTTAAGGCTGCTGATCTAGTTATTTTTCTTCAAGTGATTTCTGTGTTCAAGCTGCATCAAGCATATACACTTGAAGACTGCAAGCTGCTGATTACATCATCCTAATCAAGCTGCTGCAACTGAATCATTTATTTGATTCATTCTTTATCTTATAAAGAATCTCGTCGAAGACAAGTGAAGCATCCGTTGGGTGTGAAAGATCGTTGGTTTGTGGTGGAGCCGGTGAAGAGGCAATCCTACCCTTCAAGGACCAAGTGGAAGACTCGGGAGCAAAGCAATCCTACCGTTCTCGTTTTCGCTTGTGAAGCCATAGTTATTGGTGAAGGACAAGCAACCTAGGATTCTTTGTAACGAGATAACTCAAAGATCACTAGTGAATTTCCTCCAACATCACGGGAGAAGAGTGGACCGACAGGATTACATCACCCGGAACCACTATAAAATCTCTCTACTTACTTACCGCATTTACTTTTCGCACTTAGTCATTATTCATATCAACCGCCGAATCTAACAACCGAAATCACACACATACACTACTGAGTATCTAATACTTGGTAACATATTTAACAACAAGTAACAAGGCTTAATTTTGATATTATTCCGCTGCACAAATTCAAAGCAAACCGAACCGTCGCAGACTACCGTTTATCGAGCAGGCTATCGAGGTCTCAAACAGACTGCGAAGTATCACAGCAGCCGCCGAAGTTGCAGAATTTGTTAACTCCAAAGTTTTAAGTGTTAAGTTTATTCACCCCCCCCCCTCTAAACTTAACTAAAGCCTTTTCAAGGGACCAACATATATATATATATATATATATATATATATATATATATATATATATATATATATATATATATATATATATATATATATATATATATATATATATATATATATATATATTATTAGTACATCGTTCGGAGGAATGGAATTCACCGGGGGATAGGAGCACGTAGAGGCTCGAGTGCTTTCTTTATCTTCTCAACTGCTGCCGGCAACGTGGGAAGAGACGCTGCATATGAAATACGAATGCAGCTGTCGTCTCCAAATGCATCCCCATGTATAAGTGCTACTTGAGCTTTGTCTAGCAGATATCGACACAAGGATTCTGAACCGCTTATGACACCAAAACCATCCACCGGCACTCCATAATAACAACTGACATCGATGAAGAGATAAAAAGCACCCTTAGGTTCAAATATTTTGACTCCATCTAGTTCCCTAAAACTTTGCACCAAAAAATCTCTACGTTCACGGAATGCCTTAACCATAGTTGAAACAGCTTCTCCGCCGGCATGGCCAAGCCCTAAGGCATCAACACCTGCCTTCTGGGATATAGTGCTAGCACCTGAAGTCACCTGGCTTTGCAGAAACAAAGTGTTTCGGACCAGCAAGATATCCCAGTCTCCAACCAGTCATGGCGAAGGCCTTTGAAAATCCATTCACAGTCAAAGTTCGATCCCACATGCCCGGTAAAAAAGCAAAACTTATGTGGGTAGCAGGAGAATAAATGATGTGCTCATATATTTCATCAGACAACACCAAGAGCCTAGGATATCTAGCCACAATCTCAGCAATATCATCAAGCAATTTACGTGGATAAACATACCCCGTTGGATTTGATGGGGAACATAGAATGAGCAATCTTGATTTTTCACTCAGTTTCGACTCCAGAAGCTCAGGATCTAACAGAAAATTTTCAGATATCCGAGTCGGGAGAATTACAGGGGTAGTATCAGCCAATCTTGCCATTTCTGGATAACTCACCCAAAAGGGAGCTGGTATTACAACCTCATCTCCAGGAGAGCACACAGAAACAACAGCTTGGAGAATACTCTGTTTAGCACCATTACTTGTGAGAATCTCTTCAGGTGTGTACAACAATCCATTCTCCTCTTTTAGTTTATGGCAGATAGCCGAGCGCAATTCCAAAGTGCCAGAATTTGGTGAGTACTTAGTGTGACCATCACGTATAGCATTAATTCCAGCCTCGGCTATCACAATAGGGGTAGCAAAGTCAGGTTCTCCAGCGGCGAGCCTGATAACTGGAACAGCGGCTTGTACAAGAGCCGTGGCTTGGTCAGTGATGGCTACAGTTTTTGAAGGCTTTACTGAATTGACCCGAGGGCTAATGGACTGATCAACTTCCATCACTCCTGCATCTCTCTCAGCTCTAACAACTACACTTAATTTACATGAATCTCCATTTATCTCTACATCTGAAAGCTTGAGGGAAACACTGAAATCATGAAGGTACGAAGAGGATGACAGAGATCTTAAGCACTTTTCTACTTTCAACAATGTTGTCTTTGAGGTGAAGTCTTGAGGTAGGTGTGGAAGAAGACGTTATGGGGAGTCGCCGGTGATATCGAATGATGAGAAAAGTCAACCCAGTTCGTGGTGAAAAGAAAGAAGTATCATCATCTCTAACACCTTAATTCGTGGTGATTCCTGAGACTGTAATCAGCATTCGAACAAGGTTAATCTCAGCAATTTCCTTCACTTTGTTGAGCACAATAAAAAAAATCTCCCCTGTAGCAAACTGCTTTTCCTCACCCTTGTAGTATACAACAATCATAGGCTTGTCATCAGGACTACAAATCACTTTGGAAGGCCAAAACTTCATGTCACTTTAGACAGAGGAATCACTAATCCTTCTACAAATAACCCACTTGGCATCTGCGAAATAAAGTTTTGTAAGCTGCTCAACATCTCCCAATTAACATTGACACATCTTCCAATAAATATTACACTGTCCAAGTGTACAAAAATAACATGTCTACCACAGATTAAGAAAGTCAATAGCTAGATTTAGTTTGATAACATTGAGAATCCTTTGCCTATATCAGTGTCAAAATCTAAAAAATATATGTGATTTTCACTAAATCATGACAAAAAGGACAAATACTACTACTGCTTAAGGAAAAGTAGAACCTACTCAGAAAATCCTAAGCAAATGAACGATTAGTTAAAGGACATTAACACAATAATCCATTATATTAAGATGAAAATGCTACGCAAATAAGAACATTTTTTTAGTTCCACAGCTTGCTCAGGCCTGAATGTAGCCGGCAGTTCCAAATTCGAGACTACATGATTCAGATTACATTCCTCCAGTTTCTCCTTCTTTAATTGGATATTTTATTGTCTTTCGGCTTCACATATAAAAATAATTTGGTAGAAAAGACTTTCCAGATTTTTGTTGGACCTCATGTGCAAAAAGAACTCACTTTGTGGTATACATTTAATACTTGAATCTATTGAGAAAAAGAAAGAAATGTTTTCTCACCAGAAACCTGACCCTTTGACGCACCAGGTACAGGGCAATGGCCTTCCAAGCTTTGAAGTTGCACCTGTCATGAACACCTCATCGACATCTTTTGGAATCTCGTATAGTATCACAGCAGCCGTCAAGGTGTTTCCATGGACAACACGTACTTTGAGGTCGGGGTGTTTGTTTACAAAAAGTGTCCCTCCTCCATTCAATCCTTCATTCTATTAAAAAACATATGGTTATGAAATGAAAAAGGGCAAAAAGAAAAGGTAATTCTCAAATGAGTAGGAAAGAAAGAAAAGAAAGCAAGCCCACCTTATTTAATGCAGCAAGGCTAATGACACCAACACCGAGTTTATTGGCTTTGAGGATAGCATCTTCAATATGTTTGTTTATGCCTTCTGCAGCAAAAGGTAAGAAATACTACGAAGTGACAGAATAGGTTATCCATATATTATTGTAATAAAAGAGTGGAAAATAGGTAGACAACTTTAAACTCTATTTAAATGCAGCTGTAATGTTAAGCATCATTCCCTTTTTAGCTTAGCATAGTACAACTGTTTCACAATCATTAAAAGTTTACAATGCTAGAGCTCGTAACGAAAATGGAGACCACAAACGTTTTTTTCTTTCAAGAAAAACGTTTTCAAGTGTCACATACAATGAACATTCTTCAACCATCTCTCTGTCTATTTGCATATTCAACCATTGACTTGTCCAAAATCGAATGTCCAGATGAACACAAAATCAAGGATTAATTAAAAGGAAAAACTTCACCTAAAATAGAAGTGGAAAATATCCACTATTTTAAAAAAACACGCATTTTCAACAACAGCCAAAAGAGATCAACCATTAACATAAGTAGTAGTGTTCTAGCACAAAGAGCACAATTCAAGTGTCAGGACAAGGGAACAAGAATCATACATGGGACGGGACAGCAACTATTGGCCACACATCTAAATGTTTTTCTTCATTCTACTAACAATCTGATTCCAATTACCTAGAATCATAGAAGACTACCTCAGATCATTACAGACGGAGAAGAATTGATTCCGACGGTGGGAAGTCAAGAAATGATGAATCATTTCAATCAGCGAAGAATCGATTCAGACTGCGGCGCCGGCAAGTAGACGCAGGTGGCGGAACATCGGTGGCGGGTGGCGCACATCAACCCTAGCTCGACTTTTTCTTCTTTTGAGGGTAGCTCGACTTTTTCTCAAGTACAAGTTTATGGCCGATTGATAAGTTTTTGATTTTGAGAGTTTTTAGTTTTTTTTCTTAAAGATTTATGTTGTACGATTAAGGAAACATTGGGAGGAAAGAATTATATACAATTTATAGTTTTTTTTTTAAAATCAAATAGTGACGGGATATACTCTCATAATTAACGATTTATAATTAAAGACCATCTTTTAGCTATATTGTTATTTTCCTCTCACTAAAATCACCTTTTAATGACTAGAATTATCTCCTCTCACTAAATTTTTCTAACTAATAACCCTTTTTCTTGTAGTGACCGATTACTTAACGGTGTGATTTTTGATTCCTTGTACAATGCCATTCTGGTGTCCATTTCACATGCCGTTTGCGCCGCCGTGCCTTATTCAAGTTCTGGTCGATATCACATCAGTACTTCAAAGATAATTACAAACCTTTTTTTCGTACTTTTTTTGTACCCACAGAGTATTTAACGGTGTGATTTTTGATACATTGTACAAGGCCATTATGGTCTCCGTTTTGTTGCCGTTTGCGGCGGCGTGCCTTATTTATCGTTCTGGTCGATATCACATCAGTACTTAAAGAAAAATACAAACGTTTTTCTTCGCACTTTTTTTATACCCACCGATTACTTAACGGTGTGATTTTTGATTCCTTGTACAAGGCCATTCTAGTGTCCGTTTCGCCTGCCGTTTGCACCGCCGTGCTTTATTTATCGTTGTGGTCGATATCCCATCGTTACTTCAAAGATAATTACAAACCTTTTTTTTCATACTTTTTTTTATACCCACCGATTACTTAACGGTTTGATTTTTGATTCCTTGTACAAGGCCATTCGGATGTCCGTTTTGCATGCCGTTTGCACCGACATGTCTTATTTAACTTTTTGGTCGATATCACATAAGTGCTTCAAAGAAAATTACAAAAAAAAAATCATACTTTTTTTTGTATCCATAGAGTAGTTAACGGTGTGATTTTTGATTTTTTGTACAAGGCCATTCGGGTGTCCGTTTCGCATGCCGTTTACGCCGATTTGTTTTATTTAACTTTCTGATCGATATCACGTAGTTACTTCAAAGAGAATTACAATCGTTTTTTTTCATACTTTTTTTGTGCCCACCGATTACTTAACGGTGTGATTTTTGATTCCTTGTACAAGGCCATTCTGGACTCTGTTTTGCTTGCCGTTTGCACCGCCGTACCTTATTTATCGTTCTGGTCGATATCACATCAGTACTTCAAAGATAATTACAAACATTTTTTTCGTACCTTTTTTTGTACCCACAGAGTACTTAATGGTGTGATTTTTGATTCCTTGTACAAGGCTATTCGGGTGTCCGTTTTGCATTCCGTTTGCGCCGGCGTGTCTTATTTATCGTTCTGGTCGATATCACATCAGTACTTCAAAGAAAATTACAAACCTTTTTTTCGAAGTTTTTTTTGTATCCACCTTATACTTAGCGGTGTGATTTTTGATTCCTTGTACAAGGCCATTCGGGTGTCCGTTTTGCGCCGGCGTTCCTTATCGTTCTGGCCTATATCACATCAGTACTTCAAAGAAAATTACAAACTTTTTTTTTCTTATTTTTTTTGTACCCACCGATTACTTAATGGTGTGATTTTTGATTCCTTGTACAAGGCCATTCAATTGTCTGTTTTGCATGCCGTTTGCACCGACGTGTCTAATTTAATTTTCTTGTCGATATCACATCGTTACTTCAAAGAAAATTACAAACCTTTTTTTGGTACTTTTTTTTGTACCCATAGAGTACTTAACGGTGTGATTTTTGATTCCTTGTACAAAGTTCGTTTTGCCTGCCGTTTACACCGCCGTGCCGTATTTATCATTGTGGTCGATATCACATCTTTACTTCAAAGATAATTACAAACCTTTTTTTTCGTACTTTTTTTGTACCCACAGAGTAATTAACGGTGTTATTTTTGATACCTTGTACAAGGCCATTCCGGTCTCCGTTTTGCTTGCCGTTTGCGCCGGCATGCCTTATTTATCGTTGTGGTCGATATCACATCCGTACTTCAAAGAAAATTACAAAAAAAAAAATTCGTGTTTTTTTCATACCCATAGATTACTTAACGGTGTGATTTTTGATTCCTTGCACAAGGTGATTCGCGTGTCCGTTTCGCATGCCGTTTGCACCGCCATGCCTTATTCAACGTTCTGGTCAATATCACATCGTTGCGTCGAAGAATATCACAACCTTATTTTTTGTACTTTTTTCATACCTATAGATTGCTTAACGGTGTGATTTTTGATTCCTTGTACAAGGCCATTCGTGTGTCCGTTTAGCATGCAGTTTGCCCCGACGAGTCTTATTTAACTTTCTGGACGATATCACATCGTTACTTCACAGAAAATTACAAACCATTTTTTCGTACTTTTTTCATACCCATAAAGTACATAACGGTGTGATTTTTTATTCCTTGTACAAGGCCATTCGGGTATCCGTTTTGTATGCCGTTTGCGCCGGCGTGCCTTATTTATCGTTCTGGTGGATATCACATCAGTACTTCAAAGAAAATTACAAACTTTTTTTTCGTACTTTTTTTTGTACCCATAGAGTACTTAACGGTGTGATTTTTGATTTCTTGTACAAGGCCATTCGGGTGTCCATTTCACAGGCCGTTTGCGCCGACGTGTCTTATTTAACTTTCTAGTTGATATCACATTGTTACGTCAAAGAATATTACAAACGTTTTTTTCGTAATTTTTTTTTGTACCCATAGAACACATAACAGTGTGATTTTTGATTCCGTATACAATGCCATTCGGTTGTCCGTTTTGCATGCCGTTTGCGTCGACGTGTCTTGTTTAACTTTCTGGTCGATAACACATCGTTACTTCAAAGAAAATTACAAACCTTTTTTTCGAACTTTTTTTCTACCCACCGATTACTTAACGGTGTGATTTTTGATTCCTTGTACAAGGCCATTCGGGTCTCCGTTTTGCTTTCCGTTTTCGCCGGCGTGCCTTATTTATTGTTCTGGTCGATATCACATCAGTACTTCAAAGAAAATTACAAATTTTTTTCGTACTTTTTTTTGTACCCATAGAGTACTTCACGGTGTGATTTTTGATTCCTTGTACAAGGCCATTCGGGTGTCCGTTTTGCGCCGGCATGCCTTATTTATCGTTATGGTCGATATCAAATCAGTACTTCAAAGAAAATTACATACTTTTTTTCAAACTTTTTTTGTACCCACTGATTACTTAACGGTGTGATTTTTGATTCCTCGTACAAGGCCATTCGGGTGTCTGTTTCGCCTTCCTTTTGCACCGCCGTGTCTTATTTATCGTTGTGGTCCAAATCACATCGTTACTTCAAAGATAATTACAAACCTTTTTTTTCGTACTTTTTTCATACCCAATGATAACTTAACGGTGTGATTTTTTGATTCCTTGTACAAGGCCATTCGGGTGTCCGTTTCGCATGCCGTTTACGCCGATTTGTCTTATTTCACTTTCTGGTCGATATCACATCAGTACTTCAAAGAAAATTACTAACATTTTTTTTCTTACTTTTTTTGTACCCATAGAGTACTTAATGGTGTGATTTTTGATTCCTTGTACAAGGCCATTCGGGAGTCCGTTTCGCAAGCCGTTTACGCCGATTTTTCTTATTTAACTTTCTGGTCGATATCACATAGTTACTTCAAAGAGAATTACAAACGTTTTTTTCGTACTTTTTTTGTACACACCGATTACTTAACGGTCTGATTTTTGATTCCCTGTAAAAGGCCATTCTGGTCTCCATTATGCTTGCCATTCGCGCCGGCGTGCCTTATTTATCGTTCTGGTCGATATCACATCAGTACTTCAAAGAAAATCACAAAAAAAAATTCGTACTTTTTTTATACTCACAGAGTACTTAACGGTGTGATTTTTGATTCCTTGTACAAGGCCATTCGGGTGTCCGTTTTGCATGCCGTTTGCGACGACGTGTCTTATTTAACTTTCTGGTCGATATCACATCATTACTTCAAAGAAAATTACAAACTTTTTTTTCGTACTTTTTTTTGTACCCATTGAGTACTTAACGGTGTGATTTTTTATTCCTTGTACAAGGCCATTCGGGGGTCCTTTTCGCCTGCCGTTTGCACCACCGTGCATTATTTAGAGTACTTAAGGGTGTGATTTTTGATTCCTTGTACAAGGCCATTCGGGTGTCCGTTTCGCATGCCGTTTACGCCGATTTGTCTTTTTTAATTTTCTGGTCGATATCACATAGTTACTTCAAAAAGAATTACCAACCTTTTTTTCGTACTTTTTAAAAATCCAATGATTACTTATTGGTGTGTTTTTTGATTCCTTGTACAAGACCATTCGGGTGTCCGTTTCGCCTACCGTTTGCACCGCCGTGCCTTATTTATCGTTCTGGTCGATATCACATCGTTACAGCAAAGAAAATCACAAACGTTTTTTTTTCGTTCTTTTTTTGTACCCACAGAGTACTTAACGGTGTGATTTTTGATACCTTGTACAAGGCCATTCTAGTATCCGTTTTGCCTGCCGTTTGCACCGCCGTACTTATTTATCATTGTGGTCGATATCACATCGTTACTTCAAAGATAATTACAAACCTTTTTTTCGTACTTTTTTATACCCACCGATTACTTAATGGTGTGATTTTTGATTCCTTATACAAGGCCATTCGGGTGTCCGTTTCGCATGCCGTTTGCACCGACGTTCCTATTTAAATTTCTGGTCGATATCACATCGTTACTTCAAAGAAAATAACAAACCTTTTTTTTCCTACTTTTTTATACCCAATGATTACTTAACGGTGTGATTTTTGATTCCTTGTACAAGGCCATTCTAGTGTCCGTTTCGCATGCTGTTTACGCCGATTTGCCTTATTTAAATTTCTGGTCGATATCATATAGTTACTTCAAAGATAATTCCAAACCTTTTATTATGTACTTTTTTGGTACCCACCGAGTACTTAACGGTGTGATTTTTGATACTTTGTACATGGCCATTCTGGTCTCCGTTTTGCTTGCCGTTTGCACTGACGTGTCTTATTTAACTTTCTGGTCTATATCACATCAGTACTTCAAAGAAAATTACAAACGTTTTTTTCGTACTTTTTTTTGTACCCATAGAGTACTTAACGGTGTGATTTTTATTCCATGTACAAGGCCATTCGGGTGTCCGTTTCGCTTGCCGTTTACTCCGATTTGTCTTAATTAACTTTCTGGTCGATATCACATCGTTACTTCATAGAGAATTACAAACGTTTTTTTCATACTTTTTTTGTACCCACCGATTACTCAACGGAGTGATTTTTGATTTTTTGTACAAGGCCATTTTGGTCTCCGAATTGCTTGCCGTTCGCACCGCCGTGCCTTATTTATTGTTGTGATCGATATCACATCGTTACTTCAAAGATAATTACAAACCATTTTTTCGTACTTTTTTTATACCCAATGATAATTTAACGGTGTGATTTTTGATTCGTTGTACATGGCCATTCGGGTGTCCGTTTCGCATGCCGTTTGCGCCGGCGTGCCTTATTTATCGTTCTGGTCGATATCACATCAGTACTTCTAAGAAAATTACAAACCTTTTTTTTCATACTTTTTTTGTACCCACCTTATACTTAACGGTGTGATTTTTGATTCCTTGTACAAGGCCATTCGGGTGTCCATTTTGTGCCGGCATGCCTTATTTATCATTCTGGTCGATATCACATCAGAACTTCAAAGAAAATTACAAACTTTTTTCGTACTATTTTTACACCCCACCTATTACTTAATGGTGTGACTTTTGATTCCTTGTACAAGGCCATTGTGTGTCCGTTTTGCATTCTGTTTACACCGGCATGCCTTATTTATCATTCTTGTCGATATCACATCGTTACATATAAGAAAATTACAAACTTTTTTTTCATACTTTTTTTAACCCACCGATTACACAACGGTGTGATTTTTTATTCCTTGTACAAGGACATTCGGGTGTCTGTTTCGCATGCCATTTTCGCCGCCGTGCCTTATTTACCGTTCTGGTCGATATCACATCAGTACTTCAAAGAAAATTACTAACTTTTTTATCGTACTTTTTTTGTACCCAATGATTACTTAACGGTGTGATTTTTGATTCCTTGTACAAGGCCATTCGGGCATCCGTTTCGTATGCCGTTTACGCCGCCGTGCCTTATTTATCGTTGTGGTCGATATCACATCATTATTTCAAACAAAATTACGAACTTTATTTCGTACTTTTTTTGTACCCACCGATTACTTAACGGTGTGATTTTTGATTCCTTGTACAAGGCCATTCGGGTCACCGTTTTGCCGGCCGTTTGCACCGGCGTGCCTTATTTATCGTTCTAGTCGATATCACATCGTTACTTCAAAGATAATTACAAACCTTTTTCCGGACTTATTTTATACCCACCGATTACTTAACGGTGTGATTTTTGATTCCTTATACAAGGCCATTCTGGTGTCCGTTTTGCCTGCCGTTTACACCGCCGTGCCTTATTTATCGTTGTGGTCGATATCACATTGTTACGTCGAAAAAAATCACTACCATATTTTTCGTACTTGTTTCATACCCATAGATTACTTAACGGTGTGATTTTTGTTTCCTTGTACAAGGCCATTCGAGTGTCCATTTTGCATGCCGTTTGTGCCGACGTGTCTTATTTAACTTTCTGGTCGATATCACATCGTTAACTCACAGAAAATTACAAACCTTTTTTTACGAAATTTTTTTTGTACCCGCATAGTACATATCGGTGTGATTTTTGATTCCTTGTACAAGGGCATCCCAGTGTCCGTTTTGGCTGCCGTTGGCACCGTCATGCCTTATTTATCGTTGTGGTCGATATCACATCAGTACTTCAAAGATATTTACAAACCTTTTTTTCGTACATTTTTTGTACCCACAGATTACTTAAAGGTGTGATTTTTGATTCCTTGTACAATGCCATTCTTGTGTCCGTTTTGCGCCGGCATGCCTTATTTATCGTTCTGGTCGATATCACATCAGTACTTCAAAGAAAATTAAAAACGTTTTTTCTTCGTACTCTTTTTGGACCCATAGAGTACTTAACGGTGTGATTTTTGATTCTTTGTACAAGGCCATGCCGTTTACGCCGGCGTGCCTTATTTATTGTTTTGGTCGATATCACATCGTTACGACGAAGAAAATAACAAACTATTTTTCGTACTTTTTTGTACCCACCGATTACTTAACGGTGTGATTTTTGATTCCATGTACAAGGACATTCGGGTGTCCATTTCGCATGCCATTTACGCCGTCGTGCCTTATTTATCGTTCTGGTCGATATCACATCAGTACTTCAAAGAAAATTACAATCTTTTTTGTCGTACTTTTTTTTGTACCCAATGATTACTTAACGGTGTGATTTTTTTTCCTTGTACAAGGCCATTCGGGTGTCCGTTTCGCATGCCGTTTAGGCCTCCATGCCTTATTTCTCAATTTTGTCGATATCACATCAGTACTTTAAAGAAAATTACAAACTTTTTTTCGTTATTTTTTTGTACCCACCGATTACTTAACGGTGTGATTTTTGATTCCTTGTACAAGGCCATTCGGGTTTCCATTTTGCCTGCCGTTTGCGCCGGCGTACAATATTTATCGTTCTGGTCGATATCACATCGTAACTTCAAAGATAATTACAAACCTTTTTTTCGTACTTATTTTATACCCACCGATTACTTAACGGTGTGATTTTTGATTCCTTGTACAAGGCCATTCTGGTGTCCGTTTTGCCTGCCGTTTACACCGCCGTGCCTTATTTATCGTTGAGGTCGATATCACATCGTTACATCGAAGAAAATAACTACCTTATTTTTCATACTTTTTTTCCTTGTACAAGGCCATTCGGGTGTCCGTTTTTCAAGCTATTTTCGCCGACGTATCTTATTTAACTTTTTTATCGATATCACATCGTTACTTCACATAAAATTACAAACCTATTTTTCTTTTTTTTGTACCCGCAGAATACATATCGGTGTGATTTTTGATTCCTTGTACAAGGGCATTCCAGTGTCCCTTTTGCCTGCCGTTTGACCCGCCGTGCCTTATTTATCTTTGTGGTCGATATCACATCAGTACTTCAAAGATAATTACAAACCTTTTTTTTTGTACATTTTTTGTACCCACCAATTACTTAACGGTGTGATTTTTGATTCCTTGTAGAATGTCATTTGAGTGTCCTTTTCGCCTGCCGTTTGCACCGCTGTGCCTTATTTGGAGTACTTAACGGTGTGATTTTTGATTCCTTGTACAAGGCCATTCGGGTGTCCATATTGCATGCCATTTACGCCGATTTGTCTTATTTAACTTTCTGGTCGATATCACATAGTTATTTCAAAGAGAATTTCAAACCTTTTTTTTCCTACTTTTTAAAAACCCAATGATTACTTATCGGTGTGATTTTTAATTCCTTGTACAAGACCATTCTGGTGTCCGTTTTGCGCCCGCGTGCCTTATTTATCGTTCTGGTCGATATCACATCAGTACTTCAAAGAAAATTACAAACGTTTTTCTTCGTATTTTTTTTGTACCCATAGAGTACTTAACGGTGTGATTTCTGATTCCTTGTACAAGGCCATGCCGTTTACGCCGGCGTGCCTTATTTATCGTTCAAGTCGATATCACATCGTTACGTCGAAGAAAATAACAAACTTTTTTTCGTACTTTTTTTGTACCCACCGATTACTTAACGGTGTGATTTTTGATTCCATGTACAAGGACATTCGGGTGTCCGTTTCGCATGCCGTTTACGCCGCCGTGCCTTATTTATCGTTCTGGTCGATATCACATCAGTATTTCAAAGAAAATTACAAAATTTTTTGTTGTACTTTTTTTGTACCCAATGTTTACTTAATGGTGTGATTTTTTATTCCTTGTACAAGGCCATTCGGGTTTCCTTGTCGCATGCCGTTTACGCCGGTGTGCCTTATTTCTCGTTTTTGTCGATATCACATCAGTACTTCAAAGAAAATTACTAACTTTTTTTCTTACTTTTTTTGTAATCACCGATTACTTAACGGTGTGATTTTTGATTCCTTGTACAAGGCCGTTCGGGTCTCCATTTTGCCTGCTGTTTGCGCCGGCGTGCCATATTTATCGTTCTGGTCGATATCACATCGTAACTTCAAAGATAATTACAAACCTTTTTTTCGTACTTATTTTATACCCACCGATTACTTAACGGTGTGATTTTTGTTTCCCTGTACAAGGCCATTCTGGTGTCCGTTTTGCCTGCCGTTTACACCGCCGTGCCTTATTTATCGTTGTGGTCGATATCACTTCGTTACGTCGAAGAAAATCACTACCACATTTTTCGTTCTTGTTTCATACCCATAGATTACTTAACGGGGTGATTTTTGATTCCTTGTACAAGGCCATTCGGGTGTCCGTTTTGCATGCCATTTGCGCCGACATGTCTTATTTAACTTTCTGGTCGATATCACATCGTTACTTCACATAAAATTACAAACCTTTTTTTCGTATTTTTTTGTACCCACAGAGTACATATCGGTGAGACTTTTGATTCCTTGTACAAGGGTATTCCAGTGTCCGTTTTGCCTGCCGTTTGCACCGCCGTGCCTTATTTATCGTTGTTGTCGATATCACATCAGCACTTCAAAGATAATTACAAACCTTTTTTTCATACATTTTTTGTACCCACCGATTACTTAACGGTGTGATTTTTTATTCCTTGTAGAATGCCATTTGGGTGTCCTTTTCGCCTACCGTTTGCACCGCCGTGCTTTATTTAGAGTACTTAACGGTGTGATTTTTTATTCCTTGTACAAGGCCATTCGGGTGTCCGTTTCGCATGCAGTTTACGCTAATTTGTCATATTTAACTTTCTGGTCGATATCACATAGTTACTTCAAAGATAATTTCAAACCTTTTTTTTCCTACTTTTAAAAACCCAATGATTACTTATCGGTCTGATTTTTGATTCCATGTACCAGACCATTCTGGTGTGCGTTTTGCGCCGGAGTACCTTATTTATCGTTCTGGTTGATATCACATCAGTACTTTAAGGAAAATTACATACCTTTTTTTCGTACTTTTTTTGTACCCACCAATTACTTAACGGTGTGATTTTTGATTCCTTGTACAAAGCCATTCAGGTGTCCGTTTTGCGCCGGCGTGCCTTATTTATCGTTTTGGTCGATATCACATCAGTACTTCAAAGAAAATTACAAACGTTTTTCTCCGTAGTTTTTTTTTTTTTTTGTACCTATAGAGTTCTTAACGGTGTGATTTTTGATTCCTTGTATAAGGCCATGCGGTTTACGCCGGCGTGCCTTATTTATCGTTCTGGTCAATATCACATCGTTACGTCGAAGAAAATTTCAACTTTTTTCCGTACTTTTTTTGTACCCACCGATTACCTAACGGTGTGATTTTTTATTCCTTGTACAAGGACATTCGGGTGTCCGTTTCGCATGCCGTTTATGCCGCCGTGCCTTATTTATCGTTGTGGTCGATATCACATCAGTACTTCAAAGAAAATTAGAAACTTTTTTGTCGTACTTTTTTTGTACCTAGTGATTACTTAACGGTGTGATTTTTTATTCCTTGTACAAGGCCATTCGGGTGTCCGTTTCACATGCCGTTTACGCCGCCGTACCTTATTTACCGTTGTGGTCGATATCACATCAGTACTTCGAAGAAAGTTACAAACTTTTTTTTCATACTTTTTTTGTACCCACCTATTACTCAACGGTGTGATTTTTGATTCCTTGTACAAGGCCATTCGGGTCTCCGTTTTGCCTGCCGTTTGCGCCGGCGTGCCATATTTATCGTTCTGGTCTATATCACATCATTACTTCAAAGATAATTACAAACATTTTTTTCGTACTTATTTTATACCCACCGATTACTTAACGGTGTGATTTTTGATTCCTTGTACAAGGCCATTCTAGTGTCCGTTTTGCCTACCTTTTACACCGCCGTGCCTTATTTATCATTGTGGTCGATATCACATCATTACGTCAAAGAAAATCACTACCTTATTTTTTGTACTTTTTTCATACCCATATATTACTTAACGGTTTGATTTTTAATTCGTTGTACAAGGCCATTCGGGTGTCCGTTTTGCAAGCCGTTTGCGCCGACGTATCTTATTTAACTTTCTGGTCGATATCACATCGTTACTTCACATAAAATTACAAAGATTTTTTTTCATACTTTTTTTTGTACCCGCAGAGTACATATCGGTGTGATTTTTGATTCCTTGTACAAGGGCATTCCAGTGTCCGTTTTGCCTGCCGTTTGCACTGCCGTGCCTTATTTATTGTTGTGGTCGATATCACACCAGTACTTCAAAGATAATTACAAACCTTTTTTCATACTTTTTATGTACCCACCGATTACTTAACGGTGTGATTTTTGATTCCTTGTACAATGCCATTTGGGTGTCCTTTTCGCCTGCCGTTTGCACCGCCGTGCCTTATTTAGAGTACTTAACGGTGTGATTTTTGATTCCTTGTACAAGGCCATTCGGGTGTCCGTTTCGCATGCCGTTTATGCCGATTTGTCTTATTTTACTTTCTGGTCGATATCACATAGTTTACTTCAAAGAGAATTTCCAACCTTTTTTTTTCGTACTTTTTAAAAACCTAGTGATTACTTATCGGTGTTATTTTTGATTCCTTGTACAAGACCATTTGGGTGTCCGTTTTGCCTGCCGTTTGCACCGACGTGCCTTATTTATCGTTCTGGTCGATATCACATCGTTACGCCAAAGAAAATCACACACGTTTTTTTTTGTTCTTTTTTTGTACAAGGCCATTGTAGTGTCCGTTTTTCCTGCCGTATGCACCGACGTGCCTTATTTATCGTTGTGGTCGATATCACATTGTTAGTACATAGATAATTACTAAGCTTTTTTTTTCATACTTTTTTATACCCACCGATTACTTAATGGTGTAATTTTTGATTCCTTGTACAATGCAATTTGGGTGTCCGTGTCGCATGCCGTTTGCACCGACGTGTCTTATTTAAATTTCTGGTCGATATCACATCGTTACTTCAAAGAAAATAACAAACATTTTTTTCCTACTTTTTTTATACCCAATGATTACTTAACGGTGTGATTTTTGATTTCTTGTACATGGCCATGCTAGTGTCCGTTTCGACCACAACGATAAATAAGGCACGCCGGTGCAAACAGCAGACAAAATGGACACTAGAATTGCCTACAAGGAATCAAAAATCACACCGATAAATACTCTATGGGTACAAAAAATGATGAAATTTTTTTTTGTAATTTTCTTTGAAGTACTGATGTGATATCGACCAGAACCATAAATAAGGCACGCCGGCCCAAACGGAAAGCAAAACAGAGACCAGAATGGCCCTGTACAAGGGATCAAAAATCACACAGTTAATTACTCTGTGGGTACAAAAAAAATTACGAAAAAAAAGGTTTATAATTATCTCTGAAGTAACGATGTGATATCGGCCACAACGATAAATAAGGCACGTCGATGCAAACGGCAAGCGAAACGGACATGAGAATGGCGTTGTACAAGGAATCAAAAATCACACCGTTAAGTACTCTCTAGGTACAAAAAAAGTACGAAAATTTTTTTTTGTAATTATCTTTGAAGTAATGATGTGATATCGACCACAACGTTAAATAAGGCACGGCGGTGCAAACGGCAGGCGAAACGGACACCCGAATGGCCTTGTACAAGGAATCAAAATTCACACCGTTAAGTTATCGGTGTGTACAAAAAAAGTACGAAAAAAAGTTTGTAATTTTCTTTGAAGTACTGATGTGATATCTACCAGAACGATAAATAAGGCACGCCGGCGCAAACGGCAGGCGAAACGGACACCCAATGGCCTTGTACAAGGAATCAAAAATCACACCGTTAAGTACTCTATGGGTACAAAAAAAAGTATGAAAAAAAACATTTGTAATTTTCTTTGAAGTACTGGTGTGATATCGACCAGAACGATAAATAAGTCACGGCGGTGAAAATGCAGGCAAAATGAACACTATAATGGCCTTGTGCAAGGAATCAAAAATCACACCATTAAGTAATCATTGGGTATAAAAAAAGTACGAAAAAAAAGTTTGTAATTTTCTTTGACGTGACTATGTGATATCGACCAGAAAGTTAAATAAGACAAATCGGCGTAAACGGCATGCGAAACAGACACTAAAATGGCCTTGTACAAGGAATTAAAAATCTCACCGTTAAGTAATCTTTGGGTATAAAAAAAATACGAAAAAAGGTTTGTAATTGTCTTTGAAGTAACGATGTGATATCGACCACAACTAAAAATAAGGCACGGCGGTGAAACGGCAGGCAAAACGGACACTAGAATGTCCTTGTACATGGAATCAAAAATCACACCGTTAAGTAATCATTGGGTATAAAAAATGTACGAAAAAAAGGTTTGTAATTATCTTTGAAGTACTGATGTGATATCGACCAGAACGATAAATAAGGCACGCCGGCGCAAACGAAAAGCGAAACGGACACCCGAATGCCCTTGTACAAGGAATCAAAAATCACACCGTTTAGTACTCTATGGGTACAAAAAAAGTACAAAAAAAATGTTTGTAATTTTCTTTGAAATACTTGTGTAATATCGACCAGAATGACAAATAATGCACGGCGGGGCAAACGGCAGGCAAAACGGACACTATAATGGCCTTGTACAAGGAATCAAAAATCACACCATTAAGTAATCATTGGGTAAAAAAAAATGTATGAAAAAAAGGTTTGTAATTTTCTTTGAAGTAACGATATGATATCGACCACAACGATAAATAAGGCACGGCGGTGCAAACGACATGCAAAACGGACACTGTTAGGTGTGATGCCCGAAAGACAATTTTGTAATTGTTTTATTTAATAAATGAAATGATATTATTATTCATATTTATTATTCTCATAATCACCGATGTGACAATAGTATTTACACTACAGAAAACCCTAAGTATATCGTTTATGTAATCACTTAACTCAGTGTATGGGATATACACGGGAGGATTGAGTTAGTGAAGATGTACTTAAAATACAATTAGCCCGAAGTAAAGTTAATCGAGAGTATCGGTTCTCTCCTTTAACGTGCTATTAATGCGCCCAGAACACAATAGGTGTGATTGTCTTATCTGGACTTTCGGTTAAGAGAACCTAATGGGGCATTTATATATGATAGATATATCATATAGGGTTGGACCGATTTGATTAGAGTTCACGATATAATTCCGTAATTGAGAATTTTTATCAAATCAATGGATGATCATATTTATGGATATATCTTAATCCTGAGGTGATCACAGTCAACTGCTTGAATCAGTATGAAGTTTGACTTAACGGTTAAGGATTACACTGAGTCTGTGGTCTGAATTACCCCATCTTGGCATTGTACTGGATTGAGTGAGTAGTCTGTGTTATCACAGATACGGAATCCATTCCTTCCATTTCTGGAAATAGATAGACAGTTCCCTTATTTGTTAATCCTAGAAACTGATCGATCCATGGAGTTCATATTACACTGATTAGCTACCAGTGAGTTGTATGAATTAATTGATCACTAGGGGGTTAATGGTAAATAAGGATAAGAGGTTCTAAAAAGGGTTAACGGTAACTTCCCGATTTAGAATGAACAGTCTTTGGAGGATTAATCCATATGTAATGATTATATCAATGGACGCTTATTATTATTCTCGTGAGGAGATAAATATAATCTTATAATCGGAGGAGTGCAGTCACGGGATTATGGTGGCATATTCCTGTGATTGATTTATCGAATATAATTATTCTGTTCGTAAGATAATTATTTATTTGATTTATCGGAGCCGCTGATTATTAGTCTATGGTCCCCGACGTGCCTCCTAATATAGCATAGCTATTCTCGGACGTCGAATCCTAATAATATTAATTTAGTTCATGTTGGACTTTATTAAAACGATATGTGAATTAATTGTTTAGTGGACTATTAAATTAATAGGGCTAAATAATTAAATATGTGGAAAAGACATTTTTCATAATCTTGGCCCAATTATTGTGTTATGGCAAAATTAATATTGACTAGGTCAACATTATAATTTTCGCCCCAAGTCTTTTTTTATGGAACAAGAAATTGTTTTCTTGTGTATTAATAAGAAATGTGCATAAAATATTTATTGGATAAATATTTATGGAAAGAAATAAAGATAAATATTATTCTAGATTTGTTCTAGAATATTATGGAATTATTTTTATTTAATGGATTTATTTTAATTGCAAAATAAAATCCTTGGAGGCTAAGTTTTACTCTCCTATATAAAGAGAGTTCTCCCAAGCCTTAGACACACAATGAAATTCGACTTCTCCTCTTAGAGAGAAGAAGGAATAAAATTCGGCCAAGGGGTTTAAGGGGAAAATCTTGGAGATTTTCCGGGTAGCATATCGGAAGGATTCGAGACGAGGATTTCCTTCCATCGGGAGTTGCTTGGATCACACGTACGGAAGATCGTGGTGCTCTTCACACCTTCTTTCCTATTGCGGTTCTTCAACTTGGATTTTGAGATCCAAGAGGTATGTTCTACAACCCCTTGTAGATGTAGATCTAGTTATTTTATTACGTGTAATTTATAGATCTAGATCCTTAAATCGCTTCCGTTGCGGATGATATTACTAACAGTGGTATCGGAGCCATGGTGATCTATATTTATACGTATAAAATATTAGATCTAGGAGTGGTAAACATGTAGATTTTTTTTGTCCCATTTTTTTTTTCTTGGGGCCGATGCATACACATTTTTTTTATGTTATGAATGTCGTGGTTGAAGAGATGGATTGGGGTTGGTATCGTTTACCCGTAGATCTATTTTGTAGCTCTTTTGATTAGCATCACTTGAGCATAGGACTTGTAATTTATTTTACGTCATGCGAAAAATTTTAAAAGATGGCTTCTTTGTAATTTTAATTTTGATCCGGGTTCGAAACGATGAAGATGATGTGTTGAAGATCATGGTATTGAAGATCATCAAAAAGGTAAAAACGGGAGGAGGCCGATTGTTTTATTTTTTTTTCCAGCAAAATTTGGTCACAGGCTCGTTTTTTTTTATGCGGCGGCAATCATATTTTTTTTAGTTGATTTTTCTTTGTTACTTAGGTCATAAGACCAATTGATCAAAAAAAAAAAAAAAAAAAAAACGCGGCAGCTTAATTTTTTTTTTTATATAACATAATTGGTTTGCCGACATTGTTTAAAAAAAAAGTTTTTTTTTAAAACAATTTGATAATATAGATATATTTTATATATATTGGTATATTACGGCCTCCTCTCCTCGTCGTTCGTGACAAGATCGAATGTTTGAAATCCGGAAGTTCCAAGATCAAGATCGAAGATCGAGATTTGAAGACTTAGAATTAGTCTTACTTTTCCTTAGAAAATATGTTAGTCGGGGGTACCAACAATCCATCTCGGTGTTTAAATTTTCCGCAAATTATTTTTTATGTGTTTGATCATAAAATAGATATAAAATCGGAATTGCCATGACATGCATCATATCATAAATCCACTCCATGCATACATGTAGCATTTTAATTTTGGTCATTAAAATAGGCATGTATACAAACTCGCGTAATTAGTTGAAATTTAATTAATACGTGGTAATTAATTAATTTAGTAACTAATTAAAGATCCGAGGACGGGTTATGAAATCGTTAAGCCTTTCGGTGTGTGTTCTCGGTGAACCGCCTTAAAGCCCAAACGAGATCACGTTTTCGATTCGTAGTGTCTACGAGATTGAATGATGGTAAAAGAACAATAAATCTTGGATAAAAACGGTTCGCCTATAGGTTGGGTGGTCAACTGAGCTAGGCTCGACCGACTTAACCCTCCTAGTGTGATGTATGCACGGGGGTCCGGCAAGACTAAGCTACACCGCCGAGCGGAGGGGTTATTCCTTCTTATCTCAATGGGGCTCTCTTGACCCGACTTCGTCCGACTGTCACATATGTTCCAACGAATAGGACGGGTAGGCTTGCCTACGTTACCGACACCATTCGGAATCCTTGATTTGATGTACTTTTTTGTTAACATCAAAAAGACGTGGTTAGTTAACCCACCACCACTTCCAAAATATTGAGTGGGAGCGGGGGAGGCGACAGCCAACCCCACGGCCTCTACTATAGATACAAGTAAGTGAGAGAAGGGTGACGCCTCGTGGCACTTTGATTTCGTCCCCCTACGGATGGTGTTCTCCCCTATCAACATTCATGGCTTGGTCTCCGAAAGGATAGGATTTCTGGGTACTCGTCGGGTCACTGACCTATCCTACGACGGCACACTCGGGGCGTACCTAAGAGATCCGATACAGTAGGTCACACTCATAAAGGATATTTTTGACAATATCTATGCTAAAAAAGGAAGGTAGTCAATGAATAAAGGGATGTTCGATTCTCATGGGATGTTTGATTCTCACAAGTTATTTATTGATGAGATTGTCTCGATTTAACCGTCATCTCTTTGACCTACCCTACGGCGGCACTGAGATGCGAGGTTAAAACCTTGGAATGGTATAGTAGACTTATTTTTTAGTTTACAATTCCTAAAACAAAATAATATAGTAGTGTTAACTAGAATTAATATATGTCATTTTATTTACAACATTATATCCCTTACTAAATTGCTTAAAATTTATAATTGACTAGTATTGACTTCGTTAAAAAGTGGAAAGTAACTAGGACGTTGAACTAGTTAATCGATAATGCAATTAATTTTCGGAAGAGATATTTTCTCTTAAGCCTTTTAAAAACCAGAGTGACATATAGGTATGTCACTTGTGTCATTCGTGTCAAACGGAAGACAAACCTAGTTTGATCAAAGGTGATTTCGGACTTTGAAATTCTTTTAGTGAATTTTTAATGTGCAGTAATTACACGAGTAATTTTCTAATTGAAAAATCGGAAAATCATGAAGTATTACTAGTTGGACGATATTTGGAATCGATGAACTAGTGGGAGCTTTATGATTTGTTGTTTTTCTAGAACATTAGAAAAGTGTAACTGACTACACACGTAAACGTTCTAATTGAAAAACGGGAAAGTCATGAAATGTCGCTAGTTGGACGATATTTGGAATCGATGAACTAGTGGGAGTTCTATGATTTGTTGTTTTCCTGGAAACATTGGAACTATGTACGAAAGATTTTCTTATCGAAAAAATCTGAAAATCATAAAAATAAAGCATTGCTCGTTAGACGGTATTTGGAACCGATAAACTAGTGGGAGCTTTAATGTTATGATTTGTTGTTTTTTTCGGTATATTAGAAAATCCGAGAAGTCCCGACGAGTAACACTCGACATAGACATCCCACGGTTCAAGAGTAGTGTCTACTCAAACGAACCGCTGGTTCAAGACTGTTTCCATTCACGGAAAGTCAAGAATGAGAGAATATGTCTAAAAGTGTTAGTCATCTAAACCGAGAAAACTTTAAGGCCGAACCGAAAAATTAATTAATCGAAAATCATAGGATAAGGAAGTTGATTTTGGATCACCAACCTATGAATCCTTGGAGATTTTCTCGAGCTAAGTTCTTTGGAAGAACAAGGTAGCAAGGCATTTAACGATTAAAAGAGTAAACAACGGCGTTAATTTTAGCTAGAATAGTGGGAGTGATATAAGAAAATGAATCTCGGATTCAATCCTTGGATATCGCGGAAAAATTATTTTCTGTTTAAGATTCGTTGGAACGAATGGATTTACCTTATATTCGATAATTTGTTTGTCGTATAGAAAGTGAATATACCATTTGTAGTACGAATCCAAGTCTCGGACTTTTGTTTGATAAAGTCAAAACCACTTACAACTACTGAAATAAGTATATAAAACACAACTTAAGAACTATTAAAAGCAATTGGTTACTATATTTAGATAAACGCTTCTTCATATTCCATAGTTAGTGCATAGTCCCTAAAAGAGAAGACCTGAAGACTGGCTCAGGGTGATTCCTTTCTCCAGTCTGGATATATTGTCTCAAAGGTTCAATGACTAAGTTTCCTTTCAATCGGGAAAGGATAATGGTTATAAAGAAGTAATATAGCTTGTTCATGACGACCTTCGGGGTCCGATGAAAGATACGAGCTAGTAGAGCTTCCGAGTAGTGACTTCTTGTCTGATAACTATTCAAACACTCCGGTAAGTTTATCCAAAATGTTTTTGAGGTTTCTCTGTTTTCAACAGAGATAGAGAATTCTATACTCGGAATAGGCCATTCATAGTCCTAGGGACTGATGCTCGGCCTGCCTCCTAGTGAAATGCTTTCACTAAGGGAGAAACCGTTGAATTACTTTACATAGTTGTAGATGTGCTACAATACACTGCTTAACTCAATAATGATATTAGAAGCGAAATAACGGTTTACATTGAAATTAAGACCGAGAAGTCCACCTAGAATATGCTTTGGAATTTACGGATAAGGTGTGGATTCGGTTCACCCCACTTCCATAAATATAAGCATTTAGCACACGGTGCTTGAAGGTAAGACTGGGAATTTCGCGCATCCGTTCGGTCAATGACCATTCGTGATATATCTTTTTAAGCTATTGAGTATAAAGGTTAGATATAGGATTCTTGAAATCGGGAAGGGACAGTTATACTGTTGCATCCTTTCTGATAGAGTCCATGAACAGAAAAACCTTGAACCTTGAAGTACGTTTACTCAAGGTAGTTACTAACTGATTAAAATCATACCACATCCAACATCGGTTGTTGGTGATAACACTAAATACTACTAAACTAGATTAGAATTTCAATCCACCCAGTAAGTATTGGGAGTATGGTTTATCCATTACCCATTACGGTTTCTGCAGACTTTGTAGTCTGAGGATCGATTGATGACCTATGGCTCTTTTGTGAGCAGTATAGGATTCTGATAATAGAGGTTGGTTTAATAGCCATAACCCTGTGAATGGAGTTTGGTACTCCAGAGCTGTTCATACTTTTGTAGAACCACCTGAGTGTCTTAGGCCCAGTGGGAGTAATTGGATTTACACGGAAAATAGTAGAATGAATAGGAAAGTTTATATTTCAGAGCAAAGCTTGAGTGGTCTAGGGGTAATTCCCTAAGAAGTAGAGAGTTAATCAGACCTTGAACTCTCTTACCACTTAGTATTGCATGATTTCGTTCAAAATCAGAAAATAGGGGTGATTCCCTGAGATTTTCTTGCCAAACAAACAGAGTCTGGATTCATTCGGAACAAAAGGGTATTGCCTTATGAACTTATGACAGGTTGAATGTCAAGGCTTATGTCCTTTGTGGATAAAAAGCAAACCTCTCGGTCACTGGAAGTCATATATTTCTATAATATGTGGATTTGACCAGAATATTGATAAGCCTTTTGTAGACTGGATATCAATTTTAGTACAGTAGTGAATAAATACATATATTAGTGTTTGTGAAGGATAACACTGCACCAGTTTGAATCAACATGGGTGTGTTATCTGAAGTCAGAATCTGACAATACCACAATTCTCTGCAACAGAGATTTGGAAAACATTCTGAAGAGTTTGACTCGGTCGAATTCATTAGAATCGCCATCGGTTTCCCATCCATCTTATTGGTTAAGATGATGCATCCGTGTATGCAACATTCAACGAGGAAGTTCTACCCTATGCCTCAGAATGACTCTCTAAATCTTTGGATCAAGAGAAATGGGATAGATTCTCTTTATAGTAAGAGATGGTCAGGTTATTGAACGTCAACTTTGATCGAATCTTAGATTCGGCGGTTAACAAAGCAAGTTTAGTATGTCCTTTAGTATCTTGAAGAGAACGAGGAATAATATGCAGACATATTCATGTGTGAACTTGGATATATGTGATACACTGATTTTGACTTTAAGTCAGATTGAGGATGATCGTTAAGTCAATCTCGGGCTCAGTGTTTACTCTTGTGTTGAAGCTATTGCCTGGAGGAATCCAGGAACGCCAACTCGACTTTAACTAGTTGGGTGATTAGCGGCTTTTGTAGTAGCTAGAGAGGCGATATAGCTTCAGGATTTCCTTTTCATATCTGGGAGTGATTCTAGATTTGGAAGCCGATACCACATCATTGTGCAAACGATGAAAGGGTAGCTTATAGGGATTTTTGAAATCACTAGAGGTCAAAAGCATATTGGGAAAGTACCACATGATTACCTGGACCGGTAACGTTTCGATTCTACGGATCGTCTCGAGCCGACAACCTGACTAATCATTAAGACCCATGACATTTAGATGTAGGTACTCCCCGAGTCACTGACCTATCCTACGACGGCATACTCGGAGTGTATTTTGGAATCTGAAATGGTTATGATATGCTTAATGGGTACTAGAATACGGGATGGGTCTCAAATGCTTTAGAGCAAGTGGGAGATGTAGTTTGTTGTATTTTAAATAATAGGGTGTGCTCTAAAACAATTAATCACATGCTTTCGTGCAAGTGGGAGATTGTTAGGTGTGATACCCGAAAGAAAATTTTGTAATTGTTTTATTTAATAAATGAAATGATATTATTATTCATATTTATTATTCTCATAATCACCGATGTGACAATAGTATTTACACTACAGAAAACCCTAAGTATATCATTTATGTAATCACTTAACTCAGTGTATGGGATATACACGGGAGGATTGAGTTAGTGAAGATGTACTTAAAATACAATTAGCCCGTAGTAAAGTTAATCGAGAGTATCGGGTCTCTCCTTTAACGTGCTATTAATGCGCCTAGAACACAATAGGTGTGATTGTCTTATCCGGACTTTCGGTTAAGAGAACCTAATGGGGCATTTATATATGATAGATATATCTTATAGGGTTGAACCGATTTGATTATTGTTCACGATATAATTCCGTAATTGAGAATTCTTATCAAATCAATGGATGATCATATTTATGGATATATCTTAATCCTGAGGTGATCACAACTCAACCGCTTGGATCGCATGAAGTTTGACTTGACGGTTAAGGTTTACACCGAGTCCGTGGTCCGAATTACCCCATCTTGGCATTGTACCGGATTGAGTGAGTAGTCCGTGTTATCACGGATACGGAATCCATTCCTTCCATTTCGGAAGTAGATAGACAGCTTCCCTTATTTGTTAATCCTAGAAACCGATCGATCCATGGAGTTCATATTACACTGAATAGCTACCAGTGAGTTGTATGAATTAATTGATCACTAGGGGGTTAATGGTAAATAAGGATAAGAGGTTCTAAAAAGGGTTAACGGTAACTTCCCGATTTAGAATGAATAGTCTTTGAAGGATTAATCCATATGTAATGATTATATCAATGGACGCTTATTATTATTCTCGTGAGGAGATAAATATAATCTTATAATCGGAGGAGTGCAGTCACGGGATTATGGTGGCATATTCCTGTGATTGATTTATCGAATATAATTATTCTGTTCGTAAGATAATTATTTATTTGATTTATCAGAGCCGCTGATTATTAGTCCATGGTCCCCGACGTGCTTCCTAATATAGCATAGCTATTCTCGGACGTCGAATCCTAATAATATTAATTTAGTTCTTGTTGGACTTTATTAAAACGATATGTGAATTAATTGTTTAGTGGACTATTAAATTAATAGGGCTAAATAATTAAATATGTGGAAAAGACATTTTCCATAATCTTGGCCCAATTATTGTGTTATGGCAAAATTAATATTGACTAGGTCAACATTATAATTTTCGCCCCAAGTCTTTTTTTATGGAACAAGAAATTGTTTTCTTGTGTATTAATAAGACATGTGCATAAAATATTTATTGGATAAATATTTATGGAAAGAAATAAAAATAAATATTATTCTAGATTTGTTCTAGAATATTATGGAATTATTTTTATTTATTGGATTTATTTTAATTGCAAAATAAAATCCTTGGAGGCTAAGTTTTACTCTCATATATAAAGAGAGTTCTCCCAAGCCTTAGACACACAATGAAATTCGACTTCTCATCTTAGAGAGAAGAAGGAATAAAATTCGGCCAAAGGGTTTAAGGGAAAATCTTGGAGATTTTCCGGGTAGCATATCGGAAGGATTCGAGACGAGGATTTCCTTCCACCGGGAGTTGCTTGGATCACACGTACGGAAGATCGTGGTGCTCTTCACACCTTCTTTCCTATTGCGGTTCTTCAACTTGGATTTTGAGATCCAAGAGGTATGTTCTACAACCCCTTGTAGATGTAGATCTAGTTATTTTATTACGTGTAATTTATAGATCTAGATCCTTAAATCGCTTCCGTTGCGGATGATATTACTAACAGACACCTGAATGGCCTTGTACAAGGAATCAAATATCACACCGTTAAGTAATCATTGGGAATAAAAAAAGTATGAAAAAAACGTTTTAAATTTTCTTTAAAGTAACTATATGATATCGACCTGAAAGTTAAATAAGACAAATCGGCGTATACGGTAAGCGAAACGGACACTAGAATGGCCTTGTACCAGGAATTAAAAATCACATAGTTAAGTAATCATTAGGTATAAAAAAGGGATGAAAAAAGGTTTGTAATTATCTTTGAAGTAACGATGTGATATCGACCACAACGATAAATATGGCACGACGGTGTAAACGGCATGCGAAACGGACACCCGAATGGCCTTGTACAAAGAATCAAAAATCACACCGTTAATTAAATAAGACACGACGGTGCAAACGGCAGGCAAAATGGAAACTAGAATGACCTTGTACAAGGAATAAAAAATCACACCGTTAAGTAATCGGTGGGTACAAAAAAAGTATGAAAAAAAGTATGTAATTTTCTTTGAAGTACTGATGTGATATCGACCAGAACGATAAATAAGGCACGGCGGTGAAAAGGGCAAGCAAAACAGAGACCAGAATGGCCTTGTACAAGGAATAAAAAATCACTCCGTTATGTACTCTACGGGTATGAAAAAAGTATGAAAAAAATGGTTTGTAATTTTCTGTGAAGTAACTTTGTGATATCGACCATAACGATAAATAAGATACGTCGTCGCAGACGTAATGCAAAACGGACACCCGAATGGCCTTGTACAAGGAATCAAAAATCACACCGTTTAGTAATCTATGGGTATGAAAAAAGTATGAAAAATAAGGCTGTGATTTTCTTCGACATACTGATGTGATATTGACTAGAACATTGAATAAGGCACGGCGGCGCAAACATCATGCGAAATGGACACCAGAATGACATTGTACAAGGAATCAAAAATCACACATTAAGTACACTATGCGTACAAAAAAATTACGAATTTTTTTTTGTAATTTTCTTTGAAGTACTGATGTGATATCGACTAGAACGATAAATAAGGCACGCCGGCGCAAACGGCAAGCAAAATGGAGGCCAGAATGGCCTTGTACAAGGAATCAAAATTCACACCGTTAAGTAATCGGTGGGTACAAAAAAAGTATGGAAAAAATGTTTGTAATTCTCTTTGAAGTAACTATGTGATATCGACCACAACGATAAATAAGGCATGGCGGTGTAAACGTCAGGCAAAACGGACACTAGAATAGCCTTGTACAAGGAATCTAAAATTACACCGTTAAGTACTCTATGGGTACAAAAAAAAGTACGAAAAAAAGGATTGTAATTTTCTTTGAAGTAACGATGTGATATCGACCAGAAAGTTAAATTAGACACATCGGTGCAAACGGCATGCAAAACGAACACCCGAATGGCCTTGTACAAAGAATCAAAAATCACATCGTCAAGTAATCGGTGGGTACAAAAAAGGTACGAAAAAAATGTTTGTAATTTTCTTTGAAGTACTGATGTGATATCGACCAGAACGATAAATAAGGCACGGCGGCGTAAACAGCAGGCAAAACGGACAGTAGAATGACCATGTACAAGGAATCAAAAATCACACCGTTAAGTAATCGGTGGGTACAAAAAAGTACGAAAATTAAGTTTGAAATTATCTTTGATGTACTGATGTGATATCGACCAGAACAATAAATAACGCATGGCGGCGGAAACGGCAGGCAAAACGGAGACCCGAAAGGCCTTGTACTAGGAATCAAAAACCACACCGTCAAGTACTAATGTGATATTGTCCAGAACGATAAATAAGGCATGCCGGCACAAACATCAAGCAAAACGGATACCCGAATGGCCTTATACAAGGAATCAAAAATAACACCTTTAAGTACTCTATGGGTGCAAAAGAAAAGTATGAAAAAAGGTTTGTAATTATCTTTGAAGTAATGATGTGATATCGACCACACGATAAATAAGGCACGGCGGTGCAAACGGCACGCGAAACGGACACCCGAATGGCCTTGTACAAGGAATCAAAATTCACACCGTTGAGTAATCGGTGGGTATAAAAAAGTATGAATAAAATGGTTTGTAATTATCTTTAAGTAACGATGTGATATCGACCACAACGATAAATAAGGCATGGCGGTAGAAACGGCAGGCAAAACGGACACCCGAATGACCTTGTACAAGGAATCAAAAATCACACCGTTAAGTAATCATTGGGTACAAAAAAAAGTACGGAAAAAAACGTTTGTAATTTTCTTTGAACTACTGATGTGATATTGACCAGAACGATAAATAAGACAAATCGGCATAAACGGCATGCAAAACGGACACCCGAATGACATTGTACAAGGAATCAAAAATCACACCGTTAAGTAATCGGTGGGTACAAAAAAAGTTTGAAAAAAAAGGTTTGTAATTTTCTTTGAAGTAACGATGTGTTATCGACCATAAAGTTAAATAAGACACGTAGTCGCAAACGGCATGAAAAACGGACAACCGAATGGCCTTGTACCCAAAAATCACAGCGTTATGTACTCTATGGGTACAAAAAAAGTTGAAAAAAAACGTTTGTAATTCTCTTTGAAGTAACAATGTGATATCGACCAGAAAGTTAAATAAGACACGTCGGCGCAAACGGCAGGCGAAACGGACACCCATATGGCCTCGTACAAGGAATCAAAAATGACACCGTTAAATACTCGATGAGTACAAAAATAAGTATGAAAAAAATGTTTGTAATTTTCTTTGAAGTACTGATGTGATATCGATAAATAAGGCACGCCGGCGCAAACGGCAGGCGAAACGGACACTAGAATGGCCTTGTACAAGGAATCAAAAATCACACCGCTAAGTACTCGGTGGGTATAAAAAAGTACGAAAAAAGGTTTGTAATTATCTTTCAAGTAACGATGTGATATCGACGACAACGATAAATAAGGCACGGCGGTGCAAACGACAAGCAAAACGGAGACCAGAATGGCCTTGTACAAGGAATAAAAAATCACACTGTTATGTACTCGTATGAAAAAAGTACAAAAAAATGGTTTTTATAATTTTTTGAGAAGTAACGAAGTGATATCGACCAGAAAGTTAAATAAGACACGTCGGCGAAAACGGCATGCAAAACGGACACCCGAATGGCCTTGTACCAGGAATCAAAAATCACACTGTTAATTAATCTAGGAGTATGAAAAAAGTACGAAAAATAAGATTGTGATTTTCTTTGACATAACGATATGATATCGACCAGAACATTGAATAAGGCACGGCGGCGCAAACGGCATGCGAAATGGACACTAGAATGGCCTTGTACAAGGAATCAAAAATCACACCGTTAAGTAGTCTATTGGTACAAAAAAGTGCGATAAAAATTTTGTAATTTTCTTTGAAGTACTGATATGATATCGACCAGAACGATAAATAAGGCACGTCGGCATAAACGGCAATCAAAACGGAGGCCAGAATGCCTTGTACAAGGAATCAAAAATCACATCGTTAATTAATCGGTGGGTACAAAAAAAGTATGTAATTTTCTTTGAAGTACTGATGTGGTATCGACCAGAACGATTATTAAGGCACGGCAGCTTAAACAGCTGGCAAAAAGGACACTACAATGGCCTTGTACAAGGAATCAAAAATCACACCGTTAAGTAATCTGTGGGTACAAAAAAAAGTACGAAAAAAAGTTTGTAATATTCTTTGAAATACTGATGTGATATCGACCAGAATGATAAATAAGGCACGCCAACGCAAACGGCAGGCAAAACGGACACTAGAATGGCCTTGTACAAGGAATCAAAAATCACATTGTTAAGTACTCTATGGGTACAAAAAAAGTATGAAAAAAATGTTTGTAATTTTCTTCAAAGTAATGATGTGATATCGACCAGCAAGTTAAATAAGACACGTCGGAGCAAACGGCATGCAAAACGGACACCCGAATGGCCATGTACAAGGAATCGAAAATCACACCGTTAAGTACTCTATGGGTACAAAAGAAAGTACGAAAAAAATGGTGCAATTATCTTTGAAGTACTGATGTGATATCGACCAAAATGATAAATAAGGCACGCCGGAGCAAACGACAAGCAAAACGGAGACCAGATTGACCTTGTACAAGGTATCAATAATCACACCGTTAAGTACTCTGTGGGTACAAAAAAAGTATGAAAAAAAGTTTGCATTTTTCTTTGAAGTACTGATTTGATATCGACTAGAACGATAAATAAGGCACGCCGGCGCAAACGGCAGGCGAAACGGACACTAGAATGACCTTGTACAAGGAATCAAAAATCACACTATTATGTAATCATTAGGTGTAAAAAAAAGTACGAAAAAAGGGTAGTAATTATCTTTGATGTAACGATGTGATATCGAGCACAACGATAAATAAGGCACGGCGGTGCAAACGGCATGTGAAACGGACACCCGAATAGTCTTGTACAAGGAATAAAAAATCACACAGATAAGTAATCATTGGGTACAAAACAAAGTACAAAAAAAATGTTTGTAATTCTCTGTGAAGTAACTTTGTGATATCGACCAGAAAGTTAAATAAGACAAATCGGCGTAAACGGCATGCGAAACGGACACCCGAATGGCCTTGTACAAGGATTCAAAAATCACGCAGTTAAGTAATCGGTGGGTATAACAAAAGTACGAAAAAGGGTTTGTAATTATCTTTGAACTAACGATGTGATATAGACAAGAACGATAAGTTTGGCACGCCGGCACAAACGGCAGGCGAAACGGACACTTGAAAGGCCTTGTACAAAGAACCAAAAATCACACCCTTAAGTACTCTATGGGTACAAAAAAAGTACGAAAAAAAGGTTTGCAATTTTCTTTGAAGTAACGATGTGATATGAACCAGAAAGTTAAATAAGACACGTCGGTGCAAACGGCATGCAAAACGGACACCCGAATGGCCTTTTACAAGGAATCAAAAATCACACCGTTAAGGAATCGGTGGGTACAGAAAAAGTATGAAAAAGAGTTTGAAATTTTCTTCAAAGTAACGATGTGATATCGACTAGAATGTTAAATAAGACACGTCGGTGCAAACGGCATGCAAAACCGACACCCGAATGGCCTTGTACAAGGAATCAAAAATCACACCGTTAAATACTCTATGGGTACAAAAAAAGTACAAAAAAATGGTGTAATTATCTTTGAAGTACTGATGTGATATCGACCAGAACGATAAATAAGGCACGCCGGCGCAAACGGCAAGCAAAACAGAGACCAGAATGGCCTTGTACAAGGTATCAAAAATCACACCGTTAAGTACTCTGTGGGTACAAAAAAAGTACGAAAAAAGTTTGTAATTTTCTTTGAAGTACTGATGTGATATCGACCAGAACGATAAATAAGGCACGCCGGCGCAAAAGGCAGGCGAAACGGACACTAGAATGGCCTTGAACAAGGAATCAAAAATCACATTGTTATGTATACATTGGGTGTAAAAAAAGTATGAATTTTTTTTTTGTAATTATGTTTGAAGTAACAATGTGATATCGACCACAACGATAAATAAGGCACGGCGGTGCAAACGCCATGCGAAACGGACACCCGAAGATAGAGACTTATTCGGAGTTCGGAGAGCCCGTGGAGAAGACTGAGGCGCCAATAGTGACCCTCCTTAGTGCTGTTGGGCCTGGTTAGAGCTTTATTGCGTGGTTTAGCTTCATATTGGACCAAAAGGCCAAGTTCTGGATGCCAAGAAGCTGATTGACGAAATTGTTAAGTGTTGGACTTATTTTACTTTGATTATGCAGTTTTTGTTTGATTATTATCTAATAAAGGTCATTTGGGCCTAAGTAGGCTAGGTAAGCCCAATTACTTCGCATGGGGCGCATTTTCTAGGTGGGGAATTCTCCCACATTGCTTTTTTCCTTTCTAGTTCTTTTGGTTGTAAGCCTATATAAGGAAAGCACTATCTTTTCTTTTGGATAGACATTGAATAGACAAAAATCATATTATTGAGTTTTACTCATCCAAGTCGTGAGGCTTGAACATCACTTGCGAGTGAGAATTTTCTTCGTCGTAGAAAGTTCTACCCTTCGAGAATTTACCAGCACTGTGAGTGATTGTTGGGCATTCTCTTCCTATGATTTTGTTGGAATTGCTAGGCCTAGGATCCTTAGCTCGTCATTGTTCCCCCTAGTTACTTCCTGGGTGAAACATCGGATTTGATTCCATCCGGGATCACATCTAAAAGGATTATAATTATCTTTGAAGTAACGATGTGATATAGACCAGAAAGTTAAATAAGACACGTCGGTGCAAACGTCATGCAAAACGGACACCTGAATGGCCTTGTACAAGGAATCAAAAATCACACCGTTAAGTAATCATTGGGTATAAAAAAAGTATGAAAAAAGGTTTGTAATTACCTTTGAAGTAACGACGTGATATCGACCAGAAAGATAAATAAGGCACGCCGGCGCAAACGGCAGGCGAAACGGACACCCGAATTGCCTTGTACAAGGAATCAAATATCACACCGTTAAGTAGTTGGTGGGTACAAAAAAATATGAAAAAAAAGGTTTGTAACTTTCTTTGAAGTACTGATGTGATATCGACCATAACGATTTACAAGGCAAGCCGGTGCAAACGGCAAGCAAAACGGAGACCAGAATGGCCTTGTACAGGGAATCAAAAATCACACCGTTAAGTGATCTATGGGTATCAAAAAAACGACGAAAAAAAACGTTTGTAATTTTCATTGTAGTACATATGTGATATCGACCAGAAAGTTAAATAAGGCAAATCGGCGTAAATGGCTTGCGAAACGGACACCCGAATGTCCTTGTACTAGGAATCAAAAATCACAACGTTAAGTACTCTATGGGTACAAAAAAGTATGAAAAAAGCGTTTGCAATTTTCTTTGAAGTACTGATGTGATATCGACTAGAACGATAAATAAGGCACGGCGGTGCAAACGGCAGGCGAATGGCCTTGTACAAGGAATCAAAAATCACACCGTTAAGTATTCTATGGGTACAAAAAAGGACGAAAAAAAGCTTGTAATTTTCTTTGAAGTACTGATGTGATATCGACCAGAAAGTTAAATAATACACGTCGGCGCAAATGGCATGCAAAACGGATACCCGAATGGCCTTGTACAAGAAATCAAAAATTACACCGTTAAGTAATCATTGGGTACGAAAAAAAGGTTTGTAATTTTCTTTGATGTAACGATGTGTTATGGACCAGAAAGTTGCATAAGACAAATCGGCGTAAAAGGCATGCGAAACAGACACCCGGATGGCCTTGTACAAGGAATCAAAAATCACACCGTTAAGTAATCGGTGGGTACATACGAAAAAATGTGTGTCATTTTCTTTGAAGTACTGATGTGATATCGACCAGAACAATAAATAAGGCACGCCGGCGCAAAACGGGCACACGAATGGCCATGTACAAGGAATCAAAAATCACACCATTAAGTACTGTATGGGTACAAAAAAAAGTTCGAAAAAAGTTTGTAATTTTCTCGGAAGTATTGATGTGATATCGACCAGAACGATAAATAAGGCTTGCCGGCGCAAAAGGCAAGCAAAACGGAGACCCGAATGGCATTGTACAAGGAATCAAAAATCAATCACTAAGTAATCGGTGGGTAACAAAAAAGTTCGAAAAAAAAGGTTTGTAATTTTATTTGAAGTAACGATGTGTTATCGACCAGAAAGTTAAATAAGACACGTCGGCGCAAACGGCATGCAAAACGGACACCTGAATGGCCTTGTACAAGGAATAAAAAATCACACCGTTAAGTAATCATTGGGAATAAAAAAAGTACGACAAAAGGTTTGTAATTATCTTTGAAGTAACGATGTGGTATCGACCAGAACGATAAATAAGGAACGCCGGCGCAAACGGCAGGCAAAAGGGACACCCGAATGGCCTTGTACAAGGAATCAAAAATCACACCGTTAAGTAGTCGGTGGGTACAAAAAAAAGTATGAAAAAAAAGGTTTGTAACTTTCTTTGAAGTACTGATGTGATATCGACCATAACGATAAACAAGGCATGCCGGCATAAACGGCAAGCAAAACGGAGACAAGAATGGCCTTGTACAAGGAATCAAAAATCACACCGTTAAGTAATCAATGGGTATCAAAAAAACGATGAAAAAAAACGTTTGTAATTTTCATTGAAGTATTGATGTGATATCGACCAGAAAGTTAAATAAGACAAATCAGTGTAAATGGCATGCGAAACGGACACCCGAATGGCCTTGTACTAGAATCAAAAATCACAACGTTAAGTACTCTATGGGTACAAAAAAAAAGTATGAAAAGAACGTTTGTAATTTTCTTTGAAGTACTGATGTGATATCGACCAGAACGATAAATAAGGCACGCCGGCGCAAAACGGACACCCGAATGTCATTATACAAGGAATCAAAAATCACAACATTGAGTACTGTATAGGTACAAAAAAAAAGTACGAAAAAAAGTTTGTAATTTTCTCAGAAGTGCTGATGTGATATCGACCAGAACGATAAATAAGGCACGCCGGCGCAAACGGCAGGCAAATCGGACACCCGAATGGCCCTGTACAAGGAATCAAAAATCACACCGTTAAGTAGCCGATGGGTACAAAAAAAGTACGAAAGAAAAGGCTTGTAACTTTCTTTGAAGTACTGATGTGATATCGACAATAACGATAAACAAGGCACGCCGGCGCAAACGGCAAGCAAGACGGAGACCAGAATGGTCTTGTACAAGGAATCAAAAATCACACCGTTAAGTAATCTATGGGTATGAAAAAAACGTTTGTAATTTTCATTGAAGTATTGATGTGATATTGACCAGAAAGTTAAATAAGACAAATCGGCGTAAATGGCATGCGAAACGGACACCCGAATGGCCTTGTACTAGGAATCAAAAACCACAACGTTAAGTACTCTATGGGTACAAAAAAAAGTACGAAAAAAACGTTTGTAATTTTCTTTGAAGTACTGATGTGATATCGACCAGAACGATAAATAAGGCACAGCGGTGCAAACGGCAGGCGATTGGCCTTGTACAAGGAATCAAAAATCACACCTTTAAGTAATCTATGGGTACAAAAAAGGACGAAAAAAAAGCTTGTAATTTTCTTTGAAGTACTGACGTGATATCGACCAGAAAGTTGAATAAGACACGTCGGAGCAAATGGCATGCAAAACGGATACCCGAATGGCCTTGTACAAGAAATCAAAAATTACACCGTTACGTAATCATTGGGTACGAAAAAAAGGTTTGTAATTTTCTTTGAAGTAACGATGTGTTATCGACCAGAAAATTACATAAGACAAATCGGCGTAAACGGCATGCGAAACAGACACCCGAATGGCCTTGTACAAGGAATCAAAAATCACACCGTTAAATAATCGGTGGGTACATATGAAAAAAAAGTTTGTAATTTTTTTTTGAAGTACTGATGTGATATCAACCAGAACGATAAATAAGGCACGCCGGCGCAAAACGGACACCCGAATGGCCTTGTACAAGGAATCAAAAATCACACCATTAAGTACTGTATGGGTACAAAAAAAAGTACGAAAAAAAGTTTGTAATTTTCTCTGAAGTACTGATGTGATATCGACCAGAACGATAAATAAGGCTTGCCGGCGCAAACGGCAAGCAAAACGGAGACCCGAATGGCATTGTACAAGGAATCAAAAATCAACCGTTAAGTAATCGGTGGGTACCAAAAAAGTTCGAAAAAAGGTTTGTAATTTTCTTTGGAGTAACGATGTGTTATCGACCAGAAAGTTAAATAAGACACGTCGGCACAAACGGCATACAAAACGGACACCTGAATGGCATTGTACAAGGAATCAAAAATCACACCGTTAAGTAATCATTGGGTATAAAAAAAAGTACGAAAAAAGGTTTGTAATTATCTTTGAAGTAACGACGTGGTATCGACCAGAACGATAAATAAGGCACGCCGGCGCAAACGGCAGGCAAAACGGACACCCGAATGGCCTTGTACAAGGAATCAAAAATCACACCGTTAAGTAGTCGGAGGGTACCAAAAAAGTACGAGAAAAAGGTTTGTAACTTTCTTTGAAGTACTGATGTGATATCGACCATAACGATAAACAAGGCACGCCGGCGCAAACGGCAAGCAAAACGGAGACCAGAATGGCCTTGTACAAGGAATCAAAAATCACACCGTTAAGTAATCTATGGGTATGAAAAAAACGATGAAAAAAAACATTTGTAATTTTCGTTGAAGTACTGATGTGATATCGACCAAAAAGTTAAAAAAGACAAGTCGGCGTAAATGGCATGCGAAACGGACATCTGAATGGCCTTGTACTAGGAATCAAAAATCACAACGTTAAGTACTCTATGGGTACAAAAAAATGTTTGTAATTTTCTTTGAAGTACTGATGTGATATCGACCAGAACGATAAATAAGGCACGGCGGTCCAAAGGAAGACGAATGGCCTTGTACAAGGAATCAAAAATCACACCATTAAGTAATCTATGGGTACAAAAAAGGACGAAAAAAAAGCTTGTAATTTTCTTTGAAGTACCGACGTGATATCGACCGAAAGTTGAATAAGACACGTCGGAGCAAATGGCATGCAAAACGGATACCCGAATGGCCTTGTACAAGAAATCAAAAATTACACCGTTAAGTAATCATTGGGTACGAAAAAAAGGTTTGTAATTTTCTTTGAAGTAACGATGTGTTATCGACCAGAAAATTACATAAGACAAATCGGCGTAAACGGCATGCGAAACAGACACCCGAATGGCCTTGTACAAGGAATCAAAAATCACACCGTTAAGTAATCGGTGGGTACATATGAAAAAAAAGTTTGTAATTTTTTTTTGAAGTACTGATGTGATATCAACCAGAACGATAAATAAGGCACGCCGGCGCAAAACGGACACCCGAATGGCCTTGTACAAGGAATCAAAAATCACACCATTAAGTACCGTATGGGTACAAAAAAAAGTACGAAAAAAAGTTTGTAATTTTCTCGAAAAAAGTGTAACGATGTGATATCGACCGAACGATAAATAAGGCACGGCGTTAAGTAATCATTGGGTATAAAAAAGTACGAAAAAAGGTTTGTAATTATCTTTGAAGTAACGACGTGGTATCGACAAGAACGATAAAAAGGCGGCGCAAACGGGCAAATCGGACACCCGAATGGCCTTGTACAAGGAATCAAAAATCACACCGTTAAGTAGCCGATGGGTACAAAAAAGTACGAAAAAAAGGCTTGTAACTTTCTTTGAAGTACCGATGTGATATCGACAATAACGATAAACAAGGCACGCCGGCGCAAACGGCAAGCAAAACGGAGACCGAATGGTCTTGTACAAGGAATCAAAAATCACACCGTTAAGTAATCTATGGGTATGGGTATGAAAAAAACGTTTGTAATTTTCATTGAAGTATTGATGTGATATTGACCGAAAAGTTAAATAAGACAAATCGGCGTAAATGGCATGCGAAATGGACACCCGAATGGCCTTGTACTAGGAATCAAAAATCACAATGTTAAGTACTCTATGGGTACAAAAAAAGTACAACAAAAACGTTAGTAATTTTCTTTGAAGTACTGATGTGATAACAACCAGAACGATAAATAAGGCACGGCGGTGCAAACGGCAGACGAATGGCCTTGTACAAGGAATCAAAAATCACACCTTTAAGTAATCTATGGGTACAAAAAAGGACGAAAAAAAAAGCTTGTAATTTTCTTTGAAGTACCGACGTGATATCGACCGAAAGTTGAATAAGACACGTCGGCGCAAATGGCATGCAAAACGGATACCCGAATGGCCTTGTACAAGAAATCAAAAATTACACCGTTAAGTAATCATTGGGTACGAAAAAAAGGTTTGTAATTTTCTTTGAAGTAACGATGTGTTATCGACCAGAAAATTACATAAGACAAATCGGCGTAAACGGCATGCGAAACAGACACCCGAATGGCCTTGTACAAGGAATCAAAAATCACACCGTTAAGTAATCGGTGGGTACATATGAAAAAAAAGTTTGTAATTTTTTTTTGAAGTACTGATGTGATATCAACCAGAACGATAAATAAGGCACGCCGGCGCAAAACGGACACCCGAATGGCCTTGTACAAGGAATCAAAAATCACACCATTAAGTACTGTATGGGGTACGAAAAAAAGTTTGTAATTTTCTCTGAAGTACTGATGTGATATCGACCAGAACGATAAATAAGGCTTGCCGGCGCAAACGGCAAGCAAAACGGAGACCCGAATGGCATTGTACAAGGAATCAAAAATCAACCGTTAAGTAATCGGTGGGTACCAAAAAAGTTCGAAAAAAGGTTTGTAATTTTCTTTGGAGTAACGATGTTATCGACCAGAAAGTTAAATAAGACACGTCGGCACAAACGGCATACAAAACGGACACCTGAATGGCATTGTACAAGGAATCAAAAATCACACCGTTAAGTAATCATTGGGTATAAAAAAAATTACGAAAAAAGGTTTGTAATTATCTTTGAAGTAACGACGTGGTATCGACCAGAACGATAAATAAGGCACGCCGGCGCAAACGGCAGGCAAAACGGACACCCGAATGGCCTTGTACAAGGAATCAAAAATCACACCGTTAAGTAGTCGGAGGGTACCAAAAAAGCGAGAAAAAGGTTTGTAACTTTCTTTGAAGTACCGATGTGATATCGACCATAACGATAAACAAGGCACGCCGGCGCAAACGGCAAGCAAAACGGAGACCGTAATGGCCTTGTACAAGGAATCAAAAATCACACCGTTAAGTAATCTATGGGTATGAAAAAAACGATGAAAAAAAACATTTGTAATTTTCGTTGAAGTACTGATGTGATATCGACCAAAAAGTTAAAAAAGACAAGTCGGCGTAAATGGCATGCGAAACGGACATCTGAATGGCCTTGTACTAGGAATCAAAAATCACAACGTTAAGTACTCTATGGGTACAAAAAAATGTTTGTAATTTTCTTTGAAGTACTGATGTGATATCGACCAGAACGATAAATAAGGCACGGCGGTCCAAAGGAAGACGAATGGCCTTGTACAAGGAATCAAAAATCACACCATTAAGTAATCTATGGGTACAAAAAAAGGACGAAAAAAAAGCTTGTAATTTTCTTTGAAGTACTGACGTGATATCGACCAAAAAGTTGAATAAGACACGTCGGAGCAAATGGCATGCAAAACGGATACCCGAATGGCCTTGTACAAGAAATCAAAAATTACACCGTTAAGTAATCATTGGGTACGAAAAAAAGGTTTGTAATTTTCTTTGAAGTAACGATGTGTTATCGACCAGAAAATTACATAAGACAAATCGGCGTAAACGGCATGCGAAACAGACACCCGAATGGCCTTGTACAAGGAATCAAAAATCACACCGTTAAGTAATCGGTGGGTACATACGAAAAAAAAGTTTGTAATTTTCTTTGAAGTACTGATGTGATATCAACCAGAACGATAAATAAGGCACGCCGGCGCAAAACGGACACCCGAATGGCCTTGTACAAGGAATCAAAAATCACACCATTAAGTACTGTATGGGTACAAAAAAAAGTACGAAAAAAAGTTTGTAATTTTCTACGAAAGTACCGATGTGATATCGACCGTAACGATAAATAAGGCTTGCCGGCGCAAACGGCAAGCAAAACGGAGACCCGAATGGCATTGTACAAGGAATCAAAAATCAACCGTTAAGTAATCGGTGGGTACCAAAAAAAAGTTCAAAAAAAGGTTTGTAATTTTCTTTGGAGTAACGATGTGTTATCGACCGTAAAGTTAAATAAGACACGTCGGCACAAACGGCATATAAAACGGACACCTGAATGGCATTGTACAAGGAATCAAAAATCACACCGTTAAGTAATCATTGGGTATAAAAAAGTACGAAAAAAGGTTTGTAATTATCTTTGAAGTAACGACGTGGTATCGACCGAACGATAAATAAGGCACGGCGGCGCAAACGGCAGGCAAAACGGACACCCGAATGGCCTTGTACAAGGAATCAAAAATCACACCGTTAAGTAGTCGGTGGGTACCAAAAAAGTACGAGAAAAAGGTTTGTAACTTTCTTTGAAGTACTGATGTGATATCGACCATAACGATAAACAAGGCACGCCGGCGCAAACGGCAAGCAAAACGGAGACCAGAATGGCCTTGTACAAGGAATCAAAAATCACACCGTTAAGTAATCTATGGGTATGAAAAAAACGATGAAAAAAAACATTTGTAATTTTCGTTGAAGTACTGATGTGATATCGACCAAAAAGTTAAAAAAGACAAGTCGGCGTAAATGGCATGCGAAACGGACATCTGAATGGCCTTGTACTAGGAATCAAAAATCACAACGTTAAGTACTCTATGGGGTAAAAAAATGTTTGTAATTTTCTTTGAAGTACTGATGTGATATCGACCAGAACGATAAATAAGGCACGGCGGTCCAAAGGAAGACGAATGGCCTTGTACAAGGAATCAAAAATCACACCATTAAGTAATCTATGGGTACAAAAAAGGACGAAAAAAAAGCTTGTAATTTTCTTTGAAGTACTGACGTGATATCGACCAGAAAGTTGAATAAGACACGTCGGAGCAAATGGCATGCAAAACGGATACCCGAATGGCCTTGTACAAGAAATCAAAAATTACACCGTTAAGTAATCATTGGGTAAAAATCAAAAGTAAAAAAAGGTTTGTAATTTTCTTTGAAGTAACGATGTGTTATCGACCGAAAATTACAATAAGACAAATCGGCGTAAACGGCATGCGAAACGGACACCCGAATGGCCTTGTACAAGGAATCAAAAATCACACCGTTAAGTAATCGGTGGGTACATATGCAAAAAAAAAAGTTTGTAATTTTTTTTTTGAAGTACGATGTGATATCAACCAGAACGATAAATAAGGCACGCCGGCGCAAAACGGACACCCGAATGGCCTTGTACAAGGAATCAAAAATCACACCATTAAGTACTGTATGGGTACAAAAAAAAGTACGAAAAAAAGTTTGTAATTTTCTCTGAAGTACTGATGTGATATCGACCAGAACGATAAATAAGGCTTGCCGGCGCAAACGGCAAGCAAAACGGAGACCCGAATGGCATTGTACAAGGAATCAAAAATCAACCGTTAAGTAATCGGTGGGTACCAAAAGAGTTTGAAAAAAAGGTTTGTAATTTTCTTTGAAGTAACGATGTGTTATCGACCAGAAAGTTATGTAAGACACGTCGGCACAAACGGCATACAAAACGGACACCGAATGGCATTGTACAAGGAATCAAAAATCACACCGTTAAGTAATCATTGGGTATAAAAAAAATTACGAAAAAAGGTTTGTAATTATCTTTGAAGTAACGACGTGGTATCGACCGAACGATAAATAAGGCACGCCGGCGCAAACGGGTGCAAAACGGACACCCGAATGGCCTTGTACAAGGAATCAAAAATCACACCGTTAAGTAGTCGGAGGGTACCAAAAAAGTACGAAAAAAAAGGTTTGTAACTTTCTTTGAAGTAATGATGTGATATCGACCGTAACGATAAACAAGGCACGCCGGCGCAAACGGCAAGCAAAACGGAGATTAGAATGGCCTTGTACAAGGAATCAATAATCACACCGTTAAGTAATCTATGGGTACAAAAAAAACGATGAAAAAAAAAAAAACATTTGTAATTTTCGTTGAAGTAACGATGTGATATCGACCAAAAAGTTAAAAAAGACAAGTCGGCGTAAATGGCATGCGAAACGGACATCCGAATGGCCTTGTACTAGGAATCAAAAATCACAACGTTAAGTACTCTATGGGTACAAAAAAATGTTTGTAATTTTCTTTGAAGTAACGATGTGATATCGACCGAACGATAAATAAGGCACGGCGGTCCAAAGGAACGGACGAATGGCCTTGTACAAGGAATCAAAAATCACACCATTAAGTAATCTATGGGTACAAAAAAGGACGAAAAAAAAAGCTTGTAATTTTCTTTGAAGTACCGACGTGATATCGACCACGAAAGTTGAATAAGACACGTCGGAGCAAATGGCATGCAAAACGGATACCCGAATGGCCTTGTACAAGAAATCAAAAATTACACCGTTAAGTAATCATTGGGTACGAAAAAAAGGTTTGTAATTTTCTTTGAAGTAACGATGTGTTATCGACCAGAAAATTACATAAGACAAATCGGCGTAAACGGCATGCGAAACAGACACCCGAATGGCCTTGTACAAGGAATCAAAAATCACACCGTTAAGTAATCGGTGGGTACATATACAAGAAAAAAAAAAGTTTGTAATTTTTTTTGAAGTAACGATGTGATATCAACCGAACGATAAATAAGGCACGCCGGCGCAAAACGGACACCCGAATGGCCTTGTACAAGGAATCAAAAATCACACCATTAAGTACTGTATGGGTACAAAAAAAAGTACGAAAAAAAGTTTGTAATTTTCTCTGAAGTACTGATGTGATATCGACCAGAACGATGAATAAGGCTTGCCGGCGCAAACGGCAAGCAAAACGGAGACTAGAATTGCCTTCTACAAGGAATCAAAAATCAACCGTTAAGTAATCGGTGGGTACCAAAAAGTTCGAAAAAAGGTTTGTAATTTTCTTAAAGTAACGATGTGATATCGACCACAACAATAAATAAGGCACGGTGGTGCAAACGGAAAGCCAAACGGAGACTAGAATGGCCTTGTACAAGGTATCAAAAATCACACCGTTAAGTACTCTGGGTACAAAAAAAGTATGAAAAAAAATGTTTGTAATTATCTTTGAAGTAACGAATGTGATATCGACCACAACGATAAATAAGGCAAATCGGCGTAAACGGCATGCGAAACGGACATCCGAATGGCCTTGTACAAGGAAACAAAAATCACACCGTTAAGTAATCGTGGTTACAAGAAAAGTATGAAAAAAAATGTTAGTAAATATCTTTGAAGTAACGTTGTGATATCGACCACAACGATAAATAAGACACGGCAAAGTGCAAACGGCAAGCAAAACGGACACTAGAATGCCCTTGTACAAGTAATCAAAAATCACACCGTTAAGTACTCGTGGGTACAAAAAAAGTACGAATAAAATGGTTTGAAATTTTCTTTGAAGGAACGATGTGATATTGAACGAGAAAGTTAAATAAGACACGTCGGTGCAAACGACATGCAAAACAGACACCCGAATGGCCCTTAACAAGGAATCAAAAATGACACCGTTAAGTAATCTATCGGTATGAAAAAAGTAAGAAAAAAAATGTTTCTAATTCTCTTTGAAGTAACCTTGTGATATCAACCACAACGATAAATAAGGCACGCCGGTGCAAACGGCAGGAAAAACGGACACAAGAATGGCCATGTACAAGGAGTCAAAAATCACACCGTTAAGTACAATTTGGGTACAAAAAAAGTATGAAAGAAAATGTTTGTAATTTTCTTTGAAGTAACGTTGTCATATCGACCAGAAAGTTAAATAAGACACGTCGGTGGACTAGGCATGCAAAATGGAACCCCGAATGGCTTTGAACAAGGAATCAAAAATCACAACGTTACGTACTCTATGGGTACTAAAAAAAGGTTTGTAATTCTCTTCAAATTAACTATGTGATATCGACCAGAAAGTTAAATAAGACAAATCGGGTTAAACGGCATGTGAAATGGACACCCGAATGGCCTTGTACAAGGAATCAAAAACCACAACGTTAAGTACTCTATGGTTACAAAAAAAAGTACGAAAAAAAAACATTTGTAATTTTATTTGAAGTACTGATGTGATATTGACCAGAACGATAAGTAAGGCACGCCGGCGCAAACGACAAGCGAAACAGAGGCCAGAATGGCCTTGTACAAAGAATCAAAAATCACACCGTTAAGTACTCTATGGGTACAAAAAAAAGTACAAAAAAAGGTTTGTAATTTTCTTTGAAATACTGATGTGATATCCACCACAAAGATAAATAACGCACGGCGGTGCAAACGGCAGGAAAAACGGACACTAGAATGGCCTTGTACAAGGAATCAAAAATCACACCGTTAAGTACTCTATGGGTACAAAAAAGTACGAAAAAATGGGTTTGTAATTATCCTTGAAGTACGGATGCTAAACGGACACCCGAAAGGCCTTGTATTAGGAATCAATAATGACACCGTTAAGTAATCGGTGTGTATAAATAAGTACGAAAAAAAAGGTTTGTAATTATCTTTGAAGTAACGATGTGATATCGACCAGAACGATAACTATGGCACGGCGGTGCAAACGGCAAGCAAAACGGAGACCAGAATGGCCTTGTACAAGGTATCAAAAATCACACCGTTAAGTACTCTGTCGGTACAAAAAAAGTATGAAAAAGGTTTGTAATTATCTTTGAAGTAAGGATGTGATATCGACCACAACGATAAAAAAGGAAAATCGGCGTAAAGGCATGCGAAACGGACACCCGAATGGCCTAGTACAAAGAATCAAAAATCACACTGTTAAATAATCGGTGGATATAAAAAAAGTACGAAAAAATGTTTGTAATTATCTTTGAATTAACAATGTGATATCCCAGAACGATAAATAAGGCACTCCGGTGCAAACGGCATGCAAAATGGACACCCGAATGGCCTTGTACAAGGAATCCAAAATCACACCGTTAAGTAATCATTGGGTATACAAAAATGTACAAAAAAACGTTTGTATTTCTCTTTGAAGTAACTATGTGATATCGACCAGAAACTTAAATAAGACAAATCGGCATAAACGGCATGCGAATAGGACACCAGAATGGCCTTGTTCAAGGAATCAAAAATCACACGGTTAAGTACTCTATAGGAACAAAAAAAAGTACGAAAAAAAACGTTTGTAATTTTCTTTGAAGTACTGATGTGATATCGACCAGAACGATGAATAAGGCACCCCTGCGCAAACGACATGCAAAACGGAGACTAGAATTGCCTTCTACAAGGAATCAAAAATCACACCATTAAGTAATCGGAGGGTATAAAAAAGTATGAATAAAAAAGGTTTGTAATTATCTTAAAGTAACGATGTGATATCGACCACAACAATAAATAAAGCACGGTGGTGCAAACGGAAAGCCAAACGGAGACTAGAATGGCCTTGTACAAGGTATCAAAAATCACACCGTTAAGTACTCTGGGTACAAAAAAAGTATGAAAAAAAATGTTTGTAATTATCTTTGAAGTAACGAATGTGATATCGACCACAACGATAAATAAGGCAAATCGGCGTAAACGGCATGCGAAACGGACATCCGAATGGCCTTGTACAAGGAAACAAAAATCACACCGTTAAGTAATCGTGGTTACAAGAAAAGTATGAAAAAAAATGTTAGTAAATATCTTTGAAGTAACGTTGTGATATCGACCACAACGATAAATAAGACACGGCGGTGCAAACGGCAAGCAAAACGGACACTAGAATGCCCTTGTACAAGTAATCAAAAATCACACTGTTAAGTACTCTGTGGGTACAAAAAAAGTACGAATAAAATGGTTTGAAATTTTCTTTGAAGGAACGATGTGATATTGAACAGAAAGTTAAATAAGACACGTCGGTGCAAACGACATGCAAAACAGACACCCGAATGGCCCTTAACAAGGAATCAAAAATGACACCGTTAAGTAATCTATCGGTATGAAAAAAGTAAGAAAAAAAATGTTTCTAATTCTCTTTGAAGTAACCTTGTGATATCAACCACAACGATAAATAAGGCACGCCGGTGCAAACGGCAGGAAAAACGGACACAAGAATGGCCATGTACAAGGAGTCAAAAATCACACCGTTAAGTACAATTTGGGTACAAAAAAAGTATGAAAGAAAATGTTTGTAATTTTCTTTGAAGTAACGTTGTCATATCGACCAGAAAGTTAAATAAGACACGTCGGTGGACTAGGCATGCAAAATGGAACCCCGAATGGCTTTGAACAAGGAATCAAAAATCACAATGTTACGTACTCTATGGGTACTAAAAAAAGGTTTGTAATTCTCTTCAAATTAACTATGTGATATCGACCAGAAAGTTAAATAAGACAAATCGGGTTAAAAGGCATGTGAAACGGACACCCGAATGGCCTTGTACAAGGAATCAAAAACCACAACGTTAAGTACTCTATGGGTACAAAAAAAAGTACGAAAAAAAAACATTTGTAATTTTATTTGAAGTACTGATGTGATATTGACCAGAACGATAAGTAAGGCACGCCGGCGCAAACGACAAGCGAAACAGAGGCCAGAATGGCCTTGTACAAAGAATCAAAAATCACACCGTTAAGTACTCTATGGGTACAAAAAAAAGTACAAAAAAAGGTTTGTAATTTTCTTTGAAATACTGATGTGATATCCACCACAAAGATAAATAACGCACGGCGGTGCAAACGGCAGGAAAAACGGACACTAGAATGGCCTTGTACAAGGAATCAAAAATCACACCGTTAAGTACTCTATGGGTACAAAAAAGTACGAAAAAATGGGTTTGTAATTATCCTTGAAGTACGGATGCTAAACGGACACCCGAAAGGCCTTGTATTAGGAATCAATAATGACACCGTTAAGTAATCGGTGTGTATAAATAAGTACGAAAAAAAAGGTTTGTAATTATCTTTGAAGTAACGATGTGATATCGGCGCAAACGGCATGCAAAACGGACACCCGAATGGCCTTGTACAAGGAATCAAAAAACACACCGTTAAGTAATCTATGGGTATGAAAAAAGTACAAAAAATAAGGTTTGATGTTCTTCGAAGTACTGATGTGATATCGACCAGAACGATAAATAATACACGTCGGTGCAAACGGCATGCGAAACGGACACCCGAATGGCCTTGTACAAGGAATCAAAAATCACACCATTAAGTAATCGGTGGGTATAAAAAAATTACGAAAAAAAGGTTTGTAATTATCTTTGAAGTAACGATTTGATATCGACCAGAACGATAAATAAGGCACGCCGGTGCAAACGGCATGCAAAATGGACACCCGAATGGCCTTGTACAAGGAATCAAAAATCACACCGTTTAGTACTCCGTGGGTACAAAAAGAGTATGAAAAAAAGGTTTGTGATTTTCTTTGAAGTACTGATGTGATATCGACCCGAACGATAAATAAGGCACTCCGGTGCAAACAGGAAGCAAAACGGAGACCAGAATGACCTTGTACAAGGAATCAATAATCACACCGTTGCGTAATCGGTGGGTACAAAGAAAGTATGAAAGAAAACGTTTGTAATTTTCTTTGAAGTACTGATGTGATATCGACTAGAAAGTTAAAGAAGACAAATTGGCGTAAACGGCATGCGAAACGGACACCCGAATGGCCTTGTACATGGAATCAAAAATCACACCGTTAAGTAATCGGTGGGTACAAAAAAGTACGGAAAAATGGTTTGTAATTATCTTTGAAGTAACGATGTGATATCGACCACAACGATAAATAAGGCACGCCAGTGGAAACGGCAGGCAAAACGGACACTAGAATGGCCTTGTACAAGGTATCAAAAGTCACACCGTTAAGTACTTTGTGGGTACAAAAAAGTACGAAAAAAATGTTTGTAATTCTCTTTGAAGTAACTATGTGATATCGACCAGAAAGTTAAATAAGACAAATCGGCGTAAACGGCAGGCTAAACGGACACTAGAATGGCCTTGTACAAAGAATCAAAAATCACACCGTTAAGTGCTCTATGGGCACAAAAAAAAGTATGAAAAAAAACATTTGTAATTTTCTTTGAAGTATTGATGTGATATCGACCAGAACGATAAATAAGCCACGCCGGCGCAAACGGCAAGCAAACCGGAGACCAGAATGGCATTGTACAAGGAATCAAAAATCACACCGTTAAGTAATCGGTGGGTATAAAAAAAGTACGAAAAAAAAGGTTTGTTATTTTCTTTGAAGTACTGATCTGATATCGACCAGAACGATAAATAAGGCACGCCGGCGCAAAACGGACACCAGAATGGCCTTGAACAAGGATTCAAAAATAACACCGTTAAGTAATCAGTGGGTACAAAAAGAGTGCGATAAAAAAACGTTTGTAATTATCTTTCACGTAACGATGTGTTATCGACCAGAACGATAAATAATGCACGCAGGCGCAAATGGCAAGCAAAACGGAGACCAGAATGGCCTTGTAAAAGGTATCAAAAATCACACCGTTATGTACTCTGGGGGTACAAAAGAAGTACGAAAAAAGGTTTGTAATTATCTTTGAAGTAACGATGTGATATCGACCACAACGATAAATAAGGCACGGCGGTGCAAACGGCATGCAAAACGGACAATAGAATGGCACCGTAAAAGGAATAAAAAATCACACTGTTAAGTACTCTATTGTTACAAAAAAAAATAAAAGAAAAGGTTTGTAATTCTCTTTGAAGTAACTATGTGATATCGACCAGAAAGTTAAACAAGACAAATCCGCATAAAGGGCATGCGAGACGTACACCTGAATGGCCTTGTACAAGGAATCAAAAATCACACCGTTAAGTACTCTGTGGAAACATAAAAAGTAGAAAAAAAAAGGTTTGTAATTCTCTTTGAAGTAACTATGTTATATCGACCACAACGATGAATAAGGAACGGCGGTGCAAACGGCAGGTAAAACGGACACCCGAATGGCCTTGTACAAGTAATCAATAATCACACCGTTAAGTAATTATTGAGTATGAAAAAAGTACGAAAAAAAGGTTTGTAATTATCTTTTAAGTAACGATGTGATATCGACCACAACGATAAATAAGACAAATCGGCGTAAACGGATTGTAAACCGGACACCCGAATGGCCTTGTACAAAGAATCAAAAATCACACCGTTAAGTAATCGGTGGGTATAAAAAAGTACGAAAAAAAAGGTTTGTAACTATATTTGAAGTAATGTTGTGATATCGACCACAATGATAAATAAGGCACGGCGGTGCAAACGGCAAGCAAAACGGACACCCGAATGGCCTTGTACAAGGAATCAAAAATCACACCGTTAAGTACTCCATGGGTACAAAAAAAAACATTTGTAATTTCCTTTGAAGGAACGATGTGATATCGAGCAGAAAGTTAAATAAGACAAATCGGGGTAAACGGCATGCGAAATGGACACCCGAATGGCCTTGTACAAGGAATCAAAAATCATACCGTTAAGTACTCTATGGGTACAAAAAAAAGTACGAGAAAAACCGTTAGTAATTTTCTTTGAAGTACTGATGTGATATCGACCAGAACGATAAATAAGGCACACCGGCACAAACGGGAAGCAAAACGGAGACCAGAATTGCCTTGTACAAGCAATCAAATATCACACCGTTAAGTAATGTATAAAAAAAGAACGAAAAAAAAGGCTTGTCATTTTCTTTGAAGTACTGATGTGATATCGACCACATCGATAAATAAGGCAAAGCGGTGCAAACGGCAGGCAAAACGGATACCCGAATGGCCTTGTACAAGGAATCAAAAATCACACCGTTAAGTAATCGGTGGGTACAAAAAAAGTTCAAAAATAAGTTTGTAATTTTATTTGAAGTGCTGATGTTATATCGACCAGAACGATAAATAAGGCATGTCGGTGCAAACGGCATGTGAAACGGAGACCCGAATGGCCTTGTACAAGGAATCAAAAATCACACCGTTGTATACTCTATGGGTATGGAAAAAGTACGAAAAAATGGTTTTTAATTTTCTGTGAAGTAACGATGTGATATCGACCAGAAAGTTAAATAAGACATGTTGGGTCAAACGGCATGCAAAACGGACACCCGAATGACCTTGTACAAGGAATCAAAAATCTCAACGTTAAGTAATCGGTTGGTATAAAAAAAGTACGAATTTTTTTTTGTAATTATCTTGGATGTAACGAGGTGATATCGACCATAACGATAAATAAGGCACGCCGGTGCAAACGGCATGTAAAAAGGACACCCGAATAGCCATGTACAAGGAATCAAAAATCACACCGTTAAGTAATCGGTGGGTATAAAAAAAGTATGAAAAAAAAAGGTTTGTTATTTTCTTTGAAGTACTGATGTGATATCGACCAGAACGATAAATAAGGCACGCCGGCGCAAAACGGACACCAGAATGGCCTTGAACAAGGATTCAAAAATAACACCGTTAAGTAATCAGTGGGTACAAACAGAGTGCGATAAAAAAACGTTTGTAATTATCTTTCAAGTAACGATGTGTTATCGACCAGAACGATAAATAATGCACGCAGGCGCAAATGGCAAGCAAAACGGAGACCAGAATGGCCTTGTACAAGGTATCAAAAATCACACCGTTATGTACTCTGGGGGTACAAAAGAAGTACGAAAAAAGGTTTGTAATTATCTTTGAAGTAACGATGTGATATCGACCACAACGATAAACAAGGCACGGCGGTGCAAACGGCATGCGAAACGGACAATAGAATGGCACCGTAAAAGGAATAAAAAATCACACTGTTAAGTACTCTATTGTTACAAAAAAAAAATAAAAGAAAAGGTTTGTAATTCTCTTTGAAGTAACTATGTGATATCGACCAGAAAGTTAAACAAGACAAATCCGCATAAAGGGCATGCGAGACGTACACCTGAATGTCCTTGTACAAGGAATCAAAAATCACACCGTTAAGTACTCTGTGGAAACATAAAAAGTAGAAAAAAAAGGTTTGTAATTCTCTTTGAAGTAACTATGTGATATCGACCACAACGATGAATAAGGAATGGCGGTGCAAACGGCAGGCAAAACGGACACCCGAATGGCCTTGTACAAGTAATCAATAATCACACCGTTAAGTAATTATTGAGTATGAAAAAAGTACGAAAAAAAAGGTTTGTAATTATCTTTTAAGTAACGATGTGATATCGACCACAACGATAAATAAGACAAATCGGCGTAAACGGATTGTAAACCGGACACCCGAATGGCCTTGTACAAAGAATCAAAAATCACACCGTTAAGTAATCGGTGGGTATAAAAAAGTACGAAAAAAAAGGTTTGTAACTATATTTGAAGTAATTTTGTGATATCGACCACAATGATAAATAAGGCACGGCGGTGCAAACGGCAAGCAAAACGGACACCCGAATGGCCTTGTACAAGGAATCAAAAATCACACCGTTAAGTACTCCATGGGTACAAAAAAAACATTTGTAATTTCCTTTGAAGGAACGATGTGATATCGAGCAGAAAGTTAAATAAGACAAATCGGGGTAAACGGCATGCGAAATGGACACCCGAATGGCCTTGTACAAGGAATCAAAAATCATACCGTTAAGTACTCTATGGGTACAAAAAAAAGTACGAGAAAAACCGTTAGTAATTTTCTTTGAAGTACTGATGTGATATCGACCAGAACGATAAATAAGGCACACCGGCACAAACGGGAAGCAAAACGGAGACCAGAATTTCCTTGTACAAGCAATCAAATATCACACCGTTAAGTAATGTATAAAAAAAGAACGAAAAAAAAGGCTTGTCATTTTCTTTGAAGTACTGATGTGATATCGACCACATCGATAAATAAGGCAAAGCGGTGCAAACGGTAGGCAAAACGGATACCCGAATGGCCTTGTACAAGGAATCAAAAATCACACCGTTAAGTAATCGGTGGGTACAAAAAAAGTTCGAAAATAAGTTTGTAATTTTATTTGAAGTGCTGATGTTATATCGACCAGAACGATAAATAAGGCACGTCGGTGCAAACAGCATGTGAAACGGAGACCCGAATGGCCTTGTACAAGGAATCAAAAATCACACCGTTGTATACTCTATGGGTATGGAAAAAGTACGAAAAAATGGTTTTTAATTTTTACGTGAAGTAACGATGTGATATCGACCGAGAAAGTTAAATAAGACATGTTGGGTCAAACGGCATGCAAAACGGACACCCGAATGACCTTGTACAAGGAATCAAAAATCTCAACGTTAAGTAATCGGTTGGTATAAAAAAAGTACGAATTTTTTTTTGTAATTATCTTGGATGTAACGAGGTGATATCGACCATAACGATAAATAAGGCACGCCGGTGCAAACGGCATGTAAAAAGGACACCCGAATAGCCATGTACAAGGAATCAAAAATCACACCGTTAAGTAATCGGTGGGTATAAAAAAAGTACGAAAAAAAAGGTTTGTTATTTTCTTTGAAGTACCGATGTGATATCGAACAGAACGATAAATAAGGCACGCCGGCGCAAAACGGACACCAGAATGGCCTTGAACAAGAATTCAAAATAACACCGTTAAGTAATTAGTGGGTACAAAAAGAGTGCGATAAAAAAACGTTTGTAAATTATCTTTCAAGTAACGATGTGTTATCGACCAGAACGATAAATAATGCACGCAGGCGCAAATGGCAAGCAAAACGGAGACCAGAATGGCCTTGTACAAGGTATCAAAAATCACACCGTTATGTACTCTGGGGGTACAAAAGAAGTACGAAAAAAGGTTTGTAATTATCTTTGAAGTAACGATGTGATATCGACCACAACGATAAATAAGGCACGGCGGTGCAAACGGCATGCGAAACGGACAATAGAATGGCACTGTAAAAGGAATAAAAAATCACACTGTTAAGTACTCTATTGTTACAACAAAAAAAAAAAAAAAGGTTTGTAATTCTCTTTGAAGTAACTATGTGATATCGACCAGAAAGTTTAACAAGACAAATCCGCATAAAGGGCATGCGAGACGTACACCTGAATGGCCTTGTACAAGGAATCAAAAATCACACCGTTAAGTACTCTGTGGAAACATAAAAAGTAGAAAAAAAAGGTTTGTAATTCTCTTTAAAGTAACTATGTGATATCGACCACAACGATGAATAAGGAACGGCGGTGCAAACGGCAGGCAAAACGGACACCCGAATGGCCTTGTACAAGTAATCAATAATCACACCGTTAAGTAATTATTGAGTATGAAAAAAGTACGAAAAAAAAAGGTTTGTAATTATCTTTTAAGTAACGATGTGATATCGACCACAACGATAAATAAGACAAATCGGCGTAAACGGATTGTGAAACGGACACATTAATGGCCTTGTACAAAGAATCAAAAATCACACCGTTAAGTAATCGGTGGGTATAAAAAAGTACGAAAAAAAGGTTTGTAATTATATTTGAAGTAATGTTGTGATATCGACCACAATGATAAATAAGGCACGGCGGTGCAAACGGCAAGCAAAACGGACACCTGAATGGCCTTGTACAAGGAATCAAAAATCACACCGTTAAGTACTCCATGGGTACAAAAAAAAACATTTGTAATTTCCTTTGAAGGAACGATGTGATATCGAGCAGAAAGTTAAATAAGACAAATCGGGGTAAACGGCATGCGAAATGGACACCCGAATGGCCTTGTACAATGAATCAAAAATCATACCGTTAAGTACTCTATGGGTACAAAAAAAAGTACGAGAAAAACCGTTAGTAATTTTCTTTGAAGTACTGATGTGATATCGACCAGAACGATAAATAAGGCACACCGGCACAAACGGGAAGCAAAACGGAGACCAGAATTGCCTTGTACAAGCAATCAAATATCACACCGTTAAGTAATGTATAAAAAAAGAACGAAAAAAAAGGCTTGTCATTTTCTTTGAAGTACTGATGTGATATCGACCACATCGATAAATAAGGCAAAGCGGTGCAAACGGCAGGCAAAACGGATACCCGAATGGCCGTGTACAAGGAATCAAAAATCACACCGTTAAGTAATCGGTGGGTACAAAAAAAGTTCAAAAACAAGTTTGTAATTTTATTTGAAGTGCTGATGTTATATCGACCAGAACGATAAATAAGGCACGTCGGTGCAAACGGCATGTGAAACGGAGACCCGAATGGCCTTGTACAAGGAATCAAAAATCACACCGTTGTATACTCTATGGGTATGGAAAAAGTACGAAAAAAATGGTTTTTAATTTTCTGTGAAGTAACGATGTGATATCGACCAGAAAGTTAAATAAGACATGTTGGGTCAAACGGCATGCAAAACGGACACCCGAATGACCTTGTACAAGGAATCAAAAATCTCAACGTTAAGTAATCGGTTGGTATAAAAAAAGTACGAATTTTATTTTTGTAATTATCTTGGATGTAACGAGGTGATATCGACCATAACGATAAATAAGGCACGCCGGTGCAAACGGCATGTAAAAAGGACACCCGAATAGCCATGTACAAGGAATCAAAAATCACACCGTTAAGTAATCGGTGGGTATAAAAAAAGTACGAAAAAAAAGTTCGTAATTATCTTGGATGTAACTGTTAGGTGTGATGCCCGAAAGACAATTTTTGTAATTGTTTTATTTATTAAATGAAATGATATTATTATTCATATTTATTATTCTCATATTCACCGATGTGACAATAGTATTTACACTACAGAAAACCCTAAAGTATATCATTTATGTAATCACTTAACTCAGTGTATGGGATATACACGGGAGAATTGAGTTAGTGAAGATGTACTTAAAATACAATTAGCCCGTAGTGAAGTTAATCGAGAGTATCGGGTCTCTCCTTTAACGTGTTATTAATGCGCCCAGAACACAATTGGTGTGATTGTCTTATCCGGACTTTCGGTTAAGAGAACCTAGTGGGGCATTTATATATGATAGATATATCATATAGGGCTGGACCGATTTGATTAGAGTTCACGATATAATTCCGTAATCGAGAAGTCTTATCGAATCAATGGATGATCATATTTATGGATAAATCTTAATCCTGAGGTAATCACAGTCAACTGCTTGAATCGGTATGAAGTTTGACTTGACGGTTAAGGATTACACTGAGTTTGTGGTCTGAAATACCCCATCTTGGCATTGTACTGGATTGAGTGAGTAGTCTGTGTTATCACAGATACGTAATCCATTCCTTCCATTTATGGAAGTAGATAGATAGTTCCCTTATTTGTTAATCCTAGAAACTGATCGATCGTACGAGTTCATATTACACTGATTAGCTACCAGTGAGTTGTATGAATTAATTGATCACTAGGGGGTTAATGGTAAATAAGGATAAGAGGTTCTAAAAAGGGTTAACGGTAACTTCCCGATTTAGAATGAACGATCTATGGAGGATTAATCCATATGTAATGATTATATCAATGGACGCTTATTATTATTCTCGTGAGGAGATAAATATAATCTTATAAACGGAGGAGTGCAGTCACGGGATTATGGTGGCATATTCATGTGATTGATTTATCGAATATAATTATTCTGTAATTATTTATTTGATTTATCGGAGCCGCTGATTATTAGTCCATGGTCCCCGACGTGCCTCCTAATATAGCATAGCTATTCTCGAACGTCGAATCCTAATAATATTAATTTAGTTCTTGTTGGACTTTATTAAAACGATATGTGAATTAATTGTTTAATGGACTATTAAATTAGTTGGGCTAAATAATTAAATATGTGGAAAAGACATTTTCCATAATCTTGGCCCAATTATTGTGTGATGGCAAAATTAATATTGACTAGGTCAATATTTGATAATTTCGCCCCCCCTCTTATTTTTATGGAACAAGAAATTATTTTCTTGTGTATTAATAAGACATCTGCATAAAATATTTATTGGATAAATATTTATGGTAAATAATAAAGATAAATATTATTCTAGATTTGTTCTAGAATATTATGAAATTATCTTTTATTAATTGGATTATTTATTTGCAAAATAAAAATCCTTGGAGGCTAAGTTTTACTCTCCTATATAAAGAGAGTTCTCGCAAGCCTTAACACACATGATATTTTCGACTTCTCCTCTTAAAGAGAAGAAGTGATAAAAATCGGCCAAGGGGTATAAGGGAAGAATCTTGGAGATTTTTCCGGGTAGCATATCGGAAGGGTTCAAGTCGAGAATTCCTTCCACCGGGAATTGCTTGGATCACACGTACGGAAGATCGTGGTGCTCTTCACATCTTCTCACATTCATCCTTTTGCGGTTCTTCAACTTGAATTTCGAGATTCAAGAGGTATGATCTACATCCCTCTTGTAGAATAGATCTAGTTGTTTTATTACGTGTAATTTATAGATCTAGATCCTTAAATCGCTTCCGTTGCGGGTGATATTACTAACAGTGGTAGCAGACGCCAAGGTGATCTATATTTATACGTATAAAATATTAGATCTAGGAGTGGTAAATGATCAGGGTCAAGTTAAACTATTAACTCGATGCCTACTAACTCACTAGCAAGAGAACTAGGTTCAATTGTAGTATAGCCAGATAGAGTCGAGGTCGATCCCACAGAGACTCGGCACAAACAAAACACAACTTTATCCTATTAGAACTAAATTGAAAGGGCGGTCTATGACCAACTAAATGCGTAAATAAAATAGTGACAACCACAAGACACAAAAGACCACAAAGACAAATTAAAGACTACTAAAACACGGATAATACGGTTGATATTATCTAAACAAATAGTATTGATTACGCTAGTAGATTATAACTCCCCCATGTGAACTAGGATGATAACGAGATAAAACAAACGTTAAAGATTAATTATTATGACTACGGGAGTCATCCCCTAAGGTAGATTTAGCTCCGGTTAGGCCATCTAAATCATCGTGCCTCCATTACGTGACTTCGCTTTTTAATGCCTCCATCTCATATAACTTCTGACACAATTATTTCACTAGGGATGCCGGTATAAACCGTAACCTCATCTAAGCAACATTCCTATGGTGAAGCGTACTTCTTAGATGCCGATTCAATCTATATCCTAAGTAACAATCACTTTTTGAGTTTCATGTTAAATTATGATGACGAATAATTAAGTTGATCAGGTTTAATTACTCGTTTAAATTCCAAATCGAGAAATCGACGTAGTCGAAGCCGATCATAATATTGCCCTACACATCACCACACTCGGTCGACCGAACGACGGCACTCGGGCGACCGAGTGACATGTCTAGGTCGACCGAACACGCTTCCGTGCCGGAACAAATCATGATTACTTCTTAACGTTTCTAACCTAAGCACATGGGTTCGTAAATAAATCTACATCACGCAATCAATACAAATAAAACTACTTCATAATAAAATATATCGATCTACAAATAAAGATTGCATAATTGAATAGTCATACCCTCGAAGACGAGAGTGACTCCCACTCTTTAATGCGCTCCCTAATCGGAGAATCCGACGAATCCACAATGAACGACCATAAAGAAAATAAAACTAAATCTTCAAAATCTAAAATTGTATGAATTATTTTGTGTTGTAGTGGTGTGTGTTCTCAACATCGTGGTCGCTTTGTTTATATAGGAGTTGTAGCCGACATAGGGAGAATCCGGAAGATTGACGTGCATTTATCAAATTAGGCTCGGGTGACCGAACCTACACGCTCGGTCGACCGAATGGCATGGCTCGGTCGACCGAGCCTCCTTCTTCACGCGTTTTCACTTCGGTTCGTCCGACTTGTTTCTACTCCACGCTTTTTGAATTGATCGATTGATCCTTTCTTCAATGCTCCGATTTTCTTCTCTTTTATCTTGAGATCTCCCCGATTATCTTCCCGATTTATCATGATCCGCAAAATCGTATTTATCACACAATTTAATTGCTCTTTTATAATAAAAACGGCTAATACCAATTATCATATTAATAATCACTTATTATTAAATAATAAATATAAACACGTGATTTAAATATGAAATATATAATTAACTCCGATTTAAGGTTAGAATTGATGACATAAATAGGTATATTTTAACCGTCATCAAAATGCCCCCACTTAAACTTTGCTTCGTCCCGAACAAAGCATTAACAAGTTATTCCCCAAGACAACATTTTCCGTGGTCATCTCATACTTACACAAGAAACCCGAGTCAACTCATACCGTCATGCTCATAAGATAAGCATTATTCACTACTCGCTATGAATCGAAGTGATTGTGTGCATGTGCGTTGGTTTTATATAAATGTAGCCGATTTAGAGTTTATGCGGACTTCATATCTAAATCCACCAACATCGCATTCATACCTCTTATGCCTCGCAATGGTTAAAGCACTAGAACAATAAGCAAGAGCGTACCTATAGGGTTTTTGGACTTGGAGACTGAGTACTACTCGAAGCCTCTGAAAATTCGAAAAATTTGTTTCAAATTTTTGCATATTTTTCGAATGCTACTAACCTCAAGGAAGAAAACTTTATAAGAGCATCCCCCTATCTTAGATTAAGCATAGCATCGAATATTACCACAAGCGCGGGGCTACTTTGGTAATGTTACTACAAGCCCAGTGTTTTAATACATTCAAAACACAGGTACGTCCCAAGCTTTTTACTCCGCTTTTGTTGGCTAGAAGATCAGAATACATCAGTCGACAAATGTCGACACTGGGTCCTCATAATCAATTATCTAAGCAATATACACATACTTCTTTCAATTATGATAACTCATGCGGTACTAAGCGATTCACATGTTGAGTAATTGAACAATACCTAACTACTTGCAATTGTTGGCATGAATATCCTTAAGTCTACTAACAATTTATCGCAAAAGTATAACATGACCACGTACTCACGCGACCTTGGTTCATTTCCTATCAATTCTAAGTATAAGAACTTCACAAGTTTAAGGGTACGAGTTAAACAACTTGGCATTTATCCATAAAAATTTTAAATTTGGCTCAAAATTGTCTCAGTATTCCGTTTTCCTTGACTTCAACATATAGCACAATATATATAGCTAAGTCCCCTGCCCCCCACTTAAACATGGTATTGTCCTCAATGAAAAAAATAAATGAGAGGTCAAGAAGAAAGACTTAGCTCTGGAAACGGCTCCCAAGTAAAGGAACAATATCGGAGTAATCATCGGCACAGCGTGGAGAGATAGACACATCCTGTATAAACAAACAAGCTCCACGAAATCGTCAAATACCATGTCTATGGAAGTTATAAAATAATGTGGCGGTAATTAGATATAAATATCTAAAAACAATTTAAGCCACTTTACTTTATACTGCCATGGACAAGACCAAAAGGGGTATTAAACCTAAATAAAAACTTACATGACGGCTATCAAGGAAAAAACCTCGTTTATTCCGAACTTAGACTCGGAACATGGCGAGATGAAAAAAACCGTGATAGGCGCATGCTACTTTATTAAAACCAAAAAGATAGTGATAAGTAGTAGTTCTAAGTTTATAGTCGCTAGCTCGACTCAGCTCAAGATGGTTTATTCATAGACAGGGTCATCGAGGTACAAAACCTCCTCCTCAGCAGCAGGCGGAAGCCCGTGATAATGCTTTATACGATGTCCATTGACCACAAATCTGGACTCGTCTTTGAAATTGAATAGCTCCACCGCTCCAGAAGGAAAGACTTGTTGTACTTGAAATGGGCCACACCATCTTGATTTCAACTTACCCGGGAAGAGTCTTAAGCGCGAATTGTATAAGAGAACCAGATCACCCTCTTGAAAGGTCCTATCCAGAATCTTTTTGTCATGGAACTTCTTCGTGCGCTCCTTGAAAATCTTGGCATTCTCGTATGCCTCTAAACGAAACTCTTCCAGGCGAGTTAATTCTAACATCCTCTTTTCACCGGCCAACGTCTCATCAAAATTTAGCATCCTTGTTGCCCACATGGCCCGGTGTTCCAGTTCCACAGGTAGATGACATGCCTTTCCAAAAACAATCCTATATGGTGACATTCCAATCGAAGTTTTATATGCAGTCCTATAAGCCCATAAAGCGTCGTCTAAACGTAACGACCAATCCTTCCTAGTTGTATTGACAGTTTTCTCCAGGATACGCTTTATCTCTCGATTGGTAACTTCTACCGTCCACTCGTCGGGGGTGATATGCGGTTGCTAGCTTATGTCGAACCCCATATTTAATCATCAACCTTTCAAAAGGTTTATTACAAAACCGACTACCATTGTCGCTTATAATCGCCCTCGGCGTCCCAAACCTTGTAAAAATGTTCTTCTTCAAGAATCTAACCACAACCCTAGCATCGTTAGTAGGTGAAGCAATGGCCTCAACCCATTTTGATACATAATCAACAAAGCAACTAAGATATATCGGTTAGATAATGATGAAGTGAAGGGTCCAACAAAATCTATTCCCCAAACGTCAAAAAGCTCCACTTCTAAGATGCTCTTGAGTGGCATCTCATTCCTCCTTGAAATATTACCCGTCATTTGACAAGCATGACATGCCTTTGCATATTGGTGTGCATCCTTAAACAATGTCGGCCAATAAAAACCGCATTGGAGGACCTTGGCCGCATTTTATCTCCCCCGTAGTGTCCTCCAACTTCATAAGAATGACAATGCTTCAGGATATCATTATACTCTTCCTCTGGCACACATCTTCGAAAAACATTATCAGATCCTAGCTTAAACAAATAAGGCTCATCCCAATAATAGTGTCTAATATCTTTGAAGAATTTCTTCCTCTCTTGGACAGTGAGATTTGGTGGTAGATACTTCGCGGATAGATAATTAACAAATAAACTAAACCATGGTTGTTTCTTCTCCTTCACAACCTCTATTCGCGAAGAAACTGCAACACAATCACCTTGTCCCCCGATGGTGGTGATGGAGAAAAGTTGTTCATCAGGAAAAGATTCTCCTATCTCAGGTAATTCCTCACCATCCTCTAATTGTAAACGCGATAGATGATCGGCCACCACGTTCTCACTTCCTTTCTTATCTCGGATTTCTACGTCAAATTCTTGCAACAGTAGAATCCATCTCAACAGTCTCGGCTTTGAATCTTGCTTTGCTAGGAGATACTTAAGAGCCGCATGGTCAGTCCACACAGTGACTTTAGATCCCACTAAGTACGATCTAAACTTGTCAAAAGCAAAGATAACGGCCAAAAGCTCCTTCTCCGTTGTTGCATAGTTTCTTTGGGCAGCATTCAAAGTCCGACTTGCATAATAAATGGGCCTAAAAATCTTATCTTTTCTTTGACCCAAAGCGGCGCCAACAGCAGCATCACTTGCATCACACATCAGTTCGAATGGCAGATCCCAATCCGGTGCGACCAGAACGGGTGCAGGAATCAGTCTACTTTTTATTTCGTTGAAAGCTTTTATGCACTCATTAGAAAACACGAATGGTACGTCCTTGGCCAATAATTCGGTAAGAGGTCTAGAGATGAAGGAAAAGTCCTTGATAAACCTACGATAAAATCCGGCGTGGCCTAAAAAACCTCGCAAAGTTTTAAGATTAGTAGGTGGAGGTAGTTTCTCGATCACCTCGACTTTAGCTCTATCCACCTCTATACCGTTCTTGGATATGCGGTGACCTAGTACTATACCTTCCGTAACCATCAAATGACACTTCTCCCAGTTAAGCACAAGATTAGTCTCTTCACATCTCTTCAACACTCGTGCTAGATGTGTGAGACATGAATCGAAATCGTCTCCAAATACGGAGAAATCATCCATAAAGATTTCCAAGAAATCTTCCACCATGTCCGCAAACAGTGACATCATACACCGTTGAAATGTCGCGGGGGCGTTGCACAATCCAAATGGCATTCGATTATAAGCAAATGTCCCATATGGGCATGTAAATGTCGTTTTCTCACGATCTTCGGGCGCGATATGGATTTGATAGTATCCCGAATACCCGTCAAGAAAACAATAGAAAGCATGCCCGCTCAGTCTCTCGAGCATTTGATCGATGAAGGGAAGAGGAAAGTGGTCCTTACGAGTTGCGTCATTTAGTTTCCTAAAGTCTATGCACACTCGATGACCAGTGATTAGCCTCACAGGAATTAACTCATTCAACTCATTGGCTTGCACCGTCAATCCTCCCTTTTTGGGAACTACGTGGATAGGGCTTACCCATTCGCTATCAGCAATTGGAAATATAATTCCCATTTCTAGCATTTTTATAACCTCATCCCTAACCACTTCCTTTAATTGCGGGGTTAAACGCCTCTGAGGTTGTGCAACCGCTTTCTTTTCAGGATCCACGAAGATCTTGTGCATACATACGCTAGGACTGATGCCCTTAACGTCAGCTATGGTCCATCCAAATGCTCCGCGGTACTCTCTCGAACTCTCATTAGTTTCTCCTCTTGTAAGTCCGTCAAGGAAGAAGATATGATTAGCGGCAAAGTCTCATCTTGAAGAAATACATACTTCAAATTTGCGGGGAAGAGGTTTTAAAGTCAAATTTGTGGGAGGTTCTTCCAAAGAGGTCTTCAACTTTTGACCAGTGAGTTTAAGTTCGAAGTACTTATGCCACGTTGGTCTATGATAGAATCTTTCAATCTCTGCAGCACTTACTTCCTCTACCGGTCTTGGGGTCCCTCTACTACATCCGGGCCATATCATCTTCTCCTCCTCACTACTCACGTACTTGACTTCATCTTCTTCTTCTAAGACAACATCTAGAAAATCCTTGATACTTTCATGTTGTTGAAATTCTTGAACGATCCTGTCAATGGAATCTAACATGAAACATGCATCCTCTCCATCATCAGGTTGCTTCATCGTGTCAAAGACATTGAATGCAACTCTCTCTTCGTTCACTCTCAACACCAACTCGCCTTTGTAAACATCAATTAGTGTTCTACTAGTAGCCATGAAAGGTCTCCCTAATATCAATGGTACCTCGTAGTTAGCTTCCATATCTAATACCACAAAGTCGACAGGGAATACAAACTTTTCAACTCTTACTAGCACATCCTCAACCACTCCACACGGTTCCTTAACAGAACGGTCAGCTAATTGCAATGTGATTGAGGTCTTCTTAGGATCTTTCATGCCTAGTTCCCGAAAAATAGATAGTGGCATCAGGTTCACACTTGCTCCTAGATCACACAAAGATTTGTTCAGACATATGTTACCTATGGTGCAGGGAATGAGAAAACTTCCCGGATCTTTGCATTTTGGGGGTAACTTATGTTGATGAATGGCTGAGCACTCCTCATTAAGGCATATGGTCTCTAAATCTAGAAGTTTCCTTTTAGTTGAGACGGCGTCTTTTAAAAATTTGGTATACTCAGGCATTTCAGCTAGTGCTTCAACTAGGGGTATATTGATTTGTAACTTACTAAACATATCCACGAACTTCTTATACCTCTTATTATCAAACTTTGGCTTCGGCTTTGGTGGAGGATAAGGTAGAGTTGAAGGGTCGACATTAGTGAAAATTGGATACTTGTTATCGTAAAGTTCAACTCTAGGGCCGGCGGGTTCTTTATACGTTCTTTGCTCGGGCAAAGTCTCGAAGTCTCATTGCTTGGCTCACTATCCTTACTCTTTGTGACTTTTTCTTTCTCTTGCAAGGATGGTGGAGTTACCTCCTTTCCACTTCTTGTCATGATCGCATTCAAATCCTTAGGGTTCTTCTCAGTGTTGCTTGGCAACCCTCCAGGAGGTCTAGTTGAGACTTGCTCGGCTAGTTGTCCTACTGGGTGCGTGAGGTTTTGGACTAGAGCTTCTTGATTGGTCACCTTAGCATCGGTCTTCTGACAATACTAGCTAAAGTTAGTGGCTAAATCAGCCATAGACTTTGAAAGTTGTCCCATATTGTCGGTGACGACATTACTCGCTTTTTCTATCGCGGCTTCCCAACCAAAAGTTTTAGTCTGTTTGTGGTACATAAGGGGTAGGCGGTTTAGGCCTTTCTCCGTGTTAATGTCACTATATCGGAATCCGGGATGGTTATGATTAGGTCTATACCCTCCCCCGACATAATTGGCTTCTTCAAGATATGACATTCTCACCTTGAGGTGCTACCTCGATTCCGGCCCCTTTTTCTACTCTTGTCATCCTCTCTTGCATCCCATCTACCTTATTATTGATAACGAGAAAGTTGTTCTAAGATTTTGGTGGATGCACTATCATCAAATATATCGGCGGCCATCTTCACACGGTAGCTATGTCATTGCCTCCCCATTGGCTAATCATCGCTATTTGCTCCATCTTCCCTTGTGCCTCCTCGGGAGATAAAAGAACAAACGCTCCATTCTTTGGAGGCGTCTACTCTAATTTTCTCGTCTCTCTCAACCCATGGTAAAAAGTTTTCATTAAAAGCCAAAGAGAGATGTCATGATGAGGACACTTCCTCATAGCTTCCTTGAAACGCTCCCAAGCTTGATCAAAACTCTTCCCAGGTTGTTGCTAAAATCCTAGGATGTCTTGGCGTAACTTAAAAGTTTTTCCTAAGGGAAAATACTTATTCATGAACTTTTGCAACAATTGTTCCCAAGTAGTGATAGATCCACCTCTAAAGAGAGAAGCCATTGCTTAGCTTTATCTTTCAAAGTGAAAGGGAAAAGCTTAAGACGAATGTTACCCTCCGGGATTAATTACGGTTTCGAGTACTAACGATTTCCAAGAAATTCGTCACGTGAACACCGGGATCCTCGTTTTGGACTCCATGAAAAGTAGAATAATTGGTCACCATTTGAATTACATTAGGCCTAGGGTGATAGACTTCCGCAGCATCTTGCGGTGCTACGATAGCGGGAATGAATTGTTCAATAGTGGGCGTTGCATAACTTTGCAAAGTGCGCCTCGCTCCTTGAACTAGGGCTTGGTTCTCATTATTAGCATTTGCATTCACATTATTGGCATTATTAATATCAGGATTAGGTACCTGGTTTGGATTGACTGGGTTGCCTTCCATTTCTGTTTCAGATTCGGAATGCTCAGAATGATCAGTTGTATGTCCTTCTTCCACTCCTTGCTCGCTTTCCTCAAGATTCGGATCCTCTCCTCCTTGCTTAGCCAGTTCCCTAGCTATCTTCCTATTCCTTCTCGCAAATTTTTCTATCTCAGGATTATATGGTTCAAGCGGTTCCTTTGATTTCCGAGTAGCGTACTATAAAATAATAAACAACAATAAAACAATTAATCACTAGTAAAGGCTAGGCCTTTAACTAACTAAGTAAAACTAAAACAGACTCGAAATAAGTTTGAGAAAAGAAAACGTAAATAAAACAGAAGCAGAATTTTATAAAACTAATACAGAACCAGAACAGAAAAGAAAACTAATTCTCGGTCGACCGAGGGATAGTGTTCGGTCGACCGAACACCTTTTTTTTATATATTTTTTTTATTTATTTATTTATGACACTGTTTAATATACAGACTCTTATTCACAGAATATTCACGAATCCAGTTCTAACAAAATAAGCTATATCTTAATTTAATGACTCGAGTCCCCGGCAACGGCGCCAAAAACTTGATCAGGGTCAAGTTAAACTATTAACTCGATGCCTACTAACTCACTAGAACGAGAACTAGGTTCAATTGTAGTATAGCCAGATAGAGTCGAGGTCGATCCCACAGAGACTCGGCACAAACAAAACACAACTTTATCCTATTAGAACTAAATTGAAAGGGCGGTCTATGACCAACTAAATGCGATAAATAAAATAGTGACAACCACAAGACACAAAAGACCACAAAGACAAATTAAAGACTACTAAAACACGGATAATACGGTTGATATTATCTAAACAAATAGTATTGATTACGCTAGTAGATTATAACTCCCCCATGTGAACTAGGATGATAACGAGATAAAACAAACGTTAAAGATTAATTATTATGACTACGGGAGTCATCCCCTAAGGTAGATTTAGCTCCGGTTAGGCCATCTAAATCATCGTGCCTCCATTACGTGACTTCACTTTTTAATGCCTCCATCTCATATAACTTCTGACACAATTATTTCACTAGGGATGCCGGTATAAACCGTAACCTCATCTAAGCAACATTCCTATGGTGAGGCGTACTTCTTAGATGCCGATTCAATCTATATCCTAAGTAACAATCACTTTTTGAGTTTCATGTTAAATTATGATGACGAATAATTAAGTTGATCGAGGTTTAATTACTCGTTTAAATTCCAAATCGAGAATCGACGTAGTCGAAGCCGATCATAATATTGCCCTACACATCACCACACTCGGTCGACCGAACGACAAAGCACTCGGGCGACCGAGTGACATGTCTAGGTCGACCGAACATAGTTCTGTGCCGGAACAAATCATGATTACTTCTTAACGTTTCTAACCTAAGCACATGGGTTCGTAAATAAATCTACATCACGCAATCAATACAAATAAAACTACTTCATAATAAAATATATCGATCTACAAATAAAGATTGCATAATTGAATAGTCATACCCTCGAAGACGAGAGTGACTCCCACTCTTTAATGCGCTCCCTAATCGGAGAATCCGACGAATCCACAATGAACGACCATAAAGAAAATAAAACTAAATCTTCAAAATCTAAAATTGTATGAATTATTTTGTGTTGTAGTGGTGTGTGTTCTCAACATCGTGGTCGCTTTGTTTATATAGGAGTTGTAGCCGACATAGGGAGAATCCGGAAGATTGACGTGCATTTATCAAATTAGGCTCGGGTGACCGAACCTACACGCTCGGTCGACCGAATGGCATGGCTCGGTCGACCGAGCCTCCTTCTTCACGCGTTTTCACTTCGGTTCGTCCGACTTGTTTCCTACTCCACGCTTTTTGAATTGATCGATTGATCCTTTCTTCAATGCTCCGATTTTCTTCTCTTTTATCTTGAGATCTCCCCGATTATCTTCCCGATTTATCATGATCCGCAAAATCGTATTTATCACACAATTTAATTGCTCTTTTATAATAAAAACAGCTAAATACCAATTATCATATTAATAATCACTTATTATTAAATAATAAATATAAACACGTGATTTAAATATGAAATATATAATTAACTCCGATTTAAGGTTAGAATTGATGACATAAATAGGTATATTTTAACTGTCATCAGTAAACATGTAGATTTTTTGTCCCAATTTTTTTTAATAAGGGCCGAAAATTATGTTTATTTTTTTTATGTTATGAATGTCTTGGTTGAAGAGATGGATTGGGGTTGGTACTGTTTACTCGTTAGATCTATTTTGTAGCTCCTTTGTTTAGTAACAATTGAGCATAGGATTTGTAATTTAATTATGTTGAATTCAAAAATTATGTAAAAAGGTAGTACCTTTTTATTTATTTTTTTTGGTTCCGGGTTCAAGACGACGAATATTATGGTGTTGAAGATCATCAAGAAGGTAAAACGGGAGGAGGCCGAATTGTTTAATTAATTTTTTTTTATCGGCGTAAAATTTTGTTGCATGCGGCACAAATTTTGGGATTGTAGATGCAAGAACCTGTTTTGTTTTTATATTAGGTCACGGCACAAAATTTTTTTTTTTTTTTTTTTTTTTTGCGGCTGCGTCAATTTTAGGGCTGTCAGCTAATTGTTTTTTTTCTTTTGCATGGATTGGCCGATAGGTGAATCTTAAAAAAAAAAATTCCAATCAGCTTTTACTGTTTTACTGCTGCCGTGAATAATAAAAAAATAAAAAAAATAAAAAAATAAAAAGTTTTTTTTATAAAACAATTTGATAATATAGATATACTTTTCAATATATTGGTATATTACGGCCTGCTCTCCTCGTCGTTCGTGATTCGTTTCAAGATCGAAGGTTCAAGATCCGGAAGTTTCAAGATCAACATCGAAGATCGAGATTTGAAGACTTAGATTAAATTTTTACTTTTCCTTAGAAAATAGGTTAGTCGGGGGTACCAACGATCCATCTCGGTGTTTAGATTTTCCGCAATTTATTTTTATGTGTTTGATCATAAAATAGATATAAAATCGGAATTGCCATGAAATGCATCATATCATAAATCCACTCCATGCATACATGTAGAATTTTAATTTTGGTAATTAAAATAGGCATGTATACAAACTCGCGTAATTTGTTGAAATATAATTAATATGTGGTAATTAATTAATTTAGTAACTAATTAAAGATCCGAGGATGGGTTATGAAATCGTTAAGCCTTTCGGTGTGTGTTCTCGGTGAACCGCCGTAAAAGCCCAAACGATATCACGTTTTCGATTCGTAGTGTCTACGAGATTGAATGATGGTAAAAGAACAATTAATCTTGGATAACAACGGTTCGCCTATAGGTTGGGCGGTCAACTGAGCTTTACTCGACCAACTGAACCCTCATAGTGTGATGTATGCACGGGGGTCCGGCAAGACTAAGCTACACCGGCGAGAGGAGGGGTGATTCCTTCTTATCTCAATGGGGCTCTCTTGACCCGATTTCATCCGACTATCACATATGTTCCAACGAATAGGACGGGTAGGCTTGCCTACGTTACCGACACCATTCGGAATCCTTGATTTGATGTGCTTTTATGTTAACATCAAAAAGACGTGGTTAGTTAATCCACCACCAATTCCAAAATATTGAGTGGGAGCGGGGGAGGCGACAGCCAACCCCACGGCCTCTACTATAGATACAAGTAAGTGAGAGAAGGGTGACGCCTCGCGGCACTTTGATTTCGTCCCCCTACGGATGGTGTTCACCCCTATCAACATTCATGGCTTGGTCTCCGAAAGGATAGGATTTCTGGGTACTCGTCGGGTCACTGACCTATCCTACGACGGCACACTCGGGGCGTGCCTAAGAGATCCGATATAGTAGGTCACACTCATAAAGGATATTTTTGGTAATATCTAGGCTAAAAAAGGAAGGTAGTCAATGAATAAAGGGATGTTCGATTCTCGTGGGATGTTCGATTCTCACAAGTTATTCATTGATGAGATTGAGTCGATTTAACCGTCATCTCTTTGACCTATCCTACGGCGGCACTGAGATGCGAGGTTAAAACCTTGGAATGGTAGAGTAGACTTATTTTTTAGTTTACAATTCCTAAAATAAAATAATATAGTAGTGTTAAACTTGAATTAATATATGTCATTTTATTTACAGCATTATATCCCTTACTAAATTGCTTAAATTTTATAATTGACTAGTATTGACTTCGTTAAAAAGTGGAAAGTAACTAGGACGTTGAACTAGTTAATCGATAATGCAATTAATTTTTGAAAGAGATATTTTCTCTTAAGCCTTTTAAAAACCAGAGTGACATATAGGTATGTCACTAGTGTCATTTGTGTCAAACGAGAGACAAACTTAGGTGATTTCGGACTTTGAAATTCTTCTAGTGAATTTTGAGTATGTAGTGATTACACGAGTAATTTTCTAATTGAAAAATCGGAAAATCATGAAGTGTTACTAGTTGGACGATATTTGGAATCGATGAACTAGTGGGAGCTTTATGATTTGTTGTTTTTCTAGAACATTAGAAAAGTGTAACTGACTACACACGTAACCGTTCTAATTGAAAAACCGGAAAGTCATGAAATGTCGCTAGTTGGACGATATTTGGAATCGATGAACTAGTGGGAGTTCTATGATTTGTTGTTTTTCTTGAAACATTGGAACTATAGATTTTTCTAATCGAAAAAATCGGAAAATCATAAAAATAAAGCATTGCTCGTTAGACGGTATTTGGAACCGATAAACTAGTGGGAGCTTTAATGTTATGATTTGTTGTTTTTTCTGGTATATTAGAAAATCCGAGAAGTCCCGACGAGTAACACTCGAAATAGACATCCCACGGTTCAAGAGTAGTGTCTACTCAAACGAACCGCTGGTTCAAGACTGTTTCCATTCACGGAAAGTCAAGAATGGGAGAATATGTCTAAAAGTGTTAGTCATCTAAACTGAGAAAACTTTAAGGCTGAACCGAAAATTAATTAACTTAAAATCATAGGATAAGGACAGTGATTTTGGATCACCAACCTATGAATCCTTGGCGATTTTCTCGAGCTAAGTTCTTTGGCAGAACAAGGTAGCAGTGCATTTAACGATTAAAGGAGTAAACAACGGGCAGTTAATTTTAGTTAGAATAGTGGGAGTGATATAAGGAAATGAATATCGGATTCAATCCTTGGATATCGCGGAAAAAAATTATTTTCTGTTTAAGATTCGTTGGAACGAAATGATTTACCTTCTATTCGATAATTTGTTTGTCGTATAGAAAGTGAATATACCATTTGTAGTACGAATCCAAGACTCGGACTTTTGTTTGATAAAGTCAAAACCACTTAGAACTGCTGAAATATGTATATAAAACACATCTTAAGAACTGTTAAAAGCAATTGGTTTCTATATTTAGATAAACGCTTCTTCATATTCCATAGTTAGTGCATAGTCCCAAAAAGACAAGACCTGAAGACTGGCTCAGGGTGATTCCTTTCTCCCAGTTTGGTTAGATTGTCTCAAAGGTTCAATGACTAAGTTTCCTTTGAATCGAGAATAGATAATGGTTATAAAGAAGTAACATAGTTTGTTCATGATGACCTTCGGGGTCTGATGAAAGATACGAGCTAGTAGGAGCTTCCGAGTAGTGACTTCTTGTCTGATAACTATTCAAACACTCCGGTAAGTTTATCCAAAATATTTTGAGGTTTCTCTGTTTTCAACGAAATAGAGTATTCTATACTCAGAAATAGGCCATCATATAGTCCTAGGGACTGATGCTCGGCCTGCCTCATAGTGAAATGCTTTCACTAAGTGAGAAACCGTTAAATTGCCTTATATAGTTTTTAGATGTGCTACAACACACTGCTTAACTCAATAAAGATATTGGAAGCGAAATAACGGTTTACATTGAAATGTAAGACCGAGAAGTCTACCTAGAATATGCTTTGGAATTTACGGATAAGGTGTGGATTCGGTTCACCCCACTTCCGTAAATATAAGCATTTAGCACACGGTGCTTGAAGGTAAGACTGGTAATTTCGTGCATCCGTTCGGTCAATGACCATTCATGATATATCTTTTTAAGCTATTGAGTATAAAGGTTAGATATAGGATTCTTGAAATCGGGAAGGGACAGTTATACTGTTGCATCCTTTCTGATAGAGTCCATGAACAGTAAAACCTTGAACCTTGAAGTACGTTTACTCAAGGTAGTTACTAACTGATTAAAATCAGACCACATCCAACGTCGGTTGTTGGTGATAACACTAAATACTACTAAACTAGATCAGAATTTCGATCAACCCAGAATGTAGTGGGAGTATGGTTTATTCATTACCCATTGCGGGTTCTGAGGACTTAATGGTCTACATGATCGATTGATGACCTATGGCTCTTTTGTGCGCTGTATAGGATTCTGATAATAGAGGTTGGTTTACAAGGCATAACCCTGTGAATGGAGTTCGGTACTCCAGAGTTGTTCATACTCTTGTAGAACCACCTGAGCGTCTCAGGCCCAGTGGGAGTAATTGGATCTACACGGAAAAGAGTAGAATGAGTTCGGTATTGCATGATTTTGTTCAAAAGAAGAAAATAGGGGTGATTCCCTGAGACTTTTCTTGCCAAACAAACGGAGTCTGGATTCATTCGAAACAGAAGGGTATTGACTTATGAACTTATGGCAGGATGACTGTCAAGGCTTATGTCCTTTGTGGATAAAAAGCAAACCTCTCGGTCATTGGAAGTCATATATTTCTACAATATGTGGATTTGACCGAGAATATTGATAAGTCTTTTGTAGAATTTGGATATCAATTTTAGTACAAAGTAGTGAATATATACATATATTAGTGTTTGTGAAGGATAACAACGCACCATTTGGAATCAACATGGGTGTGTTATCGAAGTCGAATACGACAATACCACAATTCTCTCGCAACGAGAGATTTGGACAACATTCGAAGAGTTTGACTCGGTCGAATTCATTAGAATCGATCCATCGGTTTCCCATCCATCTTATTGGTTAAGATGATGCATATGTGTATGCAAAATTCAACGAGGAAGTTCTACCCTATGCCTCAGGAATAACTCTCTAAATCTACGGATAAAGAGAAATTGGATAGATTCTCTTTCTTGTAAGAGATGGTCAGGTTATTGAACGTCAACTTTGATCGAATCTTAGATTCGGCTGTTAACAAAGCAAGTTTAGTATGTCCTTTAGTATCTTGAAGAGAACGAGGAATAATATGCGGACATATTCATGTGTGAACTTGGATACGTGTGATACACTGATTTTGACTTTAAGTCAGATTGAGGATGATCGTTAAGTCGATCTCGGGCTCAGTGTTTACTCTTGTGTTGAAGCTATTGCCTGGAGGAATCCAGGAACGCCAACTCGACTTTAACTAGTTGGGTGATTAGCGGCTTTTGTAGTAGCTATAGAGCCGATATAGGTTAAGGATTTCCTTTTCATATCTGGGAGTGATTCTAGATTTGGAAGCCGATACCACATCATTGTGCAAACGATGAAGGGGTATCTTATAAAGGATTTTCGAAATCACTAGAGGTCAAAAGCATATTGGGAAAGTACCACATGATTAGATGGACCGGTAACGTTTCGATTCTACGGATCGTCTTGAGTCGACAACCTGACTAATCATTAAGACCCATGACATTTAGATGTAGGTGCTCCCCGAGTCACTGACCTATTCTACGACGGCATACTCGGAGTGTACTTTGGAATCTAAAATGGTTATGATATGCTTAGGGGGTACTAGCATACGGGATGAGTCTCCATTGCTTTAGAGCAAGTGGGAGATGTAGTTTGTTGTAGTTTTAAATAATAGGGTGTGCTCTAAAACAATTAATCACATGCTTTCGTGCAAGTGGGAGATTGTTAGGTGTGATGCCCGAAAGACAATTTTTGTAATTGTTTTATTTAATAAATGAAATGATATTATTATTCATATTTATTATTCTCATATTCACCGATGTGACAATCGTATTTACACTACAGAAAACCCTAAAGTATATCATTTATGTAATCACTTAACTCAGTGTATGGGATATACACGGGAGGATTGAGTTAGTGAAGATGTACTTAAAATTCAATTAGCCCGTAGTGAAGTTAATCGAGAGTATCGGGTCTCTCCTTTAACGTGCTATTAATTCGCCCAGAACACAATTGGTGTGATTGTCTTATCCGGACTTTCGGTTAAGAGAACCTAGTGGGGCATTTATATATGATAAATATATCATATAGGGCTGGACCGATTTGATTAGAGTTCACGATATAATTCCGTAATCGAGAAGTCTTATCGAATCAATGGATGATCATATTTATGGATAAATCTTAATCCTGAGGTGATCACAGTCAACTGCTTGAATCAGTATGAAGTTTGACTTGACGGTTAAGGATTACACTGAGTCGTGGTATGAATTACCCCATCTTGGCATTGTACTGGATTGAGTGAGTAGTCTGTGTTATCACATATACGGAATCCATTCCTTCCATTTATGGAAGTAGATAGATAGTTCCCTTATTTGTTAATCCTAGAAATTGATCGATCGTACGAGTTCATATTACACTGATTAGCTACCAGTGAGTTGTATGAATTAATTGATCACTAGGGGGTTAATGGTAAATAAGGATAAGAGGTTCTAAAAAGGGTTAACGGTAACTTTCCGATTTAGAATGAACAGTCTATGGAAGATTAATCCATATGTAATGATTATATCAATGGACGCTTATTATTATTCTCGTGAGGAGATAAATATAATCTTATAATCGGAGGAGTGCAGTCACGGGATTATGATGGCATATTCCTGTGATTGATTTATCGAATATAATTATTCTGTAATTATTTATTTGATTTATTGGAGCCGCTGATTATTAGTCCATGGTCCCCGACGTGCCTCCTAATATAGCATAGCTATTCTCGGACGTCGAATCCTAATAATATTAATTTAGTTCTTGTTGGACTTTATTAAAACGATATGTGAATTAATTGTTTAATGGACTATTAAATTAGTTGGGCTAAATAATTAAATATGTGGAAAAGAAATTTTCCATAATCTTGGCCCAATTATTGTGTGATGGCAAAATTAATATTGACTAGGTCAATATTTGATAATTTCGCCCCTTCTCTTATTTTTATGGAACAAGAAATTATTTTCTTGTGTATTAATAAGACATGTGCATAAAATATTTATTGGATAAATATTTATGGTAAATAATAAAGATAAATATTATTCAAGATTTGTTCTATAATATTGTGGAATTATCTTTTATTAATTGGATTATTTATTTGCAAAATAAAAATCCTTGGAGGCTAAGTTTTACTCTCCTATATAAAGAGAGTCCTCCCAAGCCTTAACACACATGATATTTTCGACTTCTCCTCTTAGAGAGAAGAAGTGATAAAATTCGGCCAAGGGGTATAAGGGAAGAATCTTGGAGATTTTTCCGGGTAGCATATCGGAAGGGTTCGAGTCGATTATTCCTTCCACCGGGAATTGCTTTGATCACACGTACGGAATATCGTGGTGCTCTTCACATCTTCTCACATTCATCCTTTTGCGGTTCTTCAACTTGAATTTCGAGATTCAAGAGGTATGATCTACATCCCCCTTGTAGAATAGATCTAATTGTTTTATTACGTGTCATTTATAGATCTAGATCCTTAAATCGCTTCCGTTGCGGGTGATATTACTAACAGTGGTAGCAGACGCCAAGGTGATCTATATTTATACGTATAAAATATTACATCTAGGAGTGATAAACATGTAGATTTTTTGTCCCAATTTTTTTTAATAAGGGCCGAAAATTATGTTTATTTTTTTTATGTTATGAATGTCTTGGTTGAAGAGATGGATTGGGGTTGGTACTGTTTACTCGTTAGATCTATTTTGTAGCTAATTTGTTTAGTAACAATTGAGCATAGGATTTGTAATTTAATTATGTTGAATTCAAAAATTATGTAAAAAGGTCGTACCATTTGTATTTAATTTTTTTGGTTCCGGATTCAAGACGACGAATATCATGGTGTTGAAGATTATCAAGAAGGTAAAACGGGAGGAGGCCGAATTGTTTAATTAATTTTTTTTTTATCGGCGGCAAATTTTGTTGCATGCGGCACAAATTTTGGGATTGTAGATGCAAGAACCTGTTTTGTTTTTACATTAGGTCACGGCACAATTTTTTTTTTGCGGCTGCGTCAATTTTAGGGCTGTCAGCTAATTGTTTTTTTTCTTTTGCATGGATTGGCCGATAGGTCAATCTTCAAAAAAAAAAAAAAAAATCCAATCAGCTTTTAGTGTTTTACTGCTGCCGTGAATAATAAAAAAAAATAAAAAAAAAAAGTTTTTTTTATAAAACAATTTGATAATATAGATATATTTTTCAATATATTGGTATATTACGGCCTCCTCTCCTCGTCGTTCGTGGTTCGTTTCAAGATCGAAGGTTCAAGATCCGGAAGTTTCAAGATCAACATCGAAGATCGAGATTTGAAGACTTAGATTAAATTTTTACTTTTCCTTAGAAAATAGGTTAGTAGGGGGTACCAACGATCCATCTCGGTGTTTAAATTTTCCTCAATTTATTTTTATGTGTTTGATCATAAAATATATAAAATCGGAATTGCCATGACATGCATCATATCATAAATCCACTCCATGCATACATGTAGAATTTTAATTTTGGTAATTAAAATAGGCATGTTTACAAACTCGCGTAATTAGTTGAAATTTAATTAATTCGTGGTAATTAATTAATTTAGTAACTAATTAAAGATCCGAGGACGGGTTATGAAATCGTTAAGCCTTTCGGTGTGTGTTCTCGGTGAACCGCCGTAAAAGCCCAAACGATATCACGTTTTCGATTCGTAGTGTCTACGAGATTGAATGATGGTAAAAGAACAATAAATCTTGGATAACAACGGTTCGCCTATAGGTTGGGTGGTCAACTGAGCTTTACTCGACCAACTGAACCCTCCTAGTGTGATGTATGCACGGGGGTCCGGCAAGACTAAGCTACACCGGCGAGCGGAGGGGTGATTCCTTCTTATCTCAATGGGGCTCTCTTGACCCGATTTCGTCCGACTGTCACATATGTTCCAACGAATAAGACGGGTGGGCTTGCCTACGTTACCGATGTTAGAAGTAATATCGTCGGATCAATCATGGATTGACCCGATTACGCAGCGGAAGACATCAGATCTAGATCTAAACGAAACAAAGAACATAAATTTAAGATCTAAACTACAAGGGGGTTTGGGAGCCTACCTTTTTATGGTGCTTAACTCCAAGAACGATAGATCTCCAAGAACACGTATTTGAGAAGCCACAGCCTTCCAACGTGTGTCTCCCAGCAACACCAGGTGGATGGTGTTTCCCGCCGCCGGACCTCCTTGATATGCTACCGGAATAATCCCGAAGATTATTCCAACTCGAACCCTAAGAATAGAGGCCGAAATTTTCAGCCAATTTCTCTTGTGAATAGTGACGTGAATAGTGTTTTTCAAAAGGCTTGGAAGAACTCTCTTTATATAGGAGAGTAAAACTTAACCTCCAAGGATTAAATAATTAAGAGATAATTATTACATTAATCCTTTTTCCAAATAAAAGATAAATAAAATAATTATCCCAAACAAATTAGGATAAATCATATTATTATCTAATATTTCATGAATTATCATTTAACAAATAAAAGATAAATCACACATTAAATAATTATCCAAGAAAACTAATTTCTTAATAATATATTAATGCAAATATGCGCCCCAACACTTAGTCAAATAAGTCATGCGCATATTTCTATATTTGACCAATTAGGTCAAAAGGTCAACACACCAATTTGGGCCGAGTCCACGAAAAATGTCTTTTCCGTGTATTTAATTATTTAGTCCAACTAAACAATTAATCCACATATCAATTAAATAGCTCAATCCACTATTTAATTATAATTGAGGTGCAACGACGAGAAACCTATATGCTATATTAGGAGCCACGTCGGGGACCATGGACCCATATTCGTAGCTACAATAAATCGAATAAAATTATTCATCGACGAATAATTATATCCAACCTATTAATTCCGGGATTACACCACCATAAACCCGAAACTGAACTCTATCGAATATAGATAACTTACACTCAATTTATGAGTCGAAAGCGTCCACTGATATAATCATTACATACGGATAAATCCTCCATAGACTGTTCATTTCGATTCGGGATATTTTCGTAAACCCTTCTCGAAACATATTATCCTTATTTACCATTAAACCCTAGTGATCAATTAGTTCATATTCAATATAATATGAACTCGGCCGATCGATCAGTTTCTAGGGTCAACAAATAAGGGAACTCGTCTCTCTACTTCCCGAGGGAAGGAATGGATTCCATATCGTGATAGCACGGACTACTCACTCATCCCGAATAGAGCCAACGAGAAGTGTTGGACCACATACTTCGAAGTGATCCTTACTAACACGTCAAACTCTACCCTAGTCTAAGCAGTCGTCTGTGATCACCTCAGGATTAAGATTAATCCATATATGATCATCTTGTGATTCGATAAGACTTCTCGATTACGGAATTATATCGAGAACTCAAATCAAATCGGTCCAGCCCTATATGATTATCATCATATATAAATGCCACACTAGGTACTCTATTACCGACAGTCCGGATAAGACTGTCACACCTAAAGTGTTCTGGGCGCATTAATAGCAAATTAATCATGAGACCCATACTCAGATTAATAAACGCTACGGACTAAGTTAATTTTAAGCACATCTCACTAACTCAATCCTCTTGTGTATAGCCATACACTGAGTTATGTGATTACATAAACGAGGTACTTAGGGTTTTCAGTAGTGTCTTAATTATAAACATAAATGCATATAATAAGATGAATTATTAATTTTGTCTTAAAACAATTAGATAATTGTCTTTCGGGCACTACACCTAACAATCTCCCACTTGCACGAAAGGCAAGTGGATTAATTGTTTTAGAGCACACCCTTTTATATCTATATCTACAACATTCTCCCACTTGCTCAAAACAAGTGAGACGTATCCCTCAAATCTGTACCCTCCAAGCGCATCTTAGTAATTCATCCTTCCAAGCACGACCGGAGTGTGCCGCCGCGGGGGTAGGTCGGTGACCCGGCGCGTACTTAGAATCCGAATACCATGTGACCCGGTACACCGATCGGGTAGGTTGGCGGCTTGAGTCAATCTTTGGGATCGAAATGTCGCCTTTCCATCTAATCCGGTGGTACGATTTCAATATGCCTTTGATTCAACACCGAGGACGAAATCGTCTTAACGATCATCCTTAATCGACTTAAAGTCGAATTAGTGTCATCACTTATATTCTAGTTTGCACCGAATATACTAGCATATTATTCCTCATGCTCCCGAAGATACTTGAGGATTCACTAAACATCCCATTTCGTATTCATCCTCGGGTTTAGATAACCATTCCTGAGAGGTAGGGTAGACTACATCGTTGAATGCTGCATAAATGCAAGAATATCTAACCAGGTGAATGGATGGGATTGCCAATGATCGATTCTTGCGGATTTGAGCGAATCAAATCCTTTAGAATGAATCCCGATGGCATGTCAGACTTTGACTTCAGATAACACACCCATGTTGTTTCCAACTGTTTCAGTGTTACCATTCACAAACACTAATCTACATACTACTTTACTAATATTGATGCCCCAGTCTACAAAAGACTTATCAACTTCTGGTCAAGTCCACATATTAAAATATATGACTTTGAAATGACCTAGAGGTTTGCTTTAATCCCCGAAGGATATAAGCTATGGCAGGCATCCTGCCAAAGGTTCTTCTGAATAAATTAAGATACCGTTAGTCTCGCAAAAAAGTCTTAGGGAATCACCCCTATTTTCTGCGCTTTAACGAATCCATTATTTGTTCTTAGCTAAAACCCTTCTATTCTGAATGAATTCAGATTCCGTTGTTCGGCAAGGAAGTCTTAAGGAATCACCCCTATTTCTCGCTTTCTGACGAAATCAAGCAAGACTAAGTGATAAGAGAGATCACGGTCTGGTTAACTCTCTACCTTTTAGGGAATCACCCCTAAATTACTCAGCTTTGCGTTGAAAGTTAAACTTTCCTATTCATTTGACTCTTCTCCGTGTAGTTTCAATTACTCCCACTGGGCCTGAGATACTCAGGTGGTTCTACAAGAGTTTCAACAGAATTGGAGTATCATACTCCATTCACAGGGTTATGGCTTTTAAACCAACCTCTATGATCATGATCCTATACAGTCCACGAAGGACTATAGGTCATCAATCTACCCTATAGACCATAAGGTCCTGCAATGGGTAATGGACAAACCATACTCCCACTGCGTTCGGGGTGGAGTGATATACTGATCTAGTTTAGTAGTTTTTATTAGTGTTTTCACCAACTGCCGGTGTTGGATGTGGAGTGAACAAATCAGTTAGTAACATCTTGAGTACAAATACTTCAAGATCCAAGGTTGTTATTTATAGACTCTATCAGACCGAGTTTGACAGTATAACCGTCATTCTCTGATTTTACGAGTTTTATAACCAACCTTTACTCAATGCATTAAGATATTTCATGTCCTGAACGTGTACGCAAAATTTCCAGTCCTACCTTCAAGCACTCGGTGCTAAATGCCTCTATTTACGGAAGTGGGGTGAACCGAATTCACTCCTTATCCACAAATGCGTAGGCATCTTTTAGGTAGACTTCTCGGTTTTTCAATACAACCGTTATTTTGCAACCAATATCTTAAACGAGTTCAGCAGCGTATCGTAGCACATCAATAACTATGTAAGGCTAATTTGTGGTGTATCCCTTAGTGAAAACATTTCACAGGGAGGTAGGTCGAGCATCAGTCCCGAAGACTACGCAATAACCTATTTCGAGTATGGAATACTCTATCTGCAGTGAAATCGAGATTTCCTCCAAATATTTTTGATAAACTTACCGGAGTCTCGAATAGTAGTCAAACAAGATGTCACTACTTCAAAAGCTCCCACTAGCTTGTACCTTTCATATGACCTCGAAGGTTGTTATGAACAAGCTATGTTACTTCTTTAAATCTATTACCCTTTCCTGATTGAAAGGAAACTTAGTCATTGTTCCTTTGAGACAGTGTTCCTTTGACTGGGAGATAGGAATCACCCTAAGCCAGTCTTCAGATCTTGTCTTTAGGGAATATGCACTAATTAATAGAATAGAAAGAAGCGTTTATCGAAATACGGAAACCATTTGCGTTTATATGTTTTAAGATGTGTTACTAATACCTTTTCAACAATGATTAGTGGTTCTGACTTTATCAAACAAAAGTCCGAGTCTTGGATTCGTGCTACGACTGTTACATTCATCGTCAATAAGACAAACAAATTATCCTATTGAAAATGAATACGTTCGTTCCAACGAATCCGAAAACAGAAAATGAATTTTCTGTGATGCTCAAGAATTGAATCCGAGATTCATTTCCTTATATCACACTCCCACTAGTTAATCTGAAAAAACTGCCCGTTGTCTATTTTATTTATCGTTTAATGCAAAGCTACCTAGTTCTTCCAAAGAACTTTAGCTTTCAAGAAAATTGCTAGGATACATTGGACAGTGATCCGAAATCACTTTCATTATCCTCTAATTTCCAATTTATTAATTTTCCGGTTTAGCCTTAAAACTACTTAGTCTAGATGACTAACACGTATAAACATTCTTTCCCATTCTCGACTTTCCTTAGATGGAAACAGTCTTGAACTAGCGAGTTCGTGTGAGTAGACACTACTCTTGAAGCGTGGGACGTTCGATGTTACTTGCTTGGACTATCGATTTTTCTAATCGTTAAATCATAAGACCAAAGCTCCGACTAGTTTATCGGTTCCAAATACCGTCTAACTAGCAACACTTTGTATTTATGATTTTTCAAAGATCAGAAAATCCCCAGAACTAAGCTCCCACTAGTTTATCAGTTCCAAATACTGTCTAACTAGAAATGCTTTGTTCATGATGTTTCAACGATTATAAAATCTCCAGAACTAAGCTCCTACTAGTTTATCAGTTCCAAATACTGTCTAACTAGTAACGCTTTATTCTTGTTTTTCCAATAAATGGAGAAACTTCTGTGCAGTCTATTACACATTTCTAATAATTCAGAAAAACAACAAATCATAAGGCTAAGGCTCCCACTAGTTTATCGGTTCCAAATACCGTCTAACTAACAACGCCTTATGTATATGATTTTCCAATTTTTCAATTTAGAAATTTGTTGTGTAATTACACTTTTAAAATTCACTAAATGAATTTTATATGATAGTCCTATGTCATCTTTTGTAAACTAAGTATGGTCGTCTCTCGTTCAACACGAGTGACACCCGTGACATACCTATACTATGTCACTTAAGTTTTTAAAAGGCTCAAGAGAAAAATCTCTTCCGAAAATTTTACTGCATTGTTTGATAATTACAACGTACTTGTTACTTTCCACATTTTTAATGAAGTCCTATTACTAACAGTTTAGTAACCTAGAGATTAAAGTTGTAAATAAACATGACAGAAAGTTAAATTCAAAAAAAAATAAATTTTCACTACTAGATTTATTTTAGGAATAATAAACTATAAAAGAGTTTATCCTACCATTCCAAGGATTTAACCTCGGCATAGTACTGTCCGAGAGGGTCGATATCAGCACTATGATGGTCAAACTGAGACAATCTCTCTCAATGATTAAGCTTCGAGAATCGAACATCTCACGGGAATCAGACATCCGGACCTTAATCATTGATTACCTTCCTTTTTCTAGCCTAGATATTTCGAAAATATCCATAAAGAGTGTGACCTACTATATCAGATCTCAGAGTACGCCCCGAGTATGCCTACGAGGGGCAGGTCAGTGACCCGACGAGTACCCGAAATCCTATCCTTTCGGAGACCAAGCCTTGAATTTTGATAGCGGTGAACACCATCCGAAGGGGGCCGAAATCAAAGCGGCACGAGGCGTCACCATTCTCTCACGTGCTTGCATCTATAGTAGAGGCCGTGGGGTTGGCTGTCGCCTTCCCCGCTCCCACTCAATATTTTGAAAAAGTGGTGGGTTTACTAATTACGGTTGCGGTCTTGACAATAAAAAACAACAAATCAAAGTACTCCGCATAGGGTCGGTTATGTAGGCAAGCCTACGCCGTCTTATTCGTTGGAACATATGTGACAGTTCAGGCCAATCCGGCAGGAGAAGCCCCGTTTAGCCCGAAGGCTTATCGGCTATGCTAAGTCTTGTCGAACCGCTGTAACGTACATCACACGTGGAGGGGAGTCGATTGAGCCGAAGCTCGGTTGAACTCGCCCAACCATGGTTAGACCATTTCCGAACCCATGTACTAAGATTCTCCGATTTCTAAATTTGTCACCCAAAGCGTAATCTCGTTTTTGTTTAAGGTGGGTTCACTGAGAAGCCATCACCGAAAAACTCAACGATTTATTCAAGTGGGATTCACCGAGAATCCATCACTAAAATCGTAAACGATTGACAAAAACCCGGGTCCTCGGTTTTTATAATTAGCTACTTATTATTTAACTACCACATATTAAATTAATAAGCATTTATACTAATTATTCGAGTTATAATGCCTAATTTATTCGAAATAAACTAGCTACATGTAAGCATTGGAGTGGAATCATGAAGATGCAAGTCATGACAATTTTCCGGTTTTAAGCACGTAATCTTGATCAAACACAAAATTATACCGAAAAGTAAACACCGAGATGGACCGTTGGTACCCCCGACTAACTATTTTCTAAGGAAAAGTAAAACTTATACTATGTCTTCGAGTCTTGATCTTTAAATCTTGAACTCGAACCGCCGGATCACGAACCACGAACACCCGAGAGGAGAAAGGCTTTTTAATTAAATAAACAAATATTATTGTAATTATCAAAAACCCATTTTTTTATTTTTTTTTTAAAATTATTTATTGTTGTTGCGGCTGTATGTAAAAAAAAAAAAATATTATTCCAATATATTTTTCTGCCAATACGTTGAATGTATAAAGAAAATATGATAACCAAAAAAAATTTGATTCAGCCGCCAAAAAACCCTAGCCGCATGCTAGTTTATAAAAAAAAAACAGACTTATAGCGACGCTTTTCAGCGTCGCAGAAAGTCCTGTAGCAGTTTTTTTTTTTATAAAAAAAAACAGGTTTTCAACCGTTTCTCCTCGTTCATACCTTGGGTTTCGCCTTGATCTTCAACTATTCAGCAAGATCTTCATATTTTCGAGCCCGGAACATCAAAAATACAATAAAAGGTGCTACTTTACATTGAATTTCGAAAAAAGACATAAAAAAAATACAAATCCTATGCTCAATTGTTACTAAACAAAGGAGCTAAAAAATAGATCTACGGGTAAACAATACCAACCCAATCCATCTATTCAACCACAACATTCACAAGCATACAACATGATTAAATTCGAATTTTACCAAAAAACGAAATAAAACATCTAAAACATGCTTTTCCACTCCAAGATCTAAAATTCATATACTTTGATCGTTAGATCAAAGGCTCTGATACCACTTGTTAGAAGTAATATCGTCGGATCAATCATGGATTGACCCGATTACGCAGCGGAAGACATCAGATCTACATCTAAACGAAACAAAGAACATAAATTTAAGATCTAAACTACAAGGGGGTTTGGGAGCCTACCTTTTTATGGTGCTTAACTCCAAGAACGATAGATCTCCAAGAACACGTATTTGAGAAGCCACGGACCTTCCAACGTGTGTCTCCCAAAGCAACACCAGGTGGATGGTGTTTCCCGCCGCCGGACCTCCTTGATATGCTACCGGAATAATCCCGAAGATTATTCCAACTCGAACCCTAAGAATAGAGGCCGAAATTTTCAGCCAATTTCTCTTGTGAATAGTGACGTGAATAGTGTTTTTCAAAAGGCTTGGAAGAACTCTCTTTATATATAGAAGTAAAACTTAACCTCCAAGGATTAAGTAATTAAGAGATAATTATTACATTAATCCTTTTTCCAAATAAAAGATAAATAAAATAATTATCCCAAACAAATTAGGATAAATCATATTATTATCTAATATTTCATGAATTATCATTTAACAAATAAAAGATAAATCACACATTAAATAATTATCCAAGAAAACTAATTTCTTAATAATATATTAATGCAAATATGCGCCCCAACACTTAGTCAAATAAGTCATGCGCATATTTCTATATTTGACCAATTAGGTCAAAAGGTCAACACACCAATTTGGGCCGAGTCCACGAAAAATGTCTTTTCCGTGTATTTAATTATTTAGTCCAACTAAACAATTAATCCACATATCAATTAAATAGCCCAATCCACTATTTAATTATAATTGAGGTGCAACGACGAGAAACCTATATGCTATATTAGGAGCCACGTCGGGGACCATGGACCCATATTCAGTATCTACAATAAATCGAATAAAATTATTCATCAGACAAAATAATTATATCCAACCTATTAATTCCGGGATTACACCACCATAAACCCGAAACTGAACTCTATCGAATATAGATAACTTACACTCAATTTATGAGTCGAAAGCGTCCACTGATATAATCATTACATACGGATAAATCCTCCATAGACTGTTCATTTCGATTCGGGATATTTCCGTAAACCCTTCTCGAAACATATTATCCTTATTTACCATTAACCCCCTAGTGATCAATTAGTTCATATTCAATATAATATGAACTCGGCCGATCGATCAGTTTCTAGGGTCAACAAATAAGGGAACTGTCTCTCTACTTCCCGAGGGAAGGAATGGATTCCATATCTGTGATAGCACAGACTACTCACTCATCCCAGAATAGAGCCAACGAGAAGTGTTGGACCACATACTTCGAAGTGATCCTTACTAACACGTCAAACTCTACCCTAGTCTAAGCAGTCGTCTGTGATCACCTCAGGATTAAGATTAATCCATATATGATCATCTTGTGATTCGATAAGACTTCTCGATTACGGAATTATATCGAGAACTCAAATCAAATCGGTCCAGCCCTATATGATTATCATCATATATAAATGCCCCACTAGGTACCCTATTACCGACAGTCCGGATAAGACTGTCACACCTAAAGTGTTCTGGGCGCATTAATAGCAAATTAATCAAGAGACCCATACTCAGATTAATAAACGCTACGGACTAAGTTAATTTTAAGCACATCTCACTAACTCAATCCTCTTGTGTATAGCCATACACTGAGTTATGTGATTACATAAACGAGGTACTTAGGGTTTTCAGTAGTGTCTTAATTATAAACATAAATGTATATAATAAGATGAATTATTAATTCTGTCTTAAAACAATTAGATAATTGTCTTTCGTGCACTACACCTAACAACCGACAACATTCGGAATCCTTGATTTGATGTGCTTTTATGTTAACATCAAAAAGACGTGGTTAGTTAATCCACCACCACTTCCAAAATATTGAGTGGGAGCGGGGGAGGCGACAGCCAACCCCACGGCCTCTACTATAGATACAAGTAAGTGAGAGAAGGATAGGAGTTTTGGGTACTCGTCGGGTCACTGACCTATCCTACGACGGCACACTCGGGGCGTACCTAAGAGATCCGATATAGTAGGTCACACTCATAAAGGATATTTTTGGTAATATCTAGGCTAAAAAAGGAAGGTAGTCAATGAATAAAGGGATGTTCAATTCTCGTGGGATGTTCGATTCTCACAAGTTATTCATTGATGAGATTGTCTCGATTTAACCGTCATCTCTTTGACCTACCCTACGGCGGCACTGAGATGCGAGGTTAAAACCTTGGAATGGTAGAGTAGACTTATTTTTTAGTTTACAATTCCTAAAATAAAATAATATAGTAGTGTTAAACTTGAATTAATATATGTCATTTTATTTACAGCATTATATCCCTTACTAAATTGCTTAAATTTTATAATTGACTAGTATTGACTTCGTTAAAAAGTGGAAAGTAACTAGGACGTTGAACTAGTTAATCGATAATGCAATTAATTTTCGAAATAGATATTTTCTCTTAAGCCTTTTAATAACCAGAGTGACATATAGGTATGTCACTAGTGTCATTTGTGTCAAACGAGAGACAAACTTAGGTGATTTCACACTTTGAAATTCTTCTAGTGAATTTTGAGTGTGTAGTGATTACACGAGTAATTTTCTAATTGAAAAATCGGAAAATCATGAAGTGTTACTAGTTGGACGATATTTGTAATCGATGAACTAGTGGGAGCTTTATGATTTGTTGTTTTTCTAGAACATTAGAAAAGTGTAACTGACTACACACATAACCGTTCTAATTGAAAAACCGGAAAGTCATGAAATGTCGCTAGTTGGACGATATTTGGAATCGATGAACTAGTGGGAGTTCTATGATTTGTTGTTTTTCTAGAAACATTGGAACTATAGATTTTTCTAATCGAAAAAATCGGAAAATCATAAAAATAAAGCATTGCTCGTTAGACGATATTTGGAACCGATAAACTAGTGGGAGCTTTAATGTTATGATTTGTTGTTTTTTCTGGTATATTAGAAAATCCGAGAAGTCCCGACGAGTAACACACGAAATAGACATCCCACGGTTCAAGAGTAGTGTCTACTCAAACGAACCGCTGGTTCAAGACTGTTTCCATTCACGGAAAGTCAAGAATGGGAGAATATGTCTAAAAGTGTTAGTCATCTAAACTGAGAAAACTTTAAGGCTGAACCGAAAATTAATTAACTGAAAATCATAGGATAAGGACAGTGATTTTGGATCACCAACCTATGAATCCTTGGCGATTTTCTCGAGCTAAGTTCTTTGGCAGAACAAGGTAGCAGTGCATTTAACGATTAAAGGAGTAAACAACGGGCAGTTAATTTTAGTTAGAATAGTGGGAGTGATATAAGGAAATGAATATCGGATTCAATCCTTGGATATCGCGGAAAAAAATTATTTTCTGTTTAAGATTCGTTGGAACGAAAGGATTTACCTTCTATTCGATAATTTGTTTGTCGTATAGAAAGTGAATATACCATTTGTAGTACGAATCCAAGACTCGGACTTTTGTTTGATAAAGTCAAAACCACTTAGAACCGCTATTTGAAATATGTATATAAAACACATCTTAAGAACTGTTAAAAGCAATTGGTTTCTATATTTAGATAAACGCTTCTTCATATTCCATAGTTAGTGCATAGTCCCTAAAAGACAAGACCGAAGCGGCTCAGGGTGATTCCTTTCTCCCAGTCTGGTTAGATTGTCTCAAAGGTTCAATGACTAAGTTTCCTTTGAATCGGGATTGGATAATGGTTATAAAGAAGTAACATAGCTTGTTCATGACGACCTTCGGGGTCTGACACGTCGGTGCAAACGGCATGCGAAACGTACACCCGAATGGTCTTCTACAAGAAATCAAAAATCACACCATTAAGTAATCGGTGGGTACAAAAACAGTATGAAAAAAAAGGTTTGTAATTGTCTTTGAAGTAACGATGTGATATCGACTAGAAAGATAAATAAGGCACGCCAATGCAAACAACATGCAAAACGGACACCCGAATGGCCTTGTACAAGGAATCAAAAATCACACCGTTAAGTACTCTGTGGGTACAAAAAAAGTACGAAAAAAGTGTGTAATTCTCTTTGAAGTAACTATGTGATATCGACCAGAAAGTTAAATAAGACAAATCGGTGAAAACGGCAGGCTAAACAGACACTAGAATGGCCTTGTTCAAGGAATCAAAAATCACACCGTTAAGTACTCTTTGTAATTTTCTTTGAAGTACTGATGTTATATCGACCAGAACGATAAATAAGGCACGCCGGCACAAACGGCAAGCAAAACGGAGACCAGAATGACATTGTACAAGGAATCAAAAATCACACCGTTAAGTAATCGGTGGGTATAAAAAAAGTACGAAAAAAAAGGTTTGTAATTTTCTTTGAAGTACTGATGTGATATCGACCAGAACGATAAATAAGGCACACCGGCGCAAAACTGACACCAGAATGGCCTTGTACAAGGAATCAAAAAACACACCGTTAAGTAATCGGTGGGTACAAAAAAAGTACGATTAAAAACGTTTGTAATAATCTTTGAAGTAACGATGTGTTATCGACCATAACGATAAATAAGGAACGCAGGCGCAAACGGCAAGAAAAACGGAGACCAGAATGGCCTTGTACAAGGTATCAAAAATCACACCGTTATGTACTCTGTGCGTACAAAAGCAGTATTAAAAAAAAAGGTTTGTAATTTTCTTTGAACTAACGATGTGATATCGACCACAACGATAAATAAGGCACGGCGGTGCAAACAGCATGCGAAACGGACACTAGAATGGCACCGTACAAGGATTCAAAAATCACACCGTTAAGTACTCTATGGCTACAAAAAAAAGTAAAAAAACATGTTTGTAATTCTCTTTGAAGTAACTATGTGATATCAACGAGAAAGTTACACAAGACAAATTGGCGTAAAGGGCATGCGAAATGGACACCCGGATGGCCTTGTACAAGGAATCAAAAATCACACAGTTATGAACTCTGTGGATACAAAAAAGTACGGAAAAAAAGGTTTGTAATTCTCTTTGAAGTAACTATGTGATATTGACCACAACGATGAATAAGGCACGGCGGTGCAAACGGCATGCAAAACGGACACCCGAATGCCCTTGTACAAGTAATCAATAATCACACCGTTAAGTAATCATTGGGTATAAAAAAAAGTATGAAAAAAGGTTTGTAATTATCTTTTAAATAACGATGTGATATCGACCACAATGATAAATAAGACAAATCGGCGTAAATGGCGTGCGAAACGGACACCCGAATGGCCTTGTACAAAGAATAAAAAATAACACTGTTAAGTAATCGGTGGGTATAAAAAAGTTCGAAAAAAAGGTTTGTAATTATATTTGAAGTAACAATGTGATATTGACCACAACGATAAATAAGGCACGGCGGTGCAAACGGCAAGCAAAACGGACACCCGAATGGCCTTGTACAAGGAATCAAAAAACACACCGTTAAGTACTCTATGGGTACAAAAAAATGTACAAAAAAACGTTTGTAATTTTCTTTGAAGGAACGATGTGATATCGACCAGAAAATTAAATAAGACAAATTGGCATAAACGGCATTCGAAATGGACACCCGAATGGCCTTGTACAAGGAATCAAAAATCACACTGTTAAGTACTCTATGGGTACAAAAAAAAGTACGAAAAAAACCGTTTGTAATTTTCTTTGAAGTACTGATGTGATATCGACCAGAACGATAAATAAGGCACACCGGCGCAAACGGGAAGCAAAACGGAGACCAGAATGGCCTTGTACAAGCAATCAAATATCACACCGTTAAGTAATCGGTGGGTACAAAAAAAGTACGAAAAAAAAGTTTGTAATTTTCTTTAAAGTACTGATGTGATATCGACCAGAACGATAAATAAGGCACGTCAGTGCAAACGGAGACCCGAATGGCCTTGTACAAGGAATCAAAAATCACACCGTTATGTATCTATGGGTATGAAAAAAGTATGAAAAAAATGGTTTGTAATTTTCTGTGAAGTAACGATGTGATATCAATCAGAAAGTTAAATAAGACACGTTAGGGCAAATGGCATGCAAAATAGACACCCGATTGGCCTTGTACAAGGAATCAAAAATCACACCGTTCAGTAATCCATGGGTATGAAAAATAAGGTTGTGATTTTCTTCGACGTAACGATGTGATATCGACCAGAACTTTGAATAAGAACCGCGGCACAAACTGCATGCGAAATGGTATCAGAGAACAGCGGATTGACGGTATTATATCCAATTTTCTTTCTTCTTAAAAAAAATTATTTCAATTTCTGTTGCATATGATCGCATGTATTTGAAGAACCATAGTAGCATTTGATCGTGTGTATTTGAAGAACACTTTATTCTGCACGAGCATCTATAAAATAAATAAAATAAAAAGTTGCACAAGTAAATTGTGTGTATTTGAAGAATAATTTTGTTCGACACGAGCATATTGTTCCGTACGAGCAACAAGTGAAAAAAAAGAGAGAAGGAAAATCCTTTTATACACTTCACCATTTTTGTGTTACATCTTTGGAATTTTCTCTTATACTTCACAATTTTTGTTGTGTTCACTTTTTTAATTACTAAACTCTTAAAATCCTTGATTCTTCACTCTTGGTATTCTGGGTAACTTGAGTATTGTTGAATACTTGATATCCGATCTGAATTCTTTTACTTGAGCTAAATAAGCACACGTTTGTGAGGAAGAATGGCTGGAAATAATGATTTGAAAAGAAGGTATTCTAAAAATGCTTACTCCCAACAACTTGAGAAAGTTGGACAACAACTTGATGAACTGAATCAAAAATTTAAGGATGAGATGGAGAATATGAAGAATCAATTTCATGATGAGATACAAGAGTTTGTAGCAAAGAAAAATAAAGAGATTGATAACATCCAAAATATGGAGTTGAGAACGGAGGAAAGTGAGAATGCACTAAAGACAAAAGAAATATTCTCCAAGAGAACTTCCAGTTCTATCTATTGTTATATTTATACCGGATATGGACATTGCGGGTATGAATCTCCTAATCTTAGGTTGAACTCTACTCAGCATGTTGAGGTGGTGAAAACGTTGGCAAATGATCCTTGTAATGTTATTGTTGAGAATATCATTGATGTTACAGTTCCAGAAAACAAAATTAATTCTGAGGAGGTTATTTGTGAATTGTGAGGCGATATTGTTGAGATTAAAGAGCCTGAGATTGATGATGCACATGAAATTGAATTTGTGGACGAGAAAGAAACGATGTCTGAAGGGTCTATCTTGGTGGAAGAACACAACGAGTCGATTTTGTTCGAAGCAAATGAAGAATCTATGTCACTAAATTCTTGTTCAGTCTTTGTTGAATCTTCCTTACAGGTACATAATGATCGTTCACACGAGAAGGACACCGGGCTGTTCGATACATCCACCGCAGTCCATATATTGCCATTGGATACTCTATTTCATATTGAGAATGGTGGAAAACCGGAAAACATCTTTAATGATCCGTTTGTTGTGCATATTGATGACTACTCCACATTGCAACACTTTGACTATGCTGCTGCCACACCAAAGTTCATCAATAAATATATTCAACCGGGCGACTTTTCTTATGTTCCATTGGCGAAGCATGGAACACGTTATCAACGTGCAATTCATTGGAAGATATGTACTTGCATATTATTTGACCCCGGTAGGTCATTTCTGATTTTTGCGTGTTATTTGGGAATGGTTTGTACCTTTTTACTATATGCCATTTTAATCTATAACCATGATCTGAATTCACAAATTTGTCACATAAAAGCTGTTTTTGAAACACTTCGAAAAACACACATGATTGCAAATCTTAAGAAATGCTCTTTTTGATTGGAAATTTTTATCTTCCTTGGTTTTGTTATAAGTAGGCAAGATATACAAGTTGATAAAAGGAAATTGAAGAAAATGGCTGATTGGCCTGAAACCAAAAGTGCAACGGAGGTCCAAAGTTGTCATGGCCTAACAAGTTTTTAGCGATGTTTTATCCAGAATTTCAGCAGCATTGCAGCCCCATTAAACGAGTTGATCACGAAAAACACACCATTTCATTGAAGACCTACTCAAAGGGAAGCATTCAAAACTCTTAAATCTCATTTAATTTCAACACATATACTTGCTTTGCCTGATTTTTCCAAAATGTTTGAAATTGAGTGTGATGCATCGGGGTTGGGTATTGGCAGTGTTTTGCTACAAAAAGGTTGTCCAATTGCTTATTACGGTTATAAACTAAAAGGTGCAAATCTGAATTATGCTACTTATGACAAAGAGTTAGATGCACTTGTTCAATGCTTGCGTGTTTATTTGCGTCCTAGAGAGATTGTCATCCATTCTGATCATGAGTCCTTAAAATATTTAAAAAGGCAATCGAAGTTGCATTTATGTCATATCCATTGGATGAAATTCATTGAATCATATCCCTATATGATTAAATTCAAAAAGGGAAAAGAAAACATAGTGGCTGATGCATTATCTCGACGGTATACTCCTCTCCCAATATCCTCGTTTCCTTGGGTTGATCTCTCTATGGACTTTGTTTTAGGTTTGCCTTGTTCTCAGTCTGGTAAAGATACGGTGTTTGTGGTATTTGATCGTTTTTCAAAGATGGCACATTTCATTGCGTGTAATAAGACCAATAATGCCTCTCATATTACTGACCTATCCTTTAAAGAAATTATGCGTTTACATGGTGTGCCTAAGTCGAATGTGAGTGATCATGATGTAAAATTTATTAGTCATTTCTGGCGTGTTCTATGGATGCATTTAGGCACTACGCTTTGATGTTCCACCGCATATCATCCCTAGACCTATGGTCAAACAGAAGTTCTTAATCGCACTTTGGGGCAGTTATTGTGCACCGTGGTGCAAAAGAACTTAAAGAATTTTGAGTCTTGTTTACCATATGCTGAATTTGCTTATAATCGTGCTACTCATTCTGCTACCTTGCATTCACCAATTGAGATTGTTTATGGCTTTAATCTTATCACTCCTATTGATCTTGTTCCTCTTTCCCCAGGAATGCTCACAAATCTCGAGGGAGAAAAGAAAGCTGAGATGGTCCGTGAGTTGCACGCAAAGCAAGGCAACATGTAGAGGCTCAAACTGCTCGCTATGAGAAATTTTGCCAACAAGGGAAAAAATGAGATGGTCTTTAACCCCGGAGATTGGGTATGGCTGCATTTTCGCAAAGAAAGGTTTTCAAACAAACGGAAGAACAAACATAAACCAGTGCATACTTTTCATGATCATTTTGCTACGTATGTTGATGATAATGCAACATTGAATTGCTATGATTATATTTCTAACACACCGAGCTTCATCAACATTTATACAAACCAAGATACACTTTTCATGTTACTTTAGTGAAGCGGGGATCACGACATCAGCGTGAACTTCATTTGAAGTTGTGTATACGACTCATATTTGATCCCGGTGTTTATTTGGTGATATTTTGGATTTGTCCAAGATTGGTGCATGATTCTGAACTATACGATATTCTTTTGATTCAAGGATGAATACTTCATAACCGGGAGTGTCTGATATGAATCTGGAACCAAATTCTACTCAAGATCCACTAGCATGTCGGATTGGTCCTGAAACTCGACTCTAATGCAAAATAAGGCACACATCTTTGGGTAATTTGGTCCATTTAATAATACAAGAATCCAAGTCCATGAATAAAGAAGATTTATAAGTCATTAAGTCCGTCATTTATGCTTACAGAAGTCTAGAATAATGTCCAAAAGATGGCGCATAAAATAAAGTATTATACTATATGTTACTATATATTATATTCTGTGATATGAGCTAAATAAATCACAAGTATTTTGCTGAAAATACAAGAGGTGGTGGCGCCATATTTCTTCAAGAATTCATGAAGACAAGTGTTGGAAGAATCAAGTTCATGATCAAAGGAATACTTGGAAACTTACAAGCATTAATCAAGATACATTGAATCTAGATTCAATGAACCTAGATTTAACTTGCAAGGGCCGATAATTGGCATGCGTGTACTTGGGATTATAAGTGTTTTCTTGCATGTATATAGAATTCTAAGTGTTATTTTGTATCCAACAAATAGCCAAGCACTTGTAACTAGTAATACAGCTTTTGATCAATAAAAATTATATTTTATTCTTCACTTGGAAAAATGTTGTGTGAGTTTCTCTGGAAGGGGAATTCAAAATTCGGATTATCAAGGACTTAAGCAATCCTTGTGAGTATCCATATACCAAGGTGCTTAGAGACAAGTTTTCTAAGTGTTGAGGTAATTCCAAGGTGCTCTCACACAAGTTGTGATTGTGTCAAGGAGCTTATTATTCCAAGGTGCTTCCACACAGGTTGTGGTTGTGTTGAGGATTTATCCAAATACTTTCAATCCACAATCCTAAGTATTCGTTCGATTTGAAGCATTCCACCGGGAGGTTTCACATCAGGCCTTGTAAAAGGAATCAAATATCACACCGTTAAGTAATCGGTGGGTACAAAAAAGTCCGAAAAAAAGGTTTGTTATTTTCTTTGAAGTGCTGATATGATATCGACCAGTGATATTTTTCTCTTTTCCGAGCACTTTTGTCTTGCGGAATTACGCGTGGTGTTTGTTCGTATATGTTATTACATGACTTAGGTGACTCGAGAACCCGGAAAAGAATTTTTGGAATGAGAAACATGTTCATGGCATGAAAGTAGCATGAAAGTGGAGAAAAATCAAGTTTGCAGCGAAATCAAGGCAAACTGGCGTCTGCTCTACCCAAACTGGCAGTTGAGTCAAGGTTAAGGTTGAGGAATATATCATCATGCCAAACTGGCGTTTGTCCAGCCCACACGGTCATTCACAGAAGTAGCATTTGATACTGAAAGTTAGATTTTCAGACGGACGAGCGTCCAAATCACCCCCGAACGCACGTTTGGATAGGTTCAGCCCGAATCAAGAAAGCTCATATAATCCAAATGGGCGTTCAGACAATCCAGACGGGCGTTTGCCCTCAAGGCATGATCCATAAACTAGCATTTAGGAGGAGCCAAACACTGGTTCACTGAAGAATAAACCCTAATCATCATCAGATTTCCAGGAAGACGAGCGTCCACCTTGGAGCAAACGCTCGTCTAGCCCCGACAGCAGCAGATTTCTACCCTATGCTATAAAAATGCAGCTCATTTAGCGCTTTGACATATACTGCCGACTTTAGACTCTTCTAGGGCGATTTTGGTGCAGTTTTAGTGTAGGTTGATCATCCTTTTATCCTTTGATTCCATAGATAAAATCCTTCGATTCTACATACTTTCCATAGCTTAGATTAACGTTTCAAGATCAAAGATTTGGATATTCGGTGCAATTATTTCTTCCATATTTTGTGGATCAGATTTTCAGCAATTTATATGGTAATGACTTCCCTTTTATTTATTGGCTTTAATTTACATTCAGCTTTTAATTCCGTTTCTAGCATAATCATGAGTAGCTGATCCTTTGTGTAGCTGAATTATGTGAAAACGAGTGAAAACCCTAAGGGGGACGAGATTAGGAGTTGTGTAGTGAGCAATTTAATGTTTTAATGATTAATCCACGTTCTAAAACATATTATAACATCTTTGAATTATATTGATCAACTAGTTCACTGTCACACACATCGAACATATAGATGCATTTTGCGGTGAGATGTGGGAAGAGGGGTTTTAGGATCGTTGCGTAGATTCGGCCTAGTTGTTAGGACCGTTTCCAATGCAGAGGTTTGACATCATTGTTCGAGCAACTCTAGACCTTAATCATGTTAGGATAATTGGTTTTCTAAAGAGAGAGTCGGTTAGCTTCACATAGGGTGGTTAGATCGAGTTGTTCAGTCTAATCACTGGAATTAGGAGTTGGCACCCGTGGATGTCGTTAAACTACATAGGATAGGTAGGTCGGTTAAGACACGCTCCCTGTCAAGTCTTTCCTTAGGGGTAAAAGTAGTTCGTGGGATCATAGTTCGGCTATGCCTTTTAATAACTAAAAGTAAACACCAGTAGTATAATCCTTATTTCTGCACTAGTATATGACCTTTCAACCTTTGATTGACCTGAACTAAGTTACACGTCAGCTTTGGTACTTAGACATTACTCCATGTGGATTCGACCTTGTGACCACTATACTCCCATTGACCCGATACTCTGTCGGTGAAAGTTAGCGGTTAAGTATTTTGTTATCAAGAATTACAAACCTTTTTTTTCGTACTTATTTTATACCCACCGATTACTTAACGGTGTGATTTTTGATTCCTTGTACAACACCATTCTGGTGTCCGTTTTGCCTGCCGTTTACACCGCCGTGCCTTATTTGTCGTTGTGGTCGATATCACATCGTTACGTCGAAGAAAATCACTAACTTATTTTTCATACTTTTTTCCATACCCATAGATTATTTAACGGTGTGCTTTTTGATTCCTTGTACAAGGCCATTCGGGTGTCCGTTTTGCATGCCGTTTGCACCGACGTATCTTATTTAACTTTCTGGTCGATATCACATCGTTACTTCATAGAAAATTGCAAACTTTTTTTTCGTACTTTTTTTTGTACCCGCATAGTACATATCGGTGTGATTTTCGATTCCTCGTACAAGGGCATTCCAATGTCCGTTTTGCCTTCCGTTTGCACCGCCGTGACTTATATATCATTGTGGTCAATATCACATGAGTACTTCAAAGATGATTACAAACCTTTTTTTTCATACTTTTTTTCTACCCACCGATTACTTAACGGTTTGATTTTTGATTCCTTGTACAATGCCATTCTGGTGTCCGTTTTGTGCCGGCGTGCCTTATTTATCGTTCTGGTCGATATCATATCTGTACTTCAAAGAAATTACAACCTCTTTTTTCATACTTTTTTTTACCCAAAGAGTACTTAACGGAGTGATTTTTGATTCCTTGTACAAGGCCATTCTAGTGTCCGATAAATAAGGCACGCCGGTGCAAATGGCAGGCGAAACGGTCACCCGAAAGGCCTTGTACAAGGAATCAAAAATCACACCGTTAAGTAATCTTTGCGTATAAAAAAAGTATGAAGAAAAACGTTTGTAATTTTCTTTGAAGTACTGATGTGATATTGACATGAACGATAAGTAAGGCACGCCGGCTCAAACCGTGTTAAGGGTGATTTTATATGGTTTATGACGTTATATTTTGTGACAATTCTCTCCATATTCGTATAATTTGCATAGAAAATCAAGTGTTAAATTGATTTATTGAGCAAATGAGATTTTAAACGGTTTAATCGCAAAATTGGTTAATTCATGTGTTTTATTGTTGATTTTATATTGATTTGGATGATATTACACTTTGCAATGTTTTATTATATTGTAGATACATGAAATTGGCTCAAAAGAGGATTGAAAGATGTTAAGGATCGGAGTTATATAAAGAAAAAGAGATAGAGATGAAGTTGATTTAAGATGGAAAAAATCAGACTTGAAGCAGTCTGAACGTTCGTTCAATCCTCCGTCCAGTGGACGGGCATCTAAGCAAGTGGACGGGCATCCAGAAGAAGTAATTAGATTCAGAGTTCTCCCAAATTTAGTGGACGTGCGTCCAAATTAAAGAAGAACGGGCGTCTGATCCAGCTCGGCCCGACTCGAAGTTTTTATTGAAGGCTGGACGGACGTCCAGCATAGCGGACGGGCGTTCGAGCGCCGACTTAGCAGAACCGACTCTGAAATCTATATAAAGGCTGCGTTTTCTCCCCAATATCATCATAAAAATTCGAACCCAAAACCCTAGGGGCGGCTCAGTTTTTATTACTTTTATTTTCTTGTCAGATTCAAACACTTTTATGTACTTTTATTCAAGCAATTCGAGCTTCAAGAGGATGCTAAGAGGCTAGACCTCTATTGAACAAGCGTTGTGAAACCGTCCAACCAACATATTGATTTCATCTTCGATTGTCTTGTGAGTTTTTAATTCAAGTTGTATCTTTATTATGTTTATCATGTTTTATGCAATTCATATCGAAAGATCTTTGCATGTTAATTGTTTATATTGATGAGAATCATGTTAAACCCTAGATCACCATAATAAGGATTAGATCTTCAATCTAAAATTAATGAGAGTTATTAGGTTGAATTTCTAGGTTAGAAATTGAGAGATTTCACACCTTTGATTTGGAAGCGTCAATCTTTAGGATCGAAAGATAGAAGATTAATAGGCGAAATTGTCTAAGAAATTAGGAGTTCATACCTTGGCTAGGTGAATCACAACTTGGTTAGAAATCACGAGACAATCTAGATAGAAGTTGATAGTTAAAGGATAGGTGGATCAATTGCTTGTTCGTTCGTAAATTATTGATTAAATCACTCGAATTTGAATTGCTTAGTAAAATTGCAATCTTTATTTCATAATAGATTTAGAATAGATCTAGTTTAGATAATTTTGTTCGCAACCGTATTTCCCTGGCTTTAGATCTCGATCTTCTGTCCTGTTATTCTTATTGTTAGTTTCGTTTTCCGTTTTAGTTATTCACTGTTTTTATTTTCGTATCTTTTTAGTAGTACTCGTGACATAGTTAGGTTAGATAATAAAAACTAGATTAAACAACCCCGATTCCCCGTAAGATCGACCCGGTATCAACCTCTATACTACAATCCCGCACTTGGGGTAAACCGGATTATAAATTTATTACTTGTTTGTTTTGCTTAGATAAAATCCGTGACAAGTTTTTGGCGCCGTTGCCGGGGAACCGGACGGTTGTCTAGTTTTTATTTATTTATCACTTGTTTATTTTACTTTTATTTCTCTTTTTATGTTCTTTATTCTTTTTTTATTAGGTAATTTATAGTTAAGTTATTAGATTGTTCGTCATTAGGTTTCGTAGTTATCATCTTCCTAGTTTATTTTATCTTTTCTGTTCTTCTGTTTTTCCGTTTTTTAATCAGACGAGCATCCAGTTGATACGGACGCCCGTCCGTTTAAATTTTTCTAACTATTTTTGTAGTTTACCCAGTCAGACGCGCGTCTGGTTAACCAGACGCCCGTCCTGTTCATCATCCAGGCAGACGCCCGTCCAGTCATCCGGACGCCCGTCTGACCTCTTTTCTTCAAGATCTTTTCTGGGTTTTAACCTTTGATTAAAAGGTTAAACAACTAGATCTTGGTATCGGTTTATGCAAAACTCGGAGTCAAAAGGGGCCACTACTCTATACCCCTGACCTCGAGCAGACCATAGTCCGACCAAACAGGAGAAGGCTCCGTTTTGCGGACCTCCCTGACGAAGAGAACACAGTCGATCGAGATATCGAGCAAGATCTAGCTCGAGAGATCGAAAATGTCGTCATTATGGCTGCTGAAGATATACGTACGTTGGCTGACTACGCCATGCCTGGTCAACCATAAATGGCTGACTACGCCATGCCTTGTCAACCCGGCTATTGTCCTACCAACCATAAATGCTCAGACCTTCGAACTCAAGCTTGGGCTCATTCAAATGATGCAACATGCTTCTATCTTCCACGGTTTTCAGTCTGAAAATCCGCATACACACGTACACACATTTCTGGAGATATGTGGTACGACTCGCATCCAAGGTGTAAGCGAGGATGCCATTAAGCTGAAACTGTTTCCGTTTTCCTTGAAGGGGGAGGCAAAAGAGTGGTATAACTCTCTCCCTGCTGAATCCATTACCACTTGGACTGGACTCGAAAAAGAATTCCTAAGTCAATATTTCCCACTTTCCAAGACAGCCCAATGCCTCAGTGAAATTTTTACATTTTATCAGAAGGAAAACGAGTCATTCTTTGATGCTTGGAAGAGATTCAAATCCCTTCTTCGTAAATGTCCCCATCATGGTATTGACTTGCAGAGGCAAGTCAATACGTTTTTCAGCGGATTGACCAAGCTCACTAAGGGCATGGTCAATAGTTCTTCTGGTGGGGCATTCTTGAGAAAGACACCTGAAGAGGGATGGGCACTATTTGAGGATATTGCCAAGTACAATTACGCCCCCTCCTCTCAAGCTATCCAAGCACCTCCCCCTCCTCCCAAGATCGAGGAGGTGAATATGCAAAGTCTGATCGCCATGCTGCAAAAGCAGATGGCAGCTTCTCAAATTTCTCCTAATCCGATCACTCAGAATCCTTCCCTTCAACAGAACTCTCAGGTTCTGTACTGTGAGAATTGTTGTCAGACTGGCCATATGGTTGGCCAGTGTCAATTTGTTTCCCCCTCGCTTATCAAGTTAATACGTTCATGACAATGGACGGTATAATCCGGTCACATGTCAGAACTGTGATAATGTGGGGCATACATCTCGTTTCTGTCCTCTGAATGGACAGAATGCCGAAGTGAATGCTCTTTATGGCCAGCAAAATAGAAGGTTTAACAAACAATTCTTGGGCCAAGGTAATTATCAGAATCAGGGCTTTAACCAAAATCAAAATTTCAATCCAAATTCGAATTTTAATCAAAATCAAAACTTCAATCGAAACCCTACTTACAACCAGAACCAGAACTCCAATTTTTCCAATCAGAATCAAAGGTTCAATCAGAATTGGCCAAACAATTCCAATTCTGCAATACAGAGTCAGTCTGTCCAGCCTCTTCCGCAAAACTTCCAAAACTCTCAAGGCCCCTCTCACTCCAATAATCTTGAAGCTAAAGTGGAGGAGCAAAATAAAAACATCCAACTCCTAATGAGCACAAACAAGAATCTCGAGAGACAAATAGGGCAATTGGCAGAACATTTAGCTTCTAGACCCCCAAGGCAGTTGCCCAGCTTCACAGAAAAGAATCCGAAGGGTGGTCAAGTTGCTCAGGCCGATTTGAATAATAGCCAATGCACTGACCTGGTACCTTCAATTCCGTACGGTAGAGAAGAGGCCAGTGCAAGGAACTTAAGGTCAGGTACTCAACTGAGTGGTCCCCCTCACCAGGGAAACCACTAACCCCTCCCCGCCAGAGATAAGGCAGGAGGGGAAGTCGAGCACCTACGTTCCCCTTGGCTGCAAGAGAATACTCAGGTGGCTGATCCCCTGGGAGGTGAAAGAGTTGGAATTCCTCAGGTGGCTGAACCCTTGAGGAATGAAGAATCTAGTGAGAGTCAGGAGGCTGATCCCCTGACTAGTAAGAAGAATGAAAAAGTGGTGAGGTGGAAAGACTTGGAAGACAAAGCTGTCAGTTCATCCTCGAAGAAAGTCCTTTCTGAGAGTGACTTGAAAAAGCTTCCATTTCCACCTAGAAAAAGCAACATCTACTTCAATGAGGATAAAAAGTATGAAAAAGTGCTAAATCTTCTGAAAAATACTCAGGTTAATCTTCCATTATCGAAGGTTTTGGTTGAGATGCCTAAGTATACCAAATTCATCAAGGATGTTGTTTCTTCTAAGAAGAAGTTAGCAGACATGGATCGGTTGATTGGTGAGGATTGCTCTATGATCAATTATGAAGGTCTACCAATCAAGAGGGGTGACCCGGGGAAATTTGTGCTCACATTGCTGATGGGAGGCCTAGTCTTCCCAAACTCTTTATGTGACCTGGGTGCATCCATAAGCCTGATGCCATTGTCTGTCTGCAAACAGCTTGGGTTAGACAATCTTCCAGAACCCACCACCATGAATCTTCAATTCGCGGATAGATCTTCCAAGAAAACTACGGGAATATTAAAGGACGTGTTAGTTCAAATTGATAGATTTACCTTCCCAGTTGACTGGTACGTCCTAGACATAGAGAAGGATGAGAATGTCCCTCTAATTCTTGGGAGACCTTTTCTGTCTACAGCCAGAGCCCTCATTGACTGTGATGGTGGGAAAGTGATGATACGAGTTGGTGATCAAGAGGTGTGCTACAATGTTTCCAAAGCTAGCCAGAAACCCTCTGAAAGACCGACCGGCTTCTCCATTGACGATATGTCTGATGACTTCAATGATTTCATGGAAAAGCAAGTCATGGCTGTTGCAACAGAATACGAGCGACTAATTGAGAAGCTGAATAATCATGGTGTGGTGAATCTAGAACAGTTAGAAGCTGAATTTGAGGATGAGTTGTTGAAAGGAGAAGCTTTGGCAGTAGGACCCCTAAGTAAACTCACTGATGTTGAGTTGAAAAGTGGAGACCTTAAATCAAGTTTAGAAGACCCCCCCTGCAGATTTGGTATTGAAGCCGTTGCCTAAACATCTTAAGTACGTGTTTTTAAGAGAAGGTGACAAGCTTCCATTAATTATATCTGCCAAGCTGTCTCGATTAGAAGAAATGAAGCTGGTAAACGTCTTGAGAAAAAATGAAAAAGCCTTTGGTTGGCAAGTAGGAGACATCAGAGGGATATCTCCTGACATCTGTATGCACAAAATCAAGACTGAAGAGGGTGTGAAATGTGTTAGACAGCCCCATCGGAGGCTCAACCCTCATATGCAAGAGGTGGTCAAGAAGGAAATTATCAAGCTTTTAGATATGGGTATCATATACGCAATCGCTGACAGTGAATGGGTATCCCCGACTCAAGTAGTTCCAAAAAAAGGAGGAATTACTATTGAGAAGAATGAGAAGGGAGAAGAAATAGCATTGAGGCTTGTTACTGGCTACAGAGTCTGCATCGACTATAGAAAGCTCAATGAGGTTACAATGAAAGATCATTTCCCCCTTCCATTCATCGACCAGATGCTAGAGCGCCTGGCGGGACATGCATTCTACTGTTTCCTGGATGGATACTCAGGATATTTTCAGATACCCATCGATCCAGTTGACCAAGAGAAGACCACTTTCACCTGCCCTTATGGTACATTCGCGTACAGGCGGATGCCATTTGGTCTTTGTAATGCCCCAGCTACATTTCAACGATGTATGCTGGCTATCTTTGACGGGCTAGTTGAAAAGTGTATGGAAATTTTCATGGATGACTTTTCGGTCTTTGGTCAATCCTTCGATGATTGTCTCGACAATCTTGACCAGGTCTTATCCAGATGCGTGGAGAAGAACTTAGTCCTAAACTGGGAAAAATGCCATTTCATGGTAGATGAGGGAATAGTTCTTGGCCACAAGATCTCCGCCAAAGGTATTGAGGTAGACAGGGCCAAAGTAGAAGCTATCGAGAAGATGAGTTATCCTAAGAATGTGCGCGAAGTCAGAGGTTTTCTTGGACATGTCGGTTTCTATAGGAGATTCATTAAAGACTTTTCGAAGATAGCCAAGCCCCTGTCTACACTACTCAAAGAAGACGTTGTATTCGATTTTGATGAAAGATGCAAGCAAGCGTTTGAGGAGCTTAAAAGTCGATTAATCTCTGCGCCGATCCTTATTTCGCCTGACTGGAATCTCCCATTCGAGCTTATGTGCGATGCATCAAACTATGCTGTTGGTGCAGTCTTAGGACAGAGAATAAAAGGGAAATTCCAGCCAATCTATTATGCCAGTCACACACTAAATCCATCTCAAGTAAACTACACGACGACTGAAAAGGAATTATTGGCCGTAGTCTTCGCTATGGACAAATTTCATAGTTACTTGCTGGGAGATCAAGTGGTTGTGTGGACTGATCACGCTGCTTTGCGATACTTGATGACAAAGAAAGAGGCTAAACCGCGCTTACTACGTTGGATACTGACCCTACAAGAGTTTGATGTCCAGATTAAAGACAAAAAGGGCAGTGAAAACGTAGTGGCTGATCACGTTTCAAGAATGTTGAGTGATGAAAAGGATGACCCTGATGATATAGATCTTTACTTTCCTCTGGAGAATATCATGCTTATCGACGGCTGTGCTCCAGATGTTCCATGGTATTCTTCCATCGTAAACTACCTTCATTCCCAATATCTTGATCCAGAATTGTCCTATCAGGAGAAGAAGAAATTCTTCTCTGATTTGAAAACTTTCGTTTGGGATGAACCTTACCTTTTCAAGATTTGTAAAGATGGTTTGATGAGAAGATGTGTTCCTGAATCTGAGCAACGTGATATCATTGAGCAATGCCACAGTGGACCCACTGGCGGTCACTTTGGTCCTTGGAAAACCGTTGCTAAGATCTTTCAATCCGGCTTTTATTGGCCCACGATCTTTAAAGATACAGAAGCTTTCTGTAAAGCTTGTGATAGGTGTCAAAGAACCGGAACTTTAACAAGGCGTTTCGACATGCCATTGAAACCCATCCTAGAATGTGAAGTCTTTGATGTATGGGGCATCAATTTTATGGGACCATTCCCATCATCTTGTGGAAATAAATACATCTTAGTCTGCGTGGATTACGTATCGAAATGGGTGGAGGCTCAAGCCACGACTCACAATGATCATAAGACGGTCATGAAGTTTCTAAAGAAAAACATCTTCGTCAGATTCGGGTGTCCACGCGCCTTGATAAGTGATGAAGGTACACACTTTTGCAACCGACCTCTGGAGAAAGTTCTTGAGAAATATGGTGTCCGGCACAAAATTGGCACACCATACCATCCTATGACTAGTGGTCAGGTTGAAAGAAGCAACCAAATTTTAAAGAAGATCCTGGAGAAAACAGTTAACAGTCATAGAAAAGACTGGAGTCTAAAGTTGGATGATGTAATGTGGGCATATCGAACTGCCTATAAGACCCCCATGGGTACATCACCCTATCAAATGGTTTATGGTAAACCATGCCACTTGCCACTTGAGTTAGAGCATAGAGCGTATTGGGCCATGAAGTTTTTAAACTTCGATACCCAATCTTATGGAAAACATCGACTGAAATAGTTGCATGAGTTGGATGAATTTAGACTTCAGGCCTACGAAAGCGCCAGGATAAGTAAGGAAAAGACAAAACTCCTTCACGATGCCCAAATCAAGAAGCGAGAATTTCAAGTAGGGGAACAAGTTTTATTGTACAATTCCAGGTTACATATGTTCCCTGGTAAGCTGAGGACACGATGGTCCGGTCCCTTTAAGATTCTCCAAATCATTCCTGGAGGTGTTTTAGAACTACGAGGTTATGGTGACCAGCCGTTCCGAGTGAATGGTCAAAGGTGCAAGCATTACATTGGTCAAGCCAAGGAACAACCTTTGATTGTTCGATTCCTCGATATCCTCGGGTGTGGTACTTCATAAGTCAATGAATTTGACGAGTTTTTGCCTGATTTGTTTTCTGAGGATGACGGTAGTGGTCCTTCTGAAGAAGTTCTAGCAGGTAGTTGGGACATGGAAGAGTTTGAAAAGGAGCAACGGATGAAACGTCGTCAGAAGAAGAAGAAGTCAACCATGGGGAGGTTTAAACAAGTGTGGAAGGCAATTAAGGAATTAACCCTATGTGTTAGATGCTGTTTCTGCAGCCACACTATTGATCAAAGCCTACACGAGGTAGTGGCTGGTAGAAAAGTTAAATGGCCTGATCCAGGCTGAGCTAAAAGAGTGTCGAGCTAACGACATTAACCAAAAGCGCCACTAGGAGGCATCCTAGATATCCTTTATTATATTAAGTCTCTCTTTTATGTTGTTTCTTTTCGTTGATTTAGTTTTTATCTTAAGTCTAATTATGATTTTGTTTGAATCTGTTCAGTTTAGCTATGTTTTTAGATATGGATTACGGAGTTCTACCAGAGGAGTTTCCTTTTATTAGTAGGATCCCACTTATCACTCTAGGTGACGGACCCGGAGGGACTATCATTTTCGACGTAGACTTTGATATTAGTACCCGCATCAGGACCGTTACGTATGTTCTCATTGTATCCCGATCTTCGGGAGGTGGAGATTTTAGTTCAGAGGACCTGCAGGAGACTTTAGGACGACCGTATACAATCCTCAATGATCCGATGCTGACTGACTTGGCGCTAGTGCGCAAGCCGAGCATTTTCAAGGAATGGATGTTGCTGGCGAGGACTGGGCTTTACAGGACGAGTATGATTTTCCTACTGCTATTGACATGCTCCGCCGTCTGATCCGGATTGTGGATTGGGCGGAGATTTATGATGACTAGCGTCGTTAGGCTGTTTCGCCGAGCAAACGACGTAAAACAAAAGCGCTCTGTGGGAGGCAACCCACTATTTTCTAGTGTTTTATGTGTTTTCTAGTATTTATTTGTTAATTGAAGTTTTGTATGAATATTTATGATGAAATAAAAATTTGAAATTGATTTGAATGAAATTTTTTAAGTTTTTGCTGAAATTCGACCTTGGACGTGCGTCCATGCCTTTGGACACCCGTCTGCTATGTGTCTGCCTTGAACGAGCGTCCACCCTTCCTGAACGCCCGTCCGGCATTTGAAAATATTGAACGAGCGTCCAAATTTCTTGGATGCCCGTCTGAGAAATTCCATCCAACTCTTTTCTTAATTTGAACATCTGGACGAGCGTCTGATTATTTGAATGCCCGTCAGTTCATAGGATACCCAGCTGAACGCCCGTCCACTATACTGGACGCCCGTTCAGACCTGCATCTATATATACCCCTGCTTCCCAAAATTTTTTATTCGAATCAGAATTTTCAAACGACCAACCCGACTTTTCGACCTCCTTTGCCCTAAAATCATTGATTCTACACCAAATTGAGCGATTCAAGGCTCAATCAACAGCTCTCCATCCCCTGTTTTCGATTTTTCACTCCAAAACCTCCAACAAACACCATTTAATCGGATTTAGTGACCTATATAGTCCGACTTTTTTTTTTTGAAGAAAAATCCGATTTTTGGGTTCAAATTGGCATTGTTTGGGCTTGTAATCCTCTTTATCATCATCCCATCATCCTATTTGGTAAGTTTTTATCCACTTTTCTTAGATTATTTCACGTTTTTCTGAGTTCGATCTTCGAGTCGACTCCTTTATTTGAATCGTCCCTTATTTGTTTTTTTTTCTCTTGTTTGTTTTTGTTTCTTGTTTTGTTGATTGTTGGGGTGATGTTGATGGTTCTGGATGGGTTGCATTGTGGTTTTGGTGTTGGTTTGGTGTGAATTGGTTTTGAAATCCCATTTGGACGATAAACGGGTGGTTTGTTTGAATTGTGGTTTGGGGATGGTTGTTGGTTTAGTCTTAGTTTAAGATGGTGCACAAACAGGTTCAGAAACGGCATGGTAAGGGGGTAGCGAAGGAGCCTACTAAGAAGAAAAAGGGTGTGGACCCCACTTTAGTCAATCCAAACCAAGGTATCCGTATTGGTGAGCGTCAGAATCCTCCTAGAGGTCAATCCAGGGTTCCTTTACGAGATGAGTCTGAGTCGGGGTCTGAAACTGATGACGAACCATTAGTACGGATGCAGACTAGGGTGTCGGAGGCTCGGGGTGAGAGAGATGACAATGAGCCTAGGACTAGACCCGAGGAAGAAACGGAGCGAGTAGAGCCGGCTAGACAGAATGTGCGTCCCTCTATCCCTATTCCATTTGCACGAAGGTTCGTGAACCCTAAGGCGATGGAGGTTTATAATAAGCATTATCTGACGAGGATGATGTTAATAGAGTGAGCTGTTTTAGAGACTCAAGTTGATCCTTTGTTTGTGAAGCTATTAAAGGATAGGAAGTGGGGAGCATTGTTGAAGACCCCGAGGACTCCGGTTAATGCCACATTGGTTCGTGAGTTTTATGCCAATTGTTCGGAGACGAATCTAGAAACCGGTGTAGTGATGGTTAGGGGTGTAAAGGTGCCGTTTAAGCCTACGGTTATCAACGAGAAGTATAACTTGGCACCTTTTGAGGGGTTGGATTACAAGGAGGCAATAAAGGCCAAGCAGGATGCCGGTCAAGATCCGTTGGAGGAGTTGCGATTGTTAGTGTGCCCGGAGGTGCCGTGGACACTTAGACCTGGCGGAGATAGGAAGGAGTTGGTGACAACAAGTTGGATGGAGGATTGGAAGGTCCAATGTCGGTTTATTCGAACAGGTTGTTACCTAAGAACAACCTGACTCATTTTCACATTAGTGACCTCGGGATGTTGTACGCTCTGAATTTCAAGCTGAATGTCGATGTAGGACATGCCATTTTTGATGAGATAGACACGAATCAGAAGGTCCATGCTAGGTGTTTGATATGTCTGCATTTGATCCAAAGTCTCTGTCAAGATGCTAAGGTTCCCGAGTACAAGACCGATCACAAACCGAAGAATCCAAGGTTCTTGCAGCGGGAAAAAGTGAAGTCTTCTGGTCAGATTCAGACTGAGGCTGAGGCAGCCCGTGAGCCCGGTTCATCTTCAGCACCACCTCGAGCATCTTCCCTTCCATCTTTATCTCCCTCAGTCCGGATGAGGTTGAGTGTGGCTAATAGTGTACGGAACTGGATGGAGGATATGAGGACTTCTCAGAACAATATCTTATCAATTTTACGGTGTATAAGTGAGGACCGGCCTCCGAGGGACGACAGAGTCTTCACCCCGAGCACTATCGATTATGTCTATTCAGATGAGATTGAGCAAGCCATTGTGGATGTTCTGGATGAGTCTGAGTCATCTACTGATGAGGAGCAGCCTGACTCTCCTCCGGGTGGATCACCTCCTGCTGATGCTTCCTCCGCACCGGGGCAGACCTGAGGATATGTTTCTGATTCTAGCTTATATATATATTTGAGATGCTTGTATTGTCCTGCTACTTTTCATTATTTGGTTCAGTTTACTTTTCATGATTTGATACTGTCAGTTTTCGTTGATATATTTTTCCCGATGATTCATGTAAGCCATAAGGCATTCCGTACTTTCATTTGACTTTACTCTGCTTTAAATTTTCATTGTATTGAATGCTTCATCTTTTAATATAATTCGATTTTCCTGTATCTTCTCATTCTGGTATTTTTTTCCCCGTTTTTCCCCGAGATTTTTCCGTGTTTGTCGAGTAGTGCAGGTATATTTCTAGCTATATTGTCGAGCTAGCTTTTACATCGTGCTGATACGAGTTCTATTTGTCACTACGAAGGCTCCGGCCTGACCAACGATTCGAGTATCTGTTACGATCAGCTAAGTATTTTGCCTCTTTTTAAATTCTGCACAACCTGAGGACACGTTGTGGTTTAAGTGTGGGGGAGGGAAATGGTTTATGTGTATCTATTCGTTTGCTTAATTCGTTTCGATTCTATGCAAAATGAGCTAAATTTTTCAAAATTTTTGTTTTTGTTTTGTCCCGAGTAAGCAATGCATAATCTTTGTTCGGTTTTTTATAGTCATTGATGCTATATACTGTATGTCCAGTAAGTTAGTTGTTTCACCCGATATATATTTTTCACGAGCCATAGTGAATGATGAGCTATAATATAAAGCTATACCCCTTTTGATTAGTGGTTTTTGTTATCTTATAAGTCGTGTGCTTAGTGCTAACGTATGTATCGTGACGATTATGATAGTTTGTATTTATAGCCGAAGTATGACATACTGTGAATATCTGAGGTTTGAATGTGATAAGTAAGACGTAACTAATGTTGTTGAAAAAGTATGTTTAAAAAGAGAAAAATTTGAATTAATTTGGGTGTGTCGAAAGCTGGTCGATGATTGGAGTGAGGTAGGGCATATCTCGAATGTCCTATACCACCATGATGACCAAAAGCTCACGACAGTCAGAAAAAGCTGCCTGATGATTTGAGTAAGGTAGGGTATATCTCGAATATCCTATTCTGCTATGACAAGGCAAGAGCTCATTCTGATGTGTGTTTAAATGTGAAAATAGTTAAATCAACTTGCAATAAGAAAGTGGTATGAAATGAATAAAAGACTTAGTTATCGCACATCTTATCCCCAGTATAAACTGACGGATATGTTGTAGGGATTATCCTCTGAGTATATCAGAAAGGCCCTAGATATATTCTATCATCCTTTTCTGGATATGTCACGTTTTGTAGGGTGCATCTTATAAGTATCATTTATCTCTAGTTTGAAGGGGGTATTTGCTAGGTTGCTTTGAAATTTTCAAGTTTGGACTTAGTGGAAGTTTGTTATGGCTCTGCACACACACCGAGGTGAACCTCTAAGTTATTGAATATGTGTTATATTTGCTGAGATGTCTATCTTTTTCCGAGCCTTGGCTTTGTTTTGTTTTTCTCGGGACGAGCAAAAGCTAAGTGTGGGGGAGTTGTTAAGGGTGATTTTATATGGTTTATGACGTTATATTTTGTGACAATTCTCTCCATATTCGTATAATTTGCCTAGAAATCAAGTGTTAAATTGATTTATTGAGCAAATGAGATTTTAAACGGTTTAATCGCAAAATTGGTTAATTCATGTGTTTTATTGTTGATTTTATATTGATTTGGATGATATTACACTTTACAATGTTTTATTATATTGTAGATACACGAAATTGGCTCAAAAGAGGATTGAAAGATGTTAAGGATCGGAGTTATATGAAGAAAAAGAGATAGAGATGAAGTTGATTTAAGATGGAAAAAATCAGACTTGAAGCAGTCTGAACGTGCGTTCAATCCTCCGTCCAGTGGACGGGCCTCTAAGCAAGTGGACAGGCGTCCAGAAGAAGTAATTTGATTCAGAGTTCTCCCAAAATTAGTGGACGTGCGTCCAAATTAAAGAAGAACGGGCGTCTGATCCAGCTCGGCCCGACTCAAAGTTTTTATTGAAGGCTGGACGGACGTCCAGCATAGCGGACGGGCGTTCGAGCGCCGACTTAGCAGAACCGACTCTGAAATCTATATAAAGGCTGCGTTTTCTCCCCAATATCATCATAAAAATTCGAGCCCAAAACCGTAGGGGCGGCTCAGTTTTTATTACTTTTAATTTCTAGTCAGATTCAAACACTTTTATGTACTCTTATTCAAGCAATTCGAGCTTCAAGAGGATGCTAAAAGGCTAGACCTCTATTGAACAAGTGTTGTGAAACCATCCAACCAACATATTGATTTCATCTTCGATTGTCTTGTGAGTTTTTAATTCAAGTTGTATCTTTATTATGTTTATCATGTTTTATGCAATTCATATCGAAAGATCTTTGCATGTTGATTGTTTATATTGATGAGAATCATGTTAAACCCTAGATCACCATAATAAGGATTAGATCTTCAATCTAAAATTAATGAGAGTTATTAGGTTGAATTTCTAGGTTAGAAATTGAGAGATTTCACACCTTTGATTTGGAAGCGTCAATCTTTAGGATCGAAAGATAGAAGATTAATAGGCGAACTTGTCTAAGAAATTAGGAGTTCATACCTTGGCTAGGTGAATCACAACTTGGTTAGAAATCACGAGACAATCTAGATAGAAATTGATAGTTAAAGGATAGGTGGATCAATTTCTTGTTCGTTCGTAAATTATTGATTAAATCACTCGAATTTGAATTGCTTAGTAAAATTGCAATCTTTATTTCATAATAGATTTAGAATAGATCTAGTTTAGATAATTTTGTTCGCAACCATATTTCCCTGGCTTTAGATCTCGATCTTCTGTCCAGTTATTCTTATTGTTAGTTTCGTTTTCCGTTTTAGTTATTCACTGTTTTGATTTTCGTATCTTTTTAGTAGTACTCGTGACATAGTTAGGTTAGATAATAAAAACTAGATTAAACAACCCCGATTCCCCGTAAGATCGACCCGGTATCAACCTCTATACTACGATCCCTGCACTTGGGGTAAACCGGATTATAAATTTTTTACTTGTTTGTTTTGCGTAAATAAAATCCGTGACAAATGAATAGGACACTAGAATGGCCTTGTACAATGAATGAAATATGACACCGTTAAGTACTCAGTGGGTATAAAAAAAGTACAAAAAAACCTATGTAATTATCTTTGAAGTACTGATGTGATATTGACCAGAACGATAAATAAGGCACGGTGGTGAAAACGACAGGCGAAACGGACACCTGAATGGCCTTGTACAAGGAATCAAATATCACACCGTTAAGTACTCTATGGGTACAAAAAAAGTACGAAAACAATTGTTTGTAATTTTCTTTGAAGTACTGATGTGATATCGACCAGAACGTTAAATAAGGCACGGCGGTGCAAACGGGAAGCAAAACGGAGACCAGAATGGCCTTGTACAAGGAATTAAAAATCACACTGTAATGTACTCTTTGGGTATGTAAAAAGTACGAAAAAAATGGTTTGTAATTTTCTTTGAAGTAAAAATGTGATAACGACCAGAAAGTTAAATAAGACACGCAGTAGGAAAAATGGACACCCGAATGGCCTTGTAGAAGGAATAAAAAATCACACCATTAAGTAATCTATGGATATGTAAAATGTACGAAAAATAAGGTTGTGATTTTCTTCGACATAACGATGAGATATCGACCAGAACATTGAACAAGGCACGGCCGCGCAAACGGCATGCGAAATGGACACCAGAATGGCCTTGTACAAAGAATCAAATATCACACTGTTAAGTACTCTATGGGTACAAAAAAAAGTACGAAAAAAGGTTTGTAATTTTCTTTGAAGTAAAAACGTGATATCGACCAGAAAGTTAAATTAGACATGTCGGTGCAAACGGCATATGCAAAACGAACACCAAAATGGCCTTGTTCAAGGAATCAAAAATCACACCGTTAAGTAATCGATGGGTACAAAAAAAGTACGAAGAAAATGTGTGTAATTTTCTTTGAAGTACTAATGTGAAATCGACCAGAACGATAAATAAGGCACGGCGGCGTAAACAGCAGGCAAAACGGACACTAGAATGACCTTGTACAAGGAATCAAAAATCACACCGTTAAGTAATCGGTGGGTACAAAAAAAAGTATGAAAAAAAGTTTGTAATTTTCTTTGATGTACTGATGTCATATCGACCAGAACAATAAATAAGGCACGCCGGCTCAAATGGCAGGCAAAACGGAGACCCGAATGGCCTTGTACAAGGAATCAAAAACCACACCGTTAAGTACTCTATAGGTACAAAAAAAGTATGAAAAAAAAGTTTGTAATTTTCTTTGAAGTACTGATTTGATATCGAGCAGAACGATAAATAAGGCATAGCGGCGCAAACGTCAAGCAAAACGGATACCCAAATGGCCTTGTACAAGGAATCAAATATCACACTATGGGTAGAAAAAAAAGTACGAAAAAAGGTTTGTAATTATCATTGAAGTAACGATGTGATATCGACCACAACGATAAATAAGGCACGTCGGAGCAAACGGTAGGCGAAACGGACACCCGAATGGCCTTATACAAGGAATCAAAAATCACACCGTTGAGTAATCGGTGGGTAGAAAAAAAGTACGAAAAAAAAGCTTGTAATTATCTTTGAAGTAACGATGTGATATCGACAACAACGATAAATAAGGCACGGCGGTGGAAACGGCAGGCAAAACGAACACCTGAATGGCCATGTACAAGGAATCAAAAATCACACAGTTAAGTAATCATTGGGGACAAAAAAAAGTACGAAAAACAACATTTGTAATTTTCTTTGAAGTACTGGTGTGATATCGACCATAACGATAAATAAGACGAATCCGCATAAACGGCATGCGAAATGGGCACCTGAATGGCCTTGTACAATGAATCAAAAATCACACTGTTAAGTAATCGGTGGGTACAAAAAAAGTTCAAAAAAAAAGTTTTGTAATTTTCTTTGAAGTAACGATGTGTTATCGACCATAAAGTTAAATGAGACACGTATGCGCAAACGGCATGCAAAACGGACAACCGAATGGACTTGTACAAGGAATCAAAAATCATACCGTTATGTACTCTATGGGTACAAAAAAAAATATGTAAAAAATGGTTAGTAATTATCTTTGAAGTACTGATGTGATATCGACCACAACGATAAATAAGGCACGGCGGTGCAAAAGGCAGGCAAAACGGACACTGGAATGGCCTTGTACAAGGAATCAAAAATCACACCGTTAAGTACTCTATGGACCCAAAAATAAGTACGAAAAAAAAGATTGTAATTTTCTTTGAAGTACTCATGTGATATCTACCAGAACGATAAATAAGGCACGCCGGCGCAAACGGCAAGCAAAACGGATACCCGAATGGCCTTGTACAAGGAATCAAAAATCACACCGTTAAGTAATCAGTGGGTATAAAAATAGTATGAAAAAAAGGTTTGTAATTATCTTTGAAGTAACGATGTAATATCGACCACAACGATAAATAAGGCACGGCGGTGCAAACGGCAGGTGAAACGGGCACCCGAATGGCCCTGTACAAGGAATCAAAAATCACACCGTTAAGTAATCAATGGGTATAAAAATGTACGAAAAAAGGTTTGTAATTATCTTTGAAGTAACGATGTAATATCGACCACAACGATAAATAAGGCACGGCGGTGTAAACGACAGGCGAAACGGACTCCCGAATGGCCATGTACAAGGAATCAAAAATCACACCGTTAAGTAATCGGTGGGTATAAAAAAAGTATGAAAAAAAAGGTTTGTAATTATCTTTGAAGTAACGATGTGATATCGACCACAACGATAAATAAGGCACGGCGGTGCAAAACGATAAATAAGGCACGGCGGTGCAAACGGCAGGCGATACGGACACCCGAATGGCTTTGTACAAGGAATCAAAAATCACACCGTTAAGTACTCTATGGGTACAAAAAAAAGTACAAAAAAAACATTTGTCATTTTCTTTGAAGTACTGATGTGATATCGATCTGAACGATAAATAAGGCACGCCGGCGCAAACGGCAGGCGAAACGGACACTTGAATGGCCTTGTACAAGGAATCAAAAATCACACCGCTAAGTACTCGGTGGTTATAAAAAAAGTATGAATAAAAACCATTGTAATTATCTTTGATGTACTGATGTGATATTGACCAGAACGATAAATTAGGCACGGCGGTGCAAACGGCAGGCGAATCGGACACCCGAATGGCCTTGTACAAAGAATCAAAAATCACACAGTTAAGTACTCTATAAGTACAAAAAAAGTACGATAAAAACGTTTGTAAGTTTCTTTGAAGTACTAATGTGATATCGACCCAAACGATAAATAAGGCACAGCAGTTCAAATGGCAAGCAAAACGGAGACCAGAATGTCCTTGTACAAGGAATCAAAAATCACACCGTTATTTACTCTATGGGTATGAAAAAAGTACGAAAAAAATGGTTTGTAATTTTCTGTGAAGTAACGATGTGATATCTACCAGAAAGTTAAATAAGACACGTCGGCGCAAACGGCATGCAAAACGGACACCCGAATGGCCTGGTATAAGGAATCAAAAATCACACCGTTAAGTAATCTATGGGTATGAAAAAAGTACGAAAAATAAGGTTGTGATTTTCTTTGACATAACGATGTGATATCGACCAGAACGTTGAATAAGGCACGGCGGCGCAAACGGCTGGCGAAATGGACAACTGAATGGCCTTATACAAGGAATCAAAAATCAGACCGTTCAGTACTCTATGGGTACAAAAAAAGTACGGAAAAAAGTTTGTAATTTTCTTTGAAGTACTGATGTGATATCGACCAGAACGATAAATAAGGCATGCTGGCGCATATGGCAATCAGAACGGAGGCCAAAATGGCTTTGTACAAGGAATCAAGAATCACACCGTTAAGTAATCGATGGGTACAAAAAAAAAGTACGAAAAAAAGTTTGAAATTTTCTTTGAAACACTGATGTGATATCCACCAAAACGATTAATAATGCACGCTGGTGCAATCGGCAGGCAAAACGGACACTAGAATGGCCTTGTACAAGGAATCAAAAATCACACCGTTATGTACTATATGGGTACAAGAAAAAGAACGAAAAAAAAGGTTTGTAATTTTATTTGAATTAACGATGTGATATCGTCCAGAAAGTTAAATAAGACACGTCGGTGCAAATGGCCTGCAAAAGGGACACCCGAATGGCCTTGTACAAGGAATCAAAAATCACACCGTTATGTAATTGGTGGGTACAAAAAAAGTACGAAAAAATAGTTTGTAATTTTCCTCAAATTAACGATGTGATATCGACAAGAAAGTTAAATAAGACACGTCGGTGCAAACGGCATTCAAAACGTACACCCGAATGGCCTCGTACAAGGAATCAAAAATCACACCGTTAAGTACTCTATGGATACAATAAAAAGTACAAAAAACGGAGTAATTATCTTTGAAGTACTGATGTGATATCGACCAGAACGATAAATAAGCCACGCCGGCACAAACGGCATGCAAAACATAGATCAGAATGAACGTGTTCAAGGTATCAAAAATCACACTGTTAAGTACTCTGTGGGTACAAAAAAAGTACGAAAAAAGTTTGTAATTTTCTTGGAACTACTAATGTGATATCGACCAGAACGATAAATAAGGCACGCCAGTGCAAACGGCAAGTGAAACGGACACTAGAATGGCCTTGTACAAGGAATCAAAAATCACACTGTTATGTAATCATTGGGTGTAAAAAAATTACGAAAAAGAAGGTTAGTAGTTATCTTTGAAGTAACGATGTGATATCGACCACAACGATAATAGGGCACGGCGGTGCAAACTGCATGCGAAACGGACACCCGAATGGTATTGTACAAGGAATCAAAAATCACACCGATAAGTAATCATTGGGTACAAAACAAAGTATGAAAAAAAAATGTTTTTAATTCTCTTTGAAGTAACTATGTGATATCGACCAGAAAGTTAAATAAGACAAATCGGCGTAAGCGGCATGCGAAACGGACACCCGAATGGCCTTGTACAAGGAATCAAAAATCACACCGTTATGTAATCGTTGGGTATAATAAAGTAAGAAAAAAAGGTTTGTAACTATCTTTGAACTAACGATGTGATATAGACAAGAACGATAAATAAGGCATGCCGGTGCAAACGGCAGGCGAAACGGACACTTGAATGACCTTGTACAAAGAATCAAAAATCACACCGTTAAAAAAAGGTTTGTAATTTTCTTTGAAGTAACGATGTGATATCGACTAGAAAGATAAGACACGTCGCTGCAAACGGCATACAAAAAGGACACCCGAATGGCCTTTTACAAGGAATCAAAAATCACACCGTTAAGTAATCGGTGGGTACAAAAAAAAATTGAAAAAAAGTTTGTAATTGTCTTCAAAGTAACGATGTGATATCGACTAGAAAGTTAAATAAGACACGTCGGTGTAAACGGCATGCAAAACCGACACCCGTATGGCCTTGTACAAGGAATCAAGAATCACACCGTTAAATATACTATGGGTACAAAAAAGTACGAAAAAAACGGTGTAATTATCTTTGAAGTACTGATGTGATATCGACCAGAACGATAAATAAGGCACACTGGCGTAAACGGCAAGCAAAACGGAGACCAGAATAGCCTTGTACAAGGTATCAAAAATCACACCGTTAAGTACTCTGTGGGTACAAAAAAAGTATGAAAAAAAGTTTGTAATTTTCTTTGAAGTACTGATGTGATATCGACCAGAACGATAAATAAGGCACGCCGGCACAAACGGCAGGCGAAACGGACACTAGAATGGCCTTGTACAAGGAATCAAAAATCACCATGTTATGTAATCATTGGGTTTTAAAAAGTAGGAAAAAAGGTTTGTAATTATCATTGAAGTAACGACATGATATCGATCACAACGATAAATAAGGCACGGCGGTGCAAATGGCATGTGAAACGGACACCCGAATGGTCTTGTACAAGGAATCAAAAATCACACCGATAAGTAATCTTTTGGTACAAAAAAAAGTACGAAAAAAAACGTTTGTAATTCTCTTTGAAGTAACTCTGTGATATCGACCAGAAAGGTAAATAAGACAAATCGGCGTAAACGGCATGCGAAACGGACACCCGAATGGTCTTGTACAAGGAATCAAAAATCACACCGTTAAGTAATCAGTGGTTATAAAAAAGTACAAAAAAAATGGTTTGTAATTATATATGAAGTAACGATGTGATATCGACAAGAACGATAAATAAGTCATGCCGGCGCTAACGGTAGGCGAAACGGACACCCGAATGGCCTTGTACAAGGAATCAAAAATCACACCGTTCAGTACTCTATGGGTTCAAAAAAATTACGATCAAAATGGTTTGTAATTCCTTTTGAAGTAACAATGTGATATCGACCAGAAAGTTAAATAAGACACATTGGCGCAAACGGCATGCAAAACGGACAACCGAATGGCCTTGTACAAGGAATCAAAAATCACACCGTTATGCACTCTATGAGTACAACAAAAATTACGAAATTATTTTTGTAATTTTCTTTGTAGTACTGATGTGATATCGACCAGAACGATAAATAAGACACGCCGGTGTAAACAGCATGCGAAACGGATACCAGAATGGCCTTGAACAAGGAATCAAAAATTACACCGTTAAGTAATCGGTGGGTATAGAAAAATTACGAAAAAAAAGGTTTGTAATTTCTTTGATGTACTGATGTGATATCGACCACAACGATAAATAAGGCACGGCGGTGCAAACGGCAGGCAAAACGGACACCCGAATAGCCTTGTACAAGGAATCAAAAATCACACCGTTAAGTAATCGGTGCGTACAAAAAAAGTACGAAAAAAAAGTTTGTAATTTTCTTTGAAGTGCTAATGTGTTATCGACTAGAACGATAAATAAGGCACGTCGGTGCAAACGGCATGCGAAACGGAGACCAGAATGGCCTTGTACAAGGAATCAAAAATCACACCGTTAAGTAATCATTGGGTATAAAAAAGTACGAAAAAAAGTTATGTGATCCATGATGACATTCCCGACCCATTGGTGCCTATGCAGCCTGTGGATTATCCCGTAGTTCGAGATGGGCCAATATCAAGGCTCCAACGTAAGAGATTGAGAGTTTCTATGAACAACTTGGTGATAGGGACTTATTCGGAGTTCGGAGAGCCTGTGGAGATGACTGAGGCACCAATAGTGACCCTCCTTAGTGCTGTTGGGCCTGGTTAGAGCTTTGTTGCGTGGTTTGGCTTCATATTGGGCCAAAAGCCCAAGTTCTGGACGCCAAGAAGCTGATGGACGAAATTGTTAAGTGTTGGACTTATTTTACTTTGATTATGCAGCTTTTGTTTGATTATTATCTAATAAAGGTCATTTGGGCCTAAGTAGGCTAGGTAAGCCGATTTACTTCACATGGGGCGCATTTCTAGGTGGGAAATTCTCCCACATTGCTTTTTTCCTTTCTAGTTCTTTTGGTTGTAAGCCTATATAAGGCAAACACTAGCTTTTCTTTTGGATACACATTGATTAGACAAAAATCATATTATTGAGTTTTACTCATCCAAGTCGTGAGGCTTGAACATAACTTGCGAGTGAAAATTTTCTTCGTCATAGAAAGTTCAAACCTTCGAGAATTTACCAACACTGTGAGCGATTGTTGGGCGTTCTCTTCCTACGATTTAGTTGGAATTGCTAGGCCTAGGATCCTTAGCTCGTCATTGTTCCCCTAGTTACTTCCTGGGCGAAACATCGGATTTGATTCCATCTGGGATCAAATCAGTTGGTAGCAGAGCTCAGCAACTTCGGTGAGCAAATATGCCATTTATTGTTTTCCTTTATTTCGTATAATTCCAAAAAAAAAATTGTGTTCTTGTTCTTTTGTTTTCAGTCGTCCAGCACCCCCCCCCCCCCCCCCCCCCAAGAACACAAGCAATCTTCATCCACCAACACGGAAATTTCCTTGTATCTTCAAACCTCCAACCCCAAGAACCCTAAAATCTCCTTAATAACAAAAAATGTCCCCCCACGGCCTAAGTTGTTCAATCATCATCATCATAAAAAAAAAAAAAAAAAAAAAAAAAAAATTTATTTCCTACGTATTTGTTCATCAAATATCGTCCTTCCTGCTTGATATTTAAGTTGATTCATCCTTGTTCATTGTTTCTGCACCAGTCACAAAAAAAAAAGAGGTCGGCCTTAATTACCAAAAGTCGGTTGTTTTAAGTTTTCCTTATTTGCCCTGATTAATTGATCTATCTTAAAAAGTCGGCCACAGTTTAAAAAAATAAAAAATAAAAAAAATAGAGAGTTGACCTAATTCTTTTTATTCAGAAAGAATTCGGCCATTGAAAAAAAAAACTACTTTTTTCATCCTAAGATCCCGACTTCGCCAAAAAGTGATTTCCTACATCCTTTACTTAACTTCAAAACTCCTAGGATCCCGACTTCCCCAAAAAAGTGAAATCATCCATCCTTAATTACTTTTTTCCACACCTTGCAACTCTAGTTACTTGTTGTGCACCTGCGACCATTTCGGATCACCGTTGGCCTACACACTTTTCGGACCACATACCTTTCAACCTATTATCGGTCTAAAAACCTAGTGTCCTTTCTAGAGAGTCGGTTTTGATTGCTGTTTACTTTTGCTTGTTTTTCTGGGTTGTTTGACAAGGGTGCTTTATACGACTTAGAAAGAGGGGAGTGTAAACACGAGGGATAGTGAGGCAACATCGGTGGACGTGGATTAGGTGTTGAGGAGGTATATGAAATTTTGGATGCAAGATTAAGGGTGCAGGGTGACGCTCAGAACGCTGAATTGAAACGACAGTTAGAAGAAGTGAAACATGAGGTATCTGATGAATTGCATGCGGCAGTGACACCTTTACGAGATGATATACATGAGATTCGTGAGGCACTTAATACTTTGTTGGCTGGTATAAACCGGGGTGATGACAGATGAGGTAGAGGTAGAGGTGGTAGAGGTGATAGAGGAGGTAGAGGGGATAGAGGTGGTAGAGGTAGAGGAGGTAGTAGAGACCATGCATATGAGGAGTATGTGGCTCATGCGGAGGCTGATTATGTTCACGTAGAGGATGAAACGGTTGATAATAACATGCGGCAAGTAAAGATGAAATTGCCGTCGTTCTGTGGCACAAGTGATCTTGATGCGTATATTGAGTGGGACAACAAGCTCGATCAAATTTTTGCTTGCAATAACTACTCCGAGGCAAAGAAATGCAGCCTTGCTAAGCTTTAATTTACCGGTTATGCGAACGTTTGGTTGACACAAATGACTAATTCACGGAGGCTTCAGCACCTTCGAGAGGTTAGTACATGGGAAGAATTGAAAGTGGAGATGAGGAAATGGTTTGTCCCAACCTCATACTTTCGTGATTTATATAGTCGCTTACAAACTATTATACAAGGTGACCGCTCCGTAGATGCTTACTATCAAGATTGGGTTACATTAATTGCAAAGTCAGAACTTGATGAGCGAGAGGAGGTTACTATGCAACGATTTTTAATGGGGCTGTGTTTGGATATTGGAAATCCGGTTGAACTCAAGGGTTGTGCGACGTTGGAAGACATGTTACATGCAGCTTTGACCATTGAAGGTCAACTAAAACGACACCGAGCAAACCAAGATAAATTTTCGGCAGGTAACACTTCTACTTCACGTACTTTTCCATAAAGAGGGGACAGCCCTAAATACCATCAACAAGCCCCTACTTAAGCACCAAATGAACAGAAACAGCCCATTATTCAACCCTAGACCGCTTACAAGCCGAGGGAAGATGATAAGGAAAGAGGTGCACCGTTGCCACCGAAGCCTACCCATGAAATTCAATGCCACAAGTGTCGTGTAATGGGGCATATTCATTCCCAATGCCCTTCTAAGTAAAGAATTTTGTTGGTTGGTGAGTCGGTTGTGAATGAGTATGAATCGGCTTCCGAGGAGGAGGTCGAGGCTGAATGGGATAAGGAAGAAAGGGAATTGGTGCACGCACGTAGTGGTGAGGTGTGTATTCTAAAAAGAGCTTTAAGTAGTGTGGTGAAGGTGGAGAATAATGATTAGAGGGAAAATATATTCCACACGAGGTGTTTGATAGGTGGTAAGATTTGTTCTTTGATAATAGACCCGGGTAGTTGTACGAATGTGGTGAGTGCTGATTTGGTGTCACGCTTATCCATTCCCAATACCCCACATCCCCACCCATATAATTTACAGTGGCTTAATAATGTAGGAGATGTTCGAGTCAACCGTGAAGAAATTATTCTTTTAGCCTTGGCAAGCTTGAAGATCATGTTTGATGTGATGTTGTCCTTATGCATGTAAGTCACATATTATTAGGGCACCCATGGCAGTTTGATCGACGTGTCACATATGATGGTTACTTAAACAGGTATAGCTTAATGTTTAAAGGGAAGAAATTTGCAATTGTAGCTTTGTCCCCGGAGGAAGCACACAAGGATGAACTCAGCATTGCTGCAACCAGAGAGCAACAAAAAAAATGATGGAGTTATACAGTTGAAAAGTAAAGCAAAAGTGACGGGAGAGAAAAACAAAGAGGGTAGTGTGATTCGCGAGGAGGGTAAAATACAAGTTGAAAATAAAAATATGAGGGAGGGAGCTATTCTACCATATGAGGGGAAAAATAAAATCGAAATGTTAACCGCAAGGGAAGGTGCCATTAGTAGTGAGGGAGCATCTAATGTTGAAAAGAAAAAGGAGACCAAAGTGAGAAGTAGTTTCTATGCGAGGACTAATAAGGTTTGCAATGCCATTAAGGTTGGAAATGCACCTCTCCTCTTTATTTACAAAGAGGCCTTACCCCCATCCCTTCCCCATGTTTTCTAACCGTTTCGGAACTCACAGATTCCCTTCCTAGTGTTTTTGTGTCTCTATTACAGGAATTTGCTGATGTCTTTCCCAGGGAGGAACCAAGCGGATTGCCACCATTACGTGGCGTGGAGCATCACATAGACTTTATTCCCAGAGCAGTGTTGCCTAACCGACCAGCCTATCGTGCTAATCCGGAAGAAACTAAAAAAATCCAAAGGGAAGTGATGGAGCTGTTGGAGATAGGTAAAATTCAAGAATCTATGAGTCCTTGCACTGATCCGGTAATCATAGTCCTCCAGAAAGGAGGTGAATAGAGGATGTGCACCGACTATTGTGCAATCAATCAAATCAACGTAAGGTATCACTATCCCATTCCTCGTTTAGATGATATGTTGGATGAACTTGTGTGGTGCTAAATTTTTTACCGAAATCGATTTGTAAAGTGGCTATCATCAAGTGAGGATTCGTGAGGGTGACGAGTGGAAAACTGCATTTAATACTAAATTAGGGTTATATGAATGGCTTGTCATGCCTTTTGGTTTAACTAATTCACCTAGTACCTTTATGAGGTTAATTAATGAGGTGCTTAGAGAGTTTATTGGTAAGTTTGTGGTCGTTTATTTTGATGACATCCTAATTTACAGCCAAGACATGGAACAGCTTATGAGCCACTTACGGGCTGTTTTGGAAACTCTTAGAGGAAGTAAAATTGTATGCTTACATTAAGAAGTGTTGGTTTTTCTTTGTTGTGAGTTCACCGGGTGTTGAGGTCAATAGAGAGAAGATCAAAGCGGTGGAAGAATGGCCTGAACCTAAAAATTGTGCAGAGGTTCGTTGTTTTCATGGCCTTGCGGGGTTTTATAGGCGATTTGTCAAGGATTTCAGCTCATTGGCCGCACCCCTAAATGAATTGGTAAAGAAGAATGTCCCTTGGCACTAGGGCCCGAAGCAAAGGGATGCTTTTGAATCTCTTAAAGCTCGTTTAATTTCTGCCCCCATTCTTTCTTTGCCTGATTTTAATAAAGCTTTTGAACTTGAATGTGATGCATCGGGTGTGGGTATTGGTGGTGTTTTAATTCAAGAGTCTAGACCAATTGCATATTTTAGTGATAAATTGAAAGGTGCCCATTTGAATTATGCTACTTATGATAAGGAGTTGTATGCTTTGGTTAGATGTCTTCAAACTTGGCAGCAATATCTTCGACCTAGGAAATTTGTTATTCTTACTGATCATGAGTCCATCAAGTATCTTAAAGGTCAAGGTAAGTTGAGTAAGCGACATGTTCGTTGGATAAAATTCATTGAATCCTTTCCTTATGTGATTAAGTATAAAAAAGGCAAGGATAACGTGGTAGCTGATGCATTATGTCGTCGCTACACTTTGATTACTACCATGCAAACTAAATTTCTTGGTTTAGAATTTATTAAGGAATTGTATGCTTTAGATCCTGATTTTGGTGAGACATTTGCTGCTACTGTGCATGCGGCCGAGGGCCATTTTTGTTTCGTGATAATGGTTGGAGGGATTTTTGTTTCGTGATAATGTTTTATGCATTCCCCAATGTTCCTTGCATGAGTTATTGGTTAGGGAGGCACATGGTGGTGGCCTTATGGGTCATTTCGGTGTTACTAAAACCTTAGACATGCTTAAGTCACATTTCTTTTGGCCTAAAATGAAAGTTGATGTTACACGTATATGTGATGCTTGTCTTGTGTGCAAATCGGCTAAGTCTAAGTCAGTCCCCCATGGTTTGTACACATCCCTCCTATTCCCACGTCCCCTTGGACTGATTTGTCTATGGACTTTGTGTTGGGTTTTCCTCGTTCAAAGAGTGGTAAGGATTCGGTCTTTGTTGTGGTGGATCGTTTTTCTTCATTGCATGTAATAAAACGAATGATGCATCTAATATTGCCGAATTTTTCTTTAAAGAGATTGTTCGTTTACAAGGGGTACCACGTACTATTGTGAGTGATCGTGATGTGAAATTTATAAGTCACTTTTGGAGAGTTCTTTGGCAGCATTTGGGTACTCAATTGTTGCTTTCTACTGCCTATCATCCCTAGACGGATGGTCAAACAGAGGTGGTTAATCGAGTTTTGGGGCAATTACTTCGTATAGTGGTCCAGAAAAATTTGAAAAATTGGGAAAATTGTTTGCCATATGTTGAGTTTGCTTATAATCGTTGTAAACATTCTGCTACTCGTTTTAGCCCCTTTGAGGTCGTGTATGGGTTCAACCCAGAAACACCTTTTTCTTTGGCTCCATTGCCCGCATGTATGCATGCTAACTTGGATGGTGAGTAGAAAGCTGAATTGGTAAAAAAAAAGTTGCACGAGGATGCTAGCAGGCATGTGGAGAATGCAACGGCTCGATATGTGAAGCAAGCAAACAAGGGCCGCAAGGAGGTTATCTTCGCACCGGGGGATTGGGTGTGGCTGCACTTTCGCAAAGATTGTTTTCCCAAACACCGTAAATATAAGTTACAACCTCGTGGTTATGGTCCTTTTGAGGTGATAGAGCCCGGAAATGACAATGCCTATAAGGTTGCTATTCCACCTGAATGGGGCATCTCTGGCACCATCAACGTATCTGATTTGATTCCTTTTGACAACCCCTACGATCTGAGGACAAATCATTCATAATCGGGAGGGAATCATGTGATCCATGATGACATTCCCGACCCATTGGCGCCTATGCAGCCCGTGAATTATCTGGTAGTTCGAGATGGGCCAATAACGAGGCTCCAAAGGAAGAGATTGAGAGATGCTATGAAAAACTTGGTGATAGAGACTTATTCGGAGTTCGGAGAGCCCGTGGAGAAGACTAAGGCCCCAATAGTGACCCTCCTTAATGCTGTTGGGCCTGGTTAGAGCTTTATTGCCTGGTTTGGCATCATATTGGGCCAAAAGCCCAAGTTCTGGACGGCAAGAAGCTGATGGACGAAATTGTTAAGTGTTGGACTTATTTTACTTTGATTATGCAGCTTTTGTTTGATTATTATATAATACAGGTCATTTGGGCCTAAGTAGGCTAGGTAAGCCCATTTACTTCACATGGGGTGCATTTTCTAGCTGGGAAATTCTCCCACATTGCTTTTTTCCTTTCTAGTTCTTTTGGTTGTTAGCCTATATAAGGCAAACACTAGATTTTCTTTTGGATACACATTGAATAGACAAAAATCATATTATTGAGTATTACCCATCCAAGTCGTAAGGCTTGAACATCACTAGCGAATGAGAATTTTCTTTATCGTAGAAAGTTCAACCCTTCGAGAATTTACCAGCACTGTGAGCGATTGTTGCGCGTTCTCTTCCTACAATTTAGTTGGAATTGCTAGGTCTTGGATCCTTAGATCATCATTGTTCCCCCTAGTTACTTCACGGGTGAAACATCGGATTTGATTCCATCCGGGATCACATCCAAAAGGTTTATAATTATCTTTGAACTAACGTTGTGATATCGACCACAATGATAAATAAGGCACGGCGGTGCAAATGGCATGCGAAACGGACACCTGAATGGCCATGTACAAGGAATCAAAAATCACACAGTGAAGTAATCATTGGGGACAAAAAAAATACGAAAAACAACATTTGTAATTTTCTTTGAAGTACTGGTGTGATATCGACCATAACGATAAATAAGACGAATCCGCATAAATGGCATGCGAAACGGACACCCGAATGGCCTTGTACAATGAATCAAAAATCACACTGTTAAGTAATCAGTGGGTACAAAAAAAGTTCAAAATTTTTTTTTTTGTAATTTTCTTTGAAGTAACGATGTGTTATCGACCATAAAGTTAAATAAGACACGTATGCACAAATGGCATGCAAAACGGACAACCGAATGGACTTGTACAAGGAATAAAAAATCCTACCTTTATGTAATATATGGGTACAAAAAAAAGTATGAAAAAAAACGTGTGTAATTCTCTTTGAAGTAACAATGTGATATCGGCCAAAAAGTTAAATAAGACATCTCGGCGCAAACGGCATGCAAAACGGATACCCGAATGGCCTTGTACAAGGAATCGAAAATCATACCGTTAAGTACTCTGTGGTTACAAGAAAAGTACGTAAAAAGGGTTAGTAATTATCTTTGAAGTACTGATGTGATATCGACCACAACGATAAATAAGGCACGGCGGTGCAAAAGGCAGGCAAAACGGACACTGGAATGGCCTTGTACAAGGAATCAAAAATCACACCGTTAAGTACTCTATGGGCCCAAAAATAAGTACGAAAAAAAAGATTTTAATTTTCTTTGAAGTACTCATGTGATATCTACCAGAACGATAAATAAGGCACGCCGGCGCAAACGGCAAGCAAAACGGATACCCGAATGGCCAAGTACAAGGAATCAAAAATCACACTGTTAAGTAATCAGTGGGTATAAAAATAGTACGAAAAAAGGTTTGTAATTATCTTTGAAGTAACGATGTAATATCGACCACAACGATAAATAAGGCACGACGGTGCAAACGGCAGGTGAAACGGGCACCCGAATGGCCTTGTACAAGGAATCAAAAATCACACCGTTAAGTAATCAATGGGTATAAAAAAAATACGAAAAAAGGTTTGTAATTATCTTTGAAGTAACGATGTAATATCGACCACAACGATAAACAAGGCACGGCGGTGCAAACGGCAGGCGAAACGGACACCCGAATGGCCATGTACAAGGAATCAAAAATCACACCGTTAAGTAATCGGTGGGTATAAAAAAATTATGAAAAAAAGGTTTGTAATTATCTCTGAAGTAACGATGTGATATCGACCACAACGATAAATAAGGCACGGCGGTGCAAACGGCAGGCGATACGGACACCCGAATGGCTTTGTACAAGGAATCAAAAATCACACCGTTAAGTACTCTATGGGTACAAAAAAATTACGAAAAAAACATTTGTAATTTTATTTGAAGTACTGATGTGATATCGATCTGAACGATAAATAAGGCACGCCGGCGCAAACGGCAGGCGAAACGGACACTTGAATGGCCTTGTACAAGGAATCAAAAATCACACCGCTAAGTACTCGGTGGTTATAAAAAAAGTATGAATAAAAACCATTGTAATTATCTTTGATGTACTGATGTGATATTGACCAGAACGATAAATTAGGCACGGCGGTGCAAACGGCAGGCGAATCGGACACCCGAATGGCCTTGTACAAGGAATCAAAAATCACACAGTTACGAACTCTATACGTACAAAAAAAGTACGAAAAAAACGTTTGTAAGTTTCTTTGAAGTACTAATGTGATGTCGACCCGAACGATAAATAAGGCACAGCAGTGCAAACGGCAAGCAAAACGGAGACCAGAATGTCCTTGTACATGGAATAAAAAATCACACCGTTATTTACTCTATGGGTATGAAAAAAGTACGAAAAAATGGTTTGTAATTTTCTGTGAAGTAACGATGTGATATCGACCAGAAAGTTAAATAAGACACGTCGGCGCAAACGGCATGCAAAACGGACACCCGAATGGCCTGGTATAAGGAATCAAAAATCACACCGTTAAGTAATCTATGGGTATGAAAAAAGTACGAAAAATAAGGTTGTGATTTTCTTTGACATAACGATGTGATATCGACCAGAACGTTGAATAAGGCACGGCGGCGCAAATGGCATGCGAAATGGACAACAGAATGGCCTTGTACAAGGAATAAAAAATCAGACCGTTCAGTACAAAAAAAGTAGGGAAAAAAGTTTGTAATTTTCTTTGAAGTACTGATGTGATATCGACCATAACGATAAATAAGGCATGCTGGCGCAAATGGCAATCAGAATGGAGGCCAAAATGGCTTTGTACAAGGAATCAAGAATCACAACGTTAAGTAATCGATGGGTACAAAAAAAAGTACGAAAAAAAGTTTGTAATTTTCTTTGAAATACTGATGTGATATCCACTAGAACGATAAACAAGGCACGCCGGTGCAATCGGCAGGCAAAACAGACACTAGAATGGCCTTGTACAAGGAATCAAAAATCACACTGTTATGTACTCTATGGGTACAAGAAAAAGAACGAAAAAAAAGGTTTGTAATTTTATTTGAAGTAACGATGTGATATCGACCAGAAAGTTAAATAAGACACGTCGGTGCAAATGGCATGCAAAAGGGACACCCGAATGGCCTTGTACAAGGAATCAAAAATCACACCGTTATGTAATTGGTGGGTACAAAAAAAGTACGAAAAAATAGTTTGTAATTTTCTTCAAAGTAACGATGTGATATCGACAAGAAAGTTAAATAAGACATGTCGGTGCAAACGACATTCAAAACGGACACCCGAATGGCCTCGTACAAGGAATCAAAAATCACACCGTTAAGTACTCTATGGATACAATATAAAGTAAAAAAAATAACGGTGTAATTATCTTTGAAGTACTGATGTGATATCGACCAGAACGATAAATAAGCCACGCCGGCACAAACGGCATGCAAAACATAGATCAGAATTACCTTGTACAAGGTATCAAAAATCACACTGTTAAGTACTCTGTGGGTACAAAAAAAGTACGAAAAAAAGTTTGTAATTTTCTTGGAAGTACTGATGTGATATCGACCAGAACGATAAATAAGGCACGCCGGTACAAACGGCAAGCGAAACGGACACTAGAATGGCCTTGTACAAGGAATCAAAAATCACACTGTTATGTAATCAATGGGTGTAAAAAAAGTACGAAAAAAAAGGTTAGTAGTTATCTTTGAAGTAACGATGTGATATCGACCACAACGATAATAAGGCACGGCGGTGCAAACTGCATGCGAAACGGACACCCGAATGGTATTGTACAAGGAATCAAAAATCACACCGATAAGTAATCATTGGGTACAAAACAAAGTATGAAAAAAAAAACGTTTGTAATTCTCTTTGAAGTAACTATGTGATATCGACCAGAAAGTTAAATAAGACAAATCGGCGTAAACGGCATTCGAAACGGACACCCGAATGGCCTTGTACAAGGAATCAAAAATCACACCGTTAAGTAATCGTTGGGTATAAAAAAGTACGAAAAAAGGTTTGTAACTATCTTTGAACTAACGATGTGATATAGACAAGAACGATAAATAAGGCATGCTGGTGCAAACGGCAGGCGAAACGGACACTAGAATGGCCATGTACAAGGAATCAAAAATCACACCGTTATGTACTCTATGGGTACAAGAAAAAGAACGAAAAAAATGTTTGTAATTTTATTTGAAGTAACGATGTGATATCGACCAGAAAGTTAAATAAGACACGTCGGTGCAAATGGCATGCAAAATGGACACCCGAATGGCCTTGTACAAGGAATCAAAAATCACACCGTTATGTAATTGGTGGGTACAAAAAAAGTATGAAAAAAAAGTTTGTAATTGTCTTCAAAGTAACGATGTGATATCGACTAGAAAGTTAAATAAGACACGTCGGTGTAAATGGCATGCAAAACCGACACCCGTATGGCCTTGTACAAGGAATCAAGAATCACACCGTTAAATATACTATGGGTACAAAAAAAGTACGAAAAAAATGGTGTAATTATTTTTGAAGTACTGATGTGATATCGACCAGAACGATAAATAAGGCACAACGGCGTAAACGGGAAGCAAAACGGAGACCAGAATGGCCTTGTAGAAGGTATCAAAAATCACACCGTTAAGTACTCTGTGGGTACAAAAAAAGTATGAAAAAAAGTTTGTAATATTCTTTGAAGTACTGATGTGATATCGACCAGAACGATAAATAAGGCACGCCGGCACAAACGGCAGGCGAAACGGACACTAGAATGGCCTTGTACAAGGAATCAAAAATCACACTATTATGTAATCATTGGGTTTTAAAAAGTACGAAAAAAGGTTTGTAATTATAATTGAAGTAACCATGTGATATCGATCAGAACGATAAATAAGGCACGGCGGTTCAAATGGCATGCGAAACGGACACCCGAATGGTCTTGTACAAGGAATCAAAAATCACACCGATAAGTAATCTTTTGGTACAAAAAAAAAAGTATGAAAAAAACGTTTGTAATTCTCTTTGAAGTAACTCTGTGATATCGACCAGAAAGGTAAATAAGACAAATCGGCGTAAACGGCAGGCGAAACGGACACCCGAATGGCCTTGTACAAGGAATCAAAAATCACACCGTTCAATACTCTATGGGTTCAAAAAAATCACTATCAAAATGGTTTGTAATTCTTTTTGAAGTAACAATGTGATATCGACCAGAAAGTTAAATAAGACACATTGGCGCATACATGCAAAACGGACAACCGAATGGCCTTGTACAAGGAATCAAAAATCACACTGATGATGCCAAATAATGCACCACCTGTAAATCCGGGCCACGTGTAATCTAAGGGTGAGCTGTAAAGGAGATCGAATGACTGTAAATGGGTAAAAGATGATGTTTTAGGTGTTTTATGGCTGAGTCCAAGAATGTATCTTGGATTGCCTACGTATCCTGTCTAATGTCCAGGAATCAAGCCCCACGTAGTTCCTGGAAAGATGTATTTATAGGCACATGTCCTCCCTCTGCCCTAGATTCAGGGCGGTTTGGTATATGGACACAAATACCCTTAAATGGGCCTTGCCTCCTTGCCCAAGTAACCTATTGGATGCGGGCCCAGGAGCCCAGACTGAAGTCCATGGTATCGACTCGATGAACACCGACGTGGGTGTTCGAGCTCGGACACTTGTAGAATCTCTCCCGAGCCGCGGCCTTCACTGGTACGCCTCATATCGACCCGATGTGGATAACTAACACAGACTTTTCCACATGCCAGCTGGACCAATCAGATAATTCCACGTGGAGGAATAAATCCCCGTATCATCATAAGCCCCCCAGATCGGAGGGAAGCTCTTCTCGAGTGCTGATGTCGGATCTGAAAATTCGAATAACCACTTCGACCCGTGGTCCTCTTTAGGCGGGAATATAGTTGTCCTACTAGCCGATGTATGCTGACGTCAGAGTGACGTCATACTGTACCAGCATTAATTGTTGTGGGAAACGAAGCGTCTCTTATTGGGCCGCGTGGAGATTTGGCCCTTGATTCTTGCGCTTACACTTCTATAACTGCCCCAAAATCCCACCCTTTCAAATCATTTGGAGATTTTCTTAGCATAAAAGGAGCCCAAGGCCTTGACGTTTCTCACTCGCCATTATAAACTTCTGCAAATCTCAGTCTTTTTAGCCGAAAACTCAAGTAAGCCCTAATCTCACTTAAATTTTCCTTCTTGTTTTTGTTTCTTGCATATTTTTCCCAAGTCCATGTCTAGTAGCGATAGCGATTCCCAAAATAGAGAAGAGCATGTCGTGGTTGAAGAAGAATCTTCGGAGCAAACGGTTTCTGAGCATCCCACTGTCTCCGGTGGGAAAGCGGCCAGAGAAGAAGAAGGAGGAGAAGGAGGACAAGGAGGAGAAGAGGAATCGTCCTCTCGACCCACTGCCAAACGCCAAACCAGAATGAAGGGTCAAGGGCCATACGGTTGTATATCAAATCTGACCCCAGAGAAAGCTAAGAACATCTGCATACGATACGGCATCCCATACTCCTCTGACAACATCAAAGTGTCACACGGCCAATTCCAGTTTGCCCGCAATCCTCCTCCAGGGTTCTGTGCCACATACGAGGCGCAATTGAAGGAGGGGTTGAGATTTCCCTTCGACCCGTGTCTCTTAGAGGTTCTTCGACACTACAAAATCAGCGCCCCACAACTTGCTCCGAACGGAGTACGGAGCGTCATGGGATTTGTGTTGGCGTGTCGAATCGCCAAGGTCGAGTTTACTGTTCGATTATTCCGACAATACTATGACATCCAAAGCTTGCAGGATGTGGGATGGTATACTTTCCAGAAGCGCCCTCTGGCATCGGAATTTGTGAGGAAAGTGATTTCGTCTCAGGGGGAGTGAAAGCCTCAATTCTTCTTTATCCGACACGGGTTGGTGGACATCGATGTCCACACTTGGTATAAAAGGCCTCAGAAATGGCACGATAGACTCGACTCGGATGTCCCCAATGGATGTGGGATCATTGAGAGTGTCCACCCCGATGTCGCCACTCGAAACCTGCATTCCCTATATCCTTATGCCGATATCGAGACGGCTGGTCCAGGCGCCTATCTCGAACTTGATGAGGATGTTCGCATTTTACGTAGGATTTTTATCCACTCTGTCGGCCCGCAATACTTTGTGTTTTTTCTGTGGTTATTTCATATTGACTATATTCTGACGTCGACTTTTCTTGTACGCAGTGGAATATTTCTCCAAAATGGATGCTCTAGGCAAAATGCCCGACCCCAAGACGACAGACCCGAAGAAAATCCAGGAACTGGCTGGTATCAGGTTGAAGGCTTCAGCTCAGGCTTCAGCATCCGGCAACGTAGCCTCTGGAGGTCAGCGAACTCCAGCTCGAGCCCCCATTCCCACATCGACGTCGGACATTCTGAGGGGGCAACCCGACGATGCCCAGATGACAGAGCAGACTGATGCGGACCTCGTTCTGAGGAAACGACAAAAAACGACCGCTGTAAGGCATGGGATCGGAAAAGAGGCTCGAATTCTTCCGCCTCAGACTTTAGGTGGGGTCGAGGCTCTCCCTACTATGAGCCTCGCCGAACTGGAGGCCATGTCCCCCGAGGAGCTAAGTGAATATCACTTGAAAATTATCCGAGCGGTAAGTCTTCACTCTTTTTAGCGACTTTTTAAAATTTTTTGTCGATTTTGGGTCTCGAATTAACCTTACTGTCTTCGTAGGCTCGGTTGACGACTAAGGTGGCTATAAGCAAAATCGAGTCTCCATCTGCTGCTATGGAGGAGCAAAAGGAGACCATAGCCAAGCTGACATCCGACATCGAGAAGCAGAAGGCTAAAATCAATAAGCTGGATGAGCGGCGTGCCAAGCTTGAGTCGGATTTGGCTGCCTCCGGAGATGAACTGTCGAAAGCCCGCAAAGATGTATCCATTAGAGATGCTGAGTTGGCGAAGGTGAAGTCGGAGTTGGCGCAGGTGAGGTCGGAGCTGGAGGGGACGAAAACCGAACTGGCGGAAGCGATAAAAGCTCGTTCAAACGTCCAGTCTCTCCTTGATGATTTAACGACTCGAGCGGAGACCGCCAAGCAGGACTTCCTGGCCTCAAGAGAGCTCGAAGATGACCTGACGCTGCTGATGACCCAGGGTATGAAGGGGGGCTTTACCATGGCAATCGACCAAGTCAAAGAAGTCGATCCGAACTTCGATGTGTCCGCCATTTTAAAGCCTTACCTATACTATCCAGAAGCCGTTCCTCGTTATGGGCGATATTTCAAGGAATTCCAGGCCGGTATCTCCCTGTATGAGAAGTATGTTACCCCCCGCCCGGAAGGTGACGGAGCAGAAAATGTCGAGCCGGAAGAGCAGGTCGACCCAAACGCTTCCACCTCAAACCAGCCAGCTTCTTGACGATCTCTCTTTATTGCTGTAATTTTCATTGATTTTTATTGAACTCTTATCCATTCGATATGGTTGTATGACTTTTAATATTTTTCATTTGTCTGGACTTGTATTTCGTCAATTCGATCCTGTAAACTTTGACATTTCAATTTGCACTTTGATCTTTAGATTTGAATCTATGCTTTTCATTGAATGTCTTTTGTTTCTTATTGATCGTTTGTTCGGGGTGTAGTCCTTTTGAACTTAATTCCTTTGAAAATGTCTTTTGGACTTAATTCCCCTGGCCCTTCGAAGTGTAGTATGAGTACATGACTACGTAGTACACTTGAGTATGAGTCGACCTAGCATTGTGCCGCCTTATTGGCTTGACTTGGCTTTTTGGTCGGAGCTCGATTCGACTATCCTACCTTGTCAGGCTTATAAGGACATCGAATTAAGAAATCCATACTCGACTGTCGCACATCGTGGTGCTTATGATCTGGTCGAGTTAGGTATCCGTCGTGGGATCTTCTGACTGCTTAGCGTCGTGGCTTACTGACATGTCGGGAGTGATATAAGCATTGTCAGTGACTTGGATTTATTCACTACTATTGTTTTAAGTCCATCGTATCGGCGGACCTCAGATCGGAAGTGATATAAGCATTTTCAATGACTTGGCTTTATTCACTATATCGTGCCGAGTTGATCGGGTCGGAGAATTGATATCGTTGTCGATCTTTGCGCTTTTCCTTCAACCCCCTTCTCTTTTTCACACGATCTTGTAAATATAACGTAATTAAAAAGGAAAAGAAAGCATGCTGAATAAAAGGCTTCGGAATATAATGTCATATCGACCTATTACAACTGATGAAAGTAGAACTGCAAAAGTCATGAGAATGAGATGAAAAAATAACTTAAACATAATATTTTCTGAGGTTGGTGGCATGCCAAGTTCGAGGCACGGTGCTTCCATCCGACCTGCCCAACTGATACGACCCTTTAGGATGCACTTTTAAGATTTTATACGGACCTTCCCAATTCGGCTCGAGCTTGCCTATTGGGTCCTGCCTGCTGGCCTTGTTCTTCCTCAACACGAGGTCCCCCACTTGGAAATATTTGTGCTTTACCCTCGCGTTATAGTACTGTGATATCTTCTTTTTATAATTGGCCATTCGATATGCCGCAACCTCTCTCTTCTCTTCGATGTTATCTTTCTCTTGAAGCAGATCGGTGACATTTGTTTCGACGTTATATGCCAGAACCCGAGGTGAGGCCAGTCCGATCTCCGCAGGTATCACTGCTCCGCATCCATAAGCCAAAGCGAAAGGAGTTTCTTGGGTAGCTGAATTGGGTGCCGTTCGATACGACCACAGTATGCTGGGTAATTGAGCTGCCCAATCTCGACCCTCGTCTTCTAACCGCTTCTTCAACCCAAACTTGATTTGCCTGTTTGTTTGCTCGACCTGTCCATTGGACTGAGGTCGGGCCACCGATGTTGTTCTATGCTCTATCTTGAATTCTTTGAGCCAGTCCTGCACGCGGTCATCCAGAAATTGCGTCCCGTTATCCTATATCAGATACTTGGGAATTCCAAACCTGCACAAAATGTTCTCCCACAGAAACTTCTTGATGGTCTGAGCTCTAATGTCAGTTAGAGCCTTAGCTTCGACCCATTTCGTGAAATAGTCAAGCGTGACCACAACATATTTGAAATTACCCGGAGCTCGAGGCAAAGGCCCGACTATATCGACCCCCCACTCATCGAAAGGCCATACTGACTCGACGGCACTCATCTCTCGCGCTTGTTGGTGGGTCACTACATCATGTACCTGACAAGCCCTGCATCTCATCACCACTTGATTGGCATCATTCTGCATCGAAGGCCAAAAATAGCCTGCCAGCTTGCATTTTCTTGCCAACATTCGAGCTCCGCAATGGTTACCACAAATCCCCCGATGTATTTCCTCGAGAAGATAAGCTCCCTCATCTTCCGATGCACATCGTAGCCAAGGTGCTACAAACGATTTTCGATAAAGCACATAGTCGAGTAGTGAGTACCTCGAGGCTTGCAGCCTGATCTTCCTGGCCTGAGACTTATCAGACTGGAGAATTCCGTCTTTTAAGAATAACGCTATCGGATCCATCCAGGTCGATCCCTGAACCACTGGTTGCACGTCAACTTCGTTATAGCTTCGCTCCGCTAACATCTCTACCAGAACTTTCTTCTTTGATTTGAAATTTGATGCGAGTTTAGACAACGCATCGGCCCGCTTATTCTCACTTCGGGGTACCTGCTCGACATGAACCGCTTTGAACTTTGACATCAGCCCCTGAACCACTCTCAGATAACTTTTCATAGATTCTTCCTTGGCCTCATACTCTCCCCGTATATGATTCACTACGAGCTGAGAGTCAATGTACACCTGGAGGTTCTCGACCCCCAATTTCAAAGCCAGCTTCAGACCCGTGATCATTGCCTCATACTCAGCTTCGTTGTTTCTAGCCTTGAATTCGAATCGCAGAGCATAAGGGAACTCTTCTCCCTTTGGACTGACCAATAACAAACCAGCCCCAGCTCCTTCTCTACTCGAAGCACCATCGACATGGACGGTCCACTGCTCATCTGATGACTGGTTATCATGTTCCAACTGAATTGACAATCCTTCTGCTATGAAGTCTGCTAGAGCTTGACCCTTAATGGCTGTACGAGGTAGAAACTGGATATCGTACTTTGCTAGCTCGACAACCCACTTGGCCAATCGACCCGATGTCTCGGGCTTTGCCAAAATCTGTTTCAGAGCCTGGTCGGTAACAACAGCGATGGGATGTGCTTGAAAGTAGGGTTTTAATTTCCTCGATGCATGAACCAGACTTAATGCCAACTTTTCAGGCGGCGTGTATCTGATCTCGGGTCCATGCAATGCCTTGCTCACAAAATATACTGGGATCTGTCCCTGATCTCCTTCTCGAACCAACACTGCACTCACTGCCTCTTCACAGATTGCTAGATAGACCAGGAGTTTCTCTCCTTCTCGAGGTGAAGACAGCGTTGGTAAATCAGACAGGTACTCCTTCAAATCATCGAATGCTTTTTGACACTTCTCGTCCCATTGGAATGGACTCTCTTTCTTTAATATCTTGAAGAACGGTAGGGCCCTTTGTGCTGATACCGACAAGAATCGATTGAGGGCCGCCATCCGACCCGTTAATCGCTGCACTTCCTTTACGTTACGAGGCGTAGGCATGTTCCTGAGGGCCTCGATTTTACCTGGATTAGCTCTGATCCCCTCTCTCGATGTCATGTACCCCAGAAATTTTCCAGATCGAACTCCAAAGGTACATTTCTTTGGGTTAAGCTTCATGTTTGCGGCCCGCAGTACCTCAAAGACCTCTCTGACATCGACAAGAAACTGTCCCATTGACTTGCTCTTGATCAATAAATCATCAACATAAACCTCCATATTTCGACCTATCTGCCCCTCGAAAATTTTATTGACGGCTCTCTGATAAGTGGCCCCCGCATTCTTCAGGCCGAACGGCATTGTTACAAAGCAAAATGTACCAAATTCTATGATAAACGCGGTTTTTCCCGAGTCCTGGGGGTCCATGAAGATTTGATAATACCCCCTGTACGCATCGAGAAAACCAAATACTTCGAAACCCAATGTCGAGTCGACCAACTGATCAATCTTTGGAAGCGGATATGAATCCTTAGGGCACACTTTGTTGAGATCTGTAAAATCGACGCACATCCGCCAGCTCTGATCCGGCTTCCTAACCAACACTGGATTGGCTAACCAATCCGGGTAGAATATCTCTTTCACGATTCCGGCAATTAGTAATTTGTCAACCTCCTTCCTTACCGCTTCTTTCCTTTCAGGAGCAAGGTTCCTCTTCTTTTGCCGTATCGGCTTCTTTTTTGGGTCGACGTTGAGTTGATGCACTGCTATGTCCGCCGATAGGCCTGGCATGTCATCTGCCTTCCATGCAAAGATGTCTCGATACTCCACTAGGAGGTCGATCAAGGCTTTCATGTCGGGGTGTGGCATCCACTTCCCGATTTGGACTCCTTGTCCCTCTTCCTCCTTCCATACTTGAATCTCCTCTGTCGGGTCGGCGGAGACCCAGCTCCGATCCTCCTCTTCCTCAGGTATGAATTCCTCAACTAGCACTTGCCCCACACCTTTTCCTTTTATCGTAACCGGGCTACAGTTCCTGGCTACCTCGACGTCTCCTTTGACTTCATGGGTTCCGTACCAGGTGGGGAACTTCATGCTGTTGTGAAATGTCGAGATGATGGCTCTGAGATCGTATAAAGCTGGTCGACCTAATATCGCGTTGTACCCTGAAGGGGCCTTAACTACGACATAGGTCATTTCCATTGTTCGACCTTTTTCCCCGTCTCCAACCGTGGTTAATAAATTGATCGACCCGACAGGGTGAATGGCCTGCCCGGTAAACCCAAATAGAGGGGTAGATAATGGAACAATGTCTTCATCTTTCAACCTCATGGCTTTGAAAGCTGAGTAGTAAAGAATATTAACGGCACTTCCACTGTCGACACAAACTCTTTTTATGCGACCCCGGCTTATTACTGCTTCGATTACCAATCCTTCGCTATGACTGTGGGAGCTCGGAACGTCATCCTTGGGTCCATAACCCACCTCCGTCGTAAACCTGATCTTCTTTGACTCTCTCGATCTGTCCGATGATTGCCGACTGGATCGAGGTCGATCCGACTCGTGCTCTGCCACGATTGTGTTAACATCGTATCCGGCGCGATTATCCCGATGGGGGTCTCGGTTCTAATCTTCCCGATGGTCATCCCGACGATTCTCCCTGTATGTCGGCTCGGATGACCTGTCTCGACGATTCCGATTATCACGACGTGGAGATCGGTCTTTTTTTCCCTTATAAGTTTTCCTCTTGTACTCTCGATGGCCCTTTGGTTCGTCCTTTTCTGACCTGTCAATCACTTCGTCCAATCGACCCTCTTGAATGCAGGCGTCGATGTCTCTCTTCAAGTCGAAACATTCCTCTGTGTCATGTCCCACGTCTCTGTGATAATCACAATACTTTTGGGTATTTTTCCTTTTTTCTGGGTCCTTGGACATCGGCTTGGGTGTTCGGGAAATATTCTTCTTGATCATAATCGCCAACACCTCCCCCCGAGATCGGTTGAGGGGTATAAAATCTCAATCTTTCAGATTCCCTTTCTTCCCGAGCCGATCCGTGATCGGAGCTGTCAATCGATCAAAAACGTTGGTCTTGCTTTTCTCGTTCCGACCCCTAAGCTGACCCTTGGTCTGGCTTCGGGAGTCGTTCCTTGAATTTAGGCCATGTGAAATGTTGTGCAAACGCACTGCCTCTTCACCTTGGAAAAACTTATGGACTGTGTTCACACATTCGTCCATATCATTCGGCATCTTCTTAGATAACTTATCATACAGCTTCATATTGCGCAAACCTCCCACAAAAGCATTAACATGCAGTGCATCATTAGCGTTATGCACTTTCATGGCCTCAAGATTAAAGCGCCTCATGAAGTCGATAGTCGATTCCCCTTTTTCCTACTTGATATTCATGAGGTGTGTAGCACTAAGATGGAACTTCTTATTCCCAATGAAAGCGTCTCGGAATTTTCGCCCCAACTGTAAGAAACTTGAGATCGACCCGGGACGTAGCTTGTGAAACCACTCTCGAGCTCGACCTGTGAGCAGCGTGTCGAAGGCACGACACTTCATGGCATCGTTTGCATTCCTTAGTCTCATCAGCGATATGTATCGATATAAATGGTCCTCCGGGTCCGTCGTTCCGTCACAAGGTTCCATCTTGGGTGGTTTGAACGACTCAGGCATCGTATAAATCTCGATCTCGGGACTAAATGGCGACTCAAGCCATTCTGTAACCTGTTCCTTTCCTACGATCCGGTCGAACTCATTCCGGATACTATCCTCTACCTGACGACGATGCTTTTCTTGACCAGGACGTTTGTGGGCGTTAGTCACGCTGATATCAATCGCGCCTTCCTCACATTCTTCTTGAGGATCGACATGTCTCTTCCCCCTAGCATTATCAACTTCCTTATGACCCGGCGGGTCTAACAGGTGTTCTTCAGGGGGATTGCAGATTCCCTTACCTATGAACGCCGAGGCCACCACCCTCTTCAAGGCGTCCTCATCTAAAGATGCTAAGTGATCTGCCATATCTTGCAGGTGTGGGGGAAGCTGAGGCCTGGGTGGATCTGCAACTGCGGGTCTAGATCCAGTGGGGACTTCTTGAATCTGAGATGGAATCCCTGCTGGATCTATATCCGTGTGCTCTTCGATCTGCATGTTCTTACTGCTCGCCGGTTTCTTCCTTGCTGGTGGTGCCATGCGATTTCTTTACCAACTCACCGGTAGAAGGCCCTCCTTCTAGCGCCAAATGATGATGCCAAATAATGCACCACATGTAAATCCGGGCCACGTGTAATCTAAGGGTGAGCTGTAAAGGAGATCGAATGACTGTAAATGGGTAAAAGATGATGTTTTAGGTGTTTTATGGCTGAGTCCAAGAATGTATCTTGGATTGCCTACGTATCCTGTCTAATGTCCAGGAATCAAGCCCCACGTAGTTCCCGGAAAGATGTATTTATAGGCACATGTCCTCCCTCTGCCCTAGATTCAGGGCGGTTTGGTATATGGACACAAATACCCTTAAATGGGCCTTGCCTCCTTGCCCAAGTAACCTATTGGATGTGGGCCCAGGAGCCCAGACTGAAGTCCATGGTATCGACTCGATGAACACCGACGTGGGTGTTCGAGCTCGGACACTTGTAGAATCTCTCCCGAGCCGCGGCCTTCACTGGTACGCCTCATATCGATCCGATGTGGATAACTAACACAGACTTTTCCACATGCCAGCTGGACCAATCAGATAATTCCACGTGGAGGAATAAATCCCCGTATCATCACACACCGTTATGAACTCTATGGTACAACAAAAATTACGAAATTATTTTTGTAATTTTCTTTGAAGTACTGATGTGATATCGACCAGAACAAAAAATAAGACACGCCGGTGTAAACAGCATGCGAAACGGATACCAGAATGGCCTTGAACAAGGAATCAAAATCACATCGTTAAGTAATCGGTGGGTATATTAAAAGTACGAAAAAAGGTTTGTAATTTCTTTGATGTACTGATGTGATATCGACCACAACGATAAATAAGGCACGGCGGTGCAAACGGCAGGCAAAACGGACACCCGAATAGCCTTGTACAAGGAATCAAAAATCACTCCGTTAAGTAATCTGTGCGTACAAAAAAAGTACAAAAATAAAGTTCGTAATTTTCTTTGAAGTGCTAATGTGTTATCGACTAGAACGATAAATAAGGCACGTCGATGCAAACGGCATGCGAATTGGAGACCAGAATGGCCTTGTACAAGGAATCAAAAATCACACCGTTAAGTAATCATTGGGTATAAAAAAGTACGAAAAAAAGTTATGTGATCCATGATGACATTCCCGACCCATTGGTGCCTATGCAGCCTGTGGATTATCCCGTAGTTCGAGATGGGCCAATATCAAGGCTACAACGTAAGAGATTGAGAGATGCTATGAACAACTTGGTGATAGGGACTTATTCGGAGTTCGGAGAGCCTGTGGAGAAGACTGAAGCACCAATAGTGACCCTCCTTAGTGCTGTTGGGCCTGGTTAGAGCTTTGTTGCGTGGTTTGGCTTCATATTGGGCCAAAAGCCCAAGTTCTGGACGCCAAGAAGCTGATGGACGAAATTGTTAAGTGTTGGACTTATTTTACTTTGATTATGCAGCTTTTGTTTGATTATTATCTAATAAAGGTCATTTGGGCCTAAGTAGGCTATGTAAGCCCATTTACTTCATATGGGGCGCATTTTATAGGTGGGAAATTCTCCCACATTGCTTTTTTCCTTTCTACTTCTTTTGGTTGTAAGCCTATATAAGGCAAACACTAGCTTTTCTTTTGGATACACATTGATTAGACAAAAATCATATTATTGAGTTTTACTCATCCAAGTCGTGAGGCTTGAACATAACTTGCGAGTGAAAATTTTCTTCGTCATAGAAAGTTCAAACCTTCGAGAATTTACCAACACTGTGAGCGATTGTTGGGCGTTTTCTTCCTACGATTTAGTTGGAATTGCTAGGCCTAGGATCCTTAGCTCGTCATTGTTCCCCCTAGTTACTTCCTAGGAGAAACATCGGATTTTATTCCATCTGGGATCAAAACAGTTGGTAGCAGAGCTCAGCAACTTCGGTGAGCAAATATGCCATTTATTGTTTTCCTTTATTTCGTATAATTCCAAAAAAAAAATGGTGTTCTTGTTCTTTTGTTTTTAGTCGTCCAGCCCCCCCCCCCCCCCCCCCCCCCCCCCCCCCCCCCCCAAGAACACAAGCAATCTTCATCCACCAACACGGAAATTTCCTTGTATCTTCAAACCTTCAACCCCAAGAACCCTAAAATCTCCTTAATCAAAAAAAAAAAAAGTCCTCCCCATGGCGTAATTGTTCTTGTTGTTCAATCATCATCATCAAAATAAATAAATAAATAATATTTCCTACGTATTTGTTCATCAAATATCGTCCTTCCTGCTTGATATTTAAGTTGATTCATCCTTGTTCATTGTTTCTGCACCAGACACAAAAAAAAGAGGTCGGCCCAAATTTCCTTATTTTCCCTGATTAATTGATCTATCTTAAAAAGTCGGCCACAGTTTAAAAAAATAAAAAATAGAGAGTTGACCTAATTCTTTTTATTCAGAAAGAATTCGGCCATTGAAAAAAAAAACTACTTTTTTCTTCCTAGGATCCCGACTTCGCCAAAAAGTGAATTCCTACATCCTTTACTTAACTTCAAAACTCCTAGGATCCCGACTTCCCCAAAAAAGTGAAATCATCCATCCTTAATTACTTTTTTCCACACCTTGCAACTCTAGTTACTTGTTGTGCACCTGCGACCATTTCGGATCACCGTTGGCCTACACACTTTTCTGACCACATACCTTTCAACATATTCTCGGTCTAAAAACCTAGTGTCCTTTCTAGAGAGTCGGTTTTGATTGATGTTTACTTTTGCTTGTTTTTCTGGGTTGTTTGACAAGGGTGCTTTATACGACTTAGAAAGAGGGGAGTGTAAACACGAGGGATAGTGAGGCAACATCGGTGGACGTGGATTAGGTGTTGAGGAGGTATATGAAATTTTGGATGCAAGATTAAGGGTGCAAGGTGACGCTCAGAACTCTGAATTGAAACGACAGTTAGAAGAAGTAAAACGTGAGGTATCTGATGAATTGCATGCGGCAGTGACACCTTTACGAAATGATATACATGAGATTCGTGAGGCACTTAATACTTTGTTGGCTGGTATAAACCGGGGTGATGACGGAGGAGGTAGAGGTGGTAGAGGTGATAGAGGAGGTAGAGGGGATAGAGGTGGTAGAGGTAGAGGAGGTAGTAGAGACCATGCATATGAGGAGTATGTGGCTCATGCGTAGGCTGATTATGTAGATGTAGAGGATGAAACTGTTGATAATAACATGCGGCAAGTAAAGATGAAATTGACGTCGTTCTGTGGCACAAGTGATCTTGATGCGTATATTGAGTGGGAGAACAAGCTCGATCAAATTTTTGCTTGCAATAACTACTCCGAGGCGAAGAAATGCAGCCTTGCTAAGCTTTAATTTACCGGTTATGCAAACGTTTGGTTGACACAAATGACTAATTCACGGAGGCTTCAACACCTTCGAGAGGTTAGTACATGGGAAGAATTGAAAGTGGAGATGAGGAAACGGTTTGTCCCAACCTCATACTTTCATGATTTATATCATCGCTTACAAACTCTTATACAAGGTGACCGCTCCGTAGATGCTTACTATCAAGATTTGGTTACATTAATTGCAAAGTCAGAACTTGATGAGCGAGAGGAGGTTACTATGCAACGATTTTTAATGGGGCTGTGTTTGGATTTTGGAAATCCGGTTGAACTCAAGGGTTGTGTGACGTTGGAAGACATGTTACATGCGGCTTTGACCATTAAAGGTCAACTAAAACGACACCGAGCAAACCAAGATAAATTTTCGGCAGGTAACACTTCTACTTCACTTACTTTTCCATATAGAGGGGACAGCCCTAAATACCATCAACAAGCCCCTACTTAAGCACCAAATGTACACAAACAGCCCATTATTCCACCCTAGACCGCTTACAAGCCGAGGGAAGATGATAAGGAAAGAGGTGCACCGTTGCCACCGAAGCCTACCCATGAAATTCAATGCCACAAGTGTCGTGTAACGGGGCATATTCAGTCCCAATGCCCTTCTAAGTAAAGAATTTTGTTGGTTGGTGAGTCGGTTGTGAATGAGTATGAATCGGCTTCCGAGGAGGAGGTCGAGGCTGAATGGGATAAGGAAGAAAGGGAATTGGTGCACGCACGTAGTGGTGAGGTGTGTATTCTAAAAAGAGCTTTAAGTAGTGTGGTGAAGGTGGAGAATAATGATCAGAGGGAAAATATATTCCACACGAGGTGTTTGATAGGTGGTAAGATTTGTTCTTTGACAATAGACCCGGGTAGTTGTGCGAATGTGGTGAGTGCTGATTTGGTGTCACGCTTATCCATTCCCAATACCCCACATCCCCATCCATATAATTTACAGTGGCTTAATAATGTAGGAGATGTTCGAGTCAACTGTCAAACAATTATTCTTTTAGCCTTGGCAAGCTTGAAGATGATGTTTTATGTGATGTTGTCCCTATGCATGTAAGTCACATATTATTAGGGCACCCACGGCAGTTTGATCGACGTGTCACATATGATTGTTACTTAAGCAGGTATAGCTTAAAGTTTAAGGGGAAGAAATTTGCATTTGTAGCTTTGTCCCCGGAGGAAGCACACAAGGATGAACTCCGCATTGCTGCAACCCGAGAGCAACAAAAAAATGATGGAGTTATACAGTTGAAAAGTAAAGCAAAAGCAACGGGAGAGAAAAACCAAGAGGGTAGTGTGATTCGCGAGGAGGGTAAAATACAAGTTGAAAATAAAAATATGAGGGAGGGAGCTATTCTACCATATGAGGGGAAAAATAAAATCGAAAAGTTAACCGCAAGTGAAGGTTCCATTAATAGTGAGGGAGCTTCTAAAGTTGAAAAGAAAAAGGAGACCAAAGTGAGAAGTAGTTTCTATGCGAGGACTAATGAGGTTTGCAATGCCATTAAGTTTGGAAACGCACCTCTCCTCTTTATTTACAAAGAGGCCGTACCCCCATCCCTTCCCCATGTTTTCTAACCGTTTCGGAACTCACAGATTCCCTTCCTAGTGTTTTTGTGTCTCTATTGCAGGAATATGTTGATGTCTTTCCCGGGGAGGAACCAAGCGGATTGCCACCATTACGTGGCGTGTAGCATCACATAGACTTTATTCCCGGAGCAGTGTTGCCTAACCGACCAGGCTATCGTGCTAATCCGGAAGAAACTAAAAAAATCCAAAGGGAAGTGATGGAGCTGTTGGAGAAAGGTAAAATTCAAGAATCTATGAGTCTTTGCACTGATCCGGTAATCATAGTCCTCTAGAAAGGAGGTGAATAGAGGATGTGCACCGACTATTGTGCAATCAATCAAATCACTGTAAGGTATCACTATCCCATTCCTCGTTTAGATGATATGTTGGATGAACTGTGTGGTGCTAAATTTTTTACTGAAATCGATTTGACGAGTGGAAAACTGCATTTAATACTAAATTAGGGTTATATGAATGGCTTGTCATGCCTTTTGGTTTAACTAATGCACCTAGTACCTTTATGAGGTTAATGAATGAGGTTCTTAGAGAGTTTATTGGTAAGTTTGGGGTCGTTTATTTTGATGACATCCTTATTTACAGCCAAGACATAGAACAGCTTATGAGCCACTTACGGGTTGTTTTGGAAACTCTTAGGGAACTAAAATTGTATGCTTACATTAAGAAGTGTTGGTTTTTCTTTGTTGTGAGTTCACCGAGTGTTGAGGTCAATAGAGAGAGGATCAAAGCGGTGGAAGAATGGCCTGAACCGAAAAATTGTGCGGAGGTTCGTAGTTTTCATGGCCTTGCGGTGTTTTATAGGCGATTTGTCAAGGATTTCAGCTCATTGGCCGCACCCCTAAATGAGTTGGTAAAGAAGAATGTCCCTTGGCACTAGGGCCCGAAGCAAAGGGATGCTTTTGAATCTCTTAAAGCTCGTTTAATTTCTGCCCCCATTCTTGCTTTGCCTGATTTTAATAAAGCTTTTGAACTTGAATGTGATGCATCGGGTGTGGGTATTGGTGGTGTTTTAATTCAAGAGTCTAGACCAATTGCATATTTTAGTGATAAATTGAAAGGTGCCCATTTGAATTATGCTACTTATGATAAGGAGTTGTATGCATTGGTTAGATGTCTTCAAACTTGACAGCATTATCTTCGACCTTGGAAATTTGTTATTCTTACTGATCATGAGTACATCAAGTATCTTAAAGTTCAGGGTAAGTTGAGTAAGCGACATGTTCGTTGGATAAAATTCATTGAATCCTTTCCTTATGTGATTAAGTATAAAAAAGGCAAGGATAACATGGTAGCTGATGCATTATGTCGTCGCTACACTTTGATTACTACCATGCAAACTAAATTTCTTGGTTTAGAATTTATTAAGGAATTGTATGCTTTAGATCCTGATTTTGGTGAGACATTTGCTGCTACTGTGGATGCGGCCGAGGGCCATTTTTGTTTCGTGATAATGGTTGGAGGGATTTTTGTTTCGTGATAATGTTTTATGCATTCCCCAATGTTCCTTGCATGAGTTATTGGTTAGGGAGGCACATGGTGGTGGCCTTATGGGTCATTTCGGTGTTACTAAAACCTTAGACATGCATAAGTCACATTTCTTTTGGCCTAAAATGAAAGTTGATGTTACACGTATATGTGATGCTTGTCTTGTGTGCAAATCGGCTAAGTCTAAGTCAGTCCCCCATGGTTTGCACACACCCATCCTATTCCCACGTCCCCTTGGACTGATTTGTCTATGGACTTTGTGTTGGGTTTTCCTCGTTCAAAGAGTGGTAAGGATTCGGTCTTTGTTGTGGTGGATCGTTTTTCTAAGATGGCTCCCTTCATTGCATGTACTAAAATGAATGATGCATCTAATATTGCCGATTTGTTCTTTAAAGAGATTGTTCGTTTACATGGGGTACCACGTACTATTGTGAGTGATCGTGATGTGAAATTTATAAGTCACTTTTGGAGAGTTCTTTGGCAGCGTTTGGGTACTCAATTGTCGTTTTCTACCGCCTATCATCCCTAGACGGATGGTCAAACTGAGGTGGTTAATCGAGTTTTGGGGCAATTACTTCGTATAGTGGTCCAGAAAAATTTGAAAAATTGGGAAAATTGTTTGCCATATGTTGAGTTTGCTTATAATCGTTGTAAACATTCTGCTACTCGTTTTAGCCCCTTTGAGGTCGTGTATGGGTTCAACCCAGAAACACATTTTTCTTTGGCTCCTTTGCCCGCAAGTATGCATGCTAGCTTGGATGGTGAGTAGAAAGCTGAATTGATAAAAAAAAAAGTTGCACGAGGATGCTAGGAGGCATGTGGAGAATGCAACGGCTCGATATGTGAAGCAAGCAAACAAGGGCCTCAAGGAGGTTATCTTCGCACCGGGGGATTGGGTGTGGCTGCACTTTCGCAAAGATAGGTTTCCCAAACACCGAAAACGACAATGCCTATAAGGTTTCTATTCCACCTGAATGGGGCATCTCTGGCACCATCAACGTATCTGATTTGATTCCTTTTGACAACCCCTACGATCTGAGGACATATCATTCATAACCGGGAGGGAATGATGTGATCCATGATGACATTCCCGACCCATTGGCTCCTATGCAGCCCATGAATTATCTGGTAGTTCGAGATGGGCCAATAACGAGGCTCCAAAGGAAGAGATTGAGAGATGCTATGAAAAAATTGGTGATAGAGACTTATTCGGAGTTCGGAGAGACCGTGGAGAAGACTAAGGCCCCAATAGTGACCCTCCTTAATGCTGTTGGGCCTGGTTAGAGCTTTATTGCCTGGTTTTGCATCATATTGGGCCAAAAGCCCAAGTTCTGGACGGCAAGAAGCTGATGGACGAAATTGTGAAGTGTTTGAATTATTTTACTTTGATTATGCAGCTTTTGTTTGATTATTATATAATAAAGGTCATTTGGGCCTATGTAGGCTAGGTAAGCCCATTTACTTCACATGGGGCGCATTTTCTAGGTGGGAAATTCTCCCACAATTCTTTTTCCTTTCTAGTTCTTTTGGTTGTTAGTCTATATAAGGCAAACACTAGCTTTTCTTTTGGATACACATTGAATAGACAAAAATCATATTATTGAGTATTACCCATACAAGTAGTAAGGCTTGAACATCACTAGCGAATGAGAATTTTCTTTATCGTAGAAAGTTCAACCCTTCGAGAATTTACCAGCACTGTGAGCGATTGTTGCGCGTTCTCTTCCTACAATTTAGTTGGAATTTCTAGGTCTAGGATCCTTAGATCATCATTGTTCCCCCTAGTTACTTCACGGGTGAAAAATCGGATTTGATTCCATCCGGGATCACATCCAAAAGGTTTATAATTATCATTGAACTAACGTTGTGATATCGACCACAATGATAAAGAAGGCACGGAAGTACAAATGGCAGGCGAAATAGACACCCGAATGGCCTTGTACAAGGAATCAAAAATCACACCGTTAAGTACACTATGGGTACAAAAAATAGTTCGAAACAAAATGTTTGTAATTCTCTTTGAATTAACTATGTGATATCGACCCAAAAGTTAAAAACGTTTGTAATTATCTATGCAGTAACTATGTGACATCGAATAGAAAGTTAAATAAGACAAATCGGCATAAACGGCATGCGAAACGGACACCCGAATGGCCTTGTACAAGGAATCAAAAATCACACCGTTAAGTACTCTATGGGTACAAAAAAAAGTACAAAAAAATGGTTTGTAATTTTCTTTGATGTAACGATGTGATATCGACCAGAAATTTAAATAAGACACGTCGGTGCAAACGTCAGTCAAAAAAGGACACCTGAATGGCCTTGTACAAGGAATCAAAAATCACACCGTTAAGTAATCATTGGGTATAAAAAAGTACAAAAAACAGGTTTGTAATTATCTTCGAAGAAAATATGTGATATCGACCAGAACGATAAATAAGGCATGCCGGCGCAAACTGCAGGCAAAACAGACACCCGAATGGCCTTGTACAAGGAATCAAAAATCACACCGTTAAGTAGTCGGTGGGTACAAAAAAAGTATGAAAAAAAAAGGTTTGTAACTTTCTTTGAAGTACTGATGTGATATCGACCAGAACGATAAACAAGGCACGCCGGCGCAAATGGCAAGAAAAACGGAGACCAGAATGGCATTGTACAAGGAATAAAAAATGACACCATTAGGTAATCTATGGGTATGAAAAAAATGACGAAAAAAAAAACGTTTGTAATTTTCTTTGAAGTACTGATGTGATATCGACCAGAAGTTAAATAAGACAAATCGGCGTAAATGGCATGCGAAACGGACACCCGAATGGCCTTGTACAAAGAATAAAAAATCACACCGTTAAGTACTCTATGGGTACAAAAAAAATATGAAAAAAACGTTTGTAATTTTCTTTGAAGTACTGATGTGATATCGACCAGAAAGATAAATAAGGCACGGTGGTGCGAAAAGCAGGCGAATGGCCTTGTACAAGGAATCAAAAATCACACCGTTAAGTAATCTATGGGTACAAAAAAATTATGAAAAAAAGCTTGTAATTTTCTTTGAAGTACTGACGTGATATCGACCAGAAAGTTAAATAAGACACGTCAGCATAAACGGCATGCAAAACGGATACCCGAATGGCCTTGTACAAGGAATCAAAAATAACACCGTTAAGTAATCATTGGGTACGAAAAAAGGTTTGTAATTTTCTTTGAAGTATCGATGTGTTATCGACCAGAAAGTTACATAAGACAAATCGGCGTAAACGATGCGAAAAAGACACCCGAATGCCCTTATACAAGGAATCAAAAATCACACCGTTTATTAATCGGTGGGTACAAAAAAAGTGTGAAAAAAAGTTTTTTATTTCTTTGAAGTACCGATGTGATATCGACCAAAATGATAAATAACGCACGCCGGCGCAAAACGGACACCGGAATGGCCTTGTACAAGTAATCAAAAATCACACCGTTAAGTACTTTGTGGGTACAATAAAAGTACAAAAAAAAGTTTGTAATTTTCTTTGAAATACTAATATGATATCGACCCGTACAATAAATAAGGCACGCCGGCGCAAACGGCAAGCAAAATGGATACCCGAATGGCCATGTAGCGGGAATTAAAAATCACACCGTTAAGTAATCGGTGGGTACAAAAAAAGTTCAAAAAAAAAGGCTTGTATTTTTCTTTGAAGTAACGATGTGTTATTGACCAGAAAGTTAAATAAGACACGTCGGCGCAGACGGCACGGAACGGACAACCGAAAGGCCTTGTACAAGGAATAAAAAATCACACTGTTATGTACTCTATGGGTACAAAAAAAGACAAAAAAATAACATTTGTAATTCTCTTTGAAGTAACAATATGATATCGACCATAAAGTTAAATAAGACACATCGGCACAAACAACATTCGAAACGGACACCCGAATGGCCTCGTACAAGGAATCAAAAATAACACCGTTAAGTAATCGGTAGGTATAAAAAAAGTACGAAAAAAAGTTTTTTAATTATCTTTGAAGTAACGATATGATATCGACCAGAATGATAAATAAGGCACGCCAGCGCAAACGGCAGGCGAAATGGACACCCGAATGACTTTGTACAAGGAAACAAAAATCACACCGTTAAGTACTCTATGGGTACAAAAAAGTATGAATTTTTTTTTTGTAATTCTCTTTGAAGTAACTATGTGATATCGACCAGAAAGTTAAATAAGACAAATCGGCGTAAACGGACACCCGAATGGCCTTGTACAAGGAATAAAAAATCACACCGTTAAGTACTCTATGGGTACAAAAAAAATGTACGACAAAAAAAAATTGTAATTTTCTAAGAAGTACTAATGTGATATCGACTAGAACGATAAATGAGGCACGCCGGCACAAACAGCAAGCAAAATGGAGACCAGAATGGCCTTGTACAAAGTATCAAAAATCACACCGTTAAGTACTCTGTAGGTACAAATAAAGTACGAAAAAAAAGGTTTGTAATTATCTTTGAAGTACTGATGTGATATCGAACAGAACGATAAATAAGGCACGGCGGTGCAAACGGCAAGCAAAACGGTGTCCAGAATGGCCTTGTACAAGGAATCAAAAATCACACCGTTAAGTACTCATTGGGTATAAAAAAAGTATGCAAAAAAGGTTTGTAATTATCTTTGAAGTAACGATGTGATATCGACCACAACGATAAATAAGGTGCGGCGCTGCAAACGGCAGCCAAAATGGACACTAGAATGGCCTTGTCCAAAGAATCAAAATGACACCGTTAAGTAATCACTGGTATAAAAAATGTACGAAAAAAGGTTTGTAATTATCTTTGTAGTAACGATGTGATATCGACCACAACGATAAATAAGGCAAATCGGCGTAAACGGCATGCGAAACGGACACCCAAATGGCGTTGTACAATGAATCAAAAATCACACCGTTAAGTAAACGGTGGGTATAAAAAAAAGCACGAAAAAAAAGGTTTGTAATTTTCTTTGAAGTAACGATGTTATATCAACCACAACAATAAATAAGGCACGGTGGTGCAAACGGCATGCGAAACGGACACTAGAATGGCCTTGTACAAGGAATCAAAAATCACACCGTTAAGTACTCTATGGGTACAAAAAAAAGTACAAAAAAACATTTGTAATTTTCTTGAAGTACTGATGTGATATCAACCAGAACGATAAATAAGGCAGGCCAGCGCAAACGGCATGCGAAACGTACACCCGAATGGCCTTGTACAAGGAATAAAAAATCACACCGTGAAGTAATCGGTGAGTACGAAAAAAAGTACGAAAAAAACGTTTGTAATTTTCGTTGAAGTACTGATGTGATATCGACCAGAACGATAAATAAGGCACGCCGGCGCTAACGACATGCAAAACGGAGACCGGAATGGCCTTTTACAAGGTATCAAAAATCACACCGTTAAATACTCTATGGGTACAAAATAAGTACGAAAAAAAGGTTTCTAATTATCTTTGAAGTACTGATGTGATATCGACCATAACGATAAATAAGGCACGGGGGTGCAAACGGCAGGCGAAACGGACACCCGAATGGCCTTGTATAAGGAATAAAAAATCACACCGTTAAGTAATAGGTGGGTACAAAAAAGTACGAAATAAAAGGTTTTTAATTATTTTTGAAATAACGATGTGATATCGACCACAACGATAAATAAGGCACGGCGGCGTAAACGGCAGGATAAACGGACACCCGAATGGGCTTGTACACAGTATCAAAAATCACACCGCTAAGTACTCTGTGGGTACAAAAAAAAGTACGAAAAAAAGGTTTGTAATTATGTTTGAAGTACTCATGTGACATCGACCAGAACGATAAATAAGGCACGGCGGTGCAAACGGCAGGAGAAACGGACACCCGAATGGCCTTGTATAAGGAATCAAAAATCACACCATTAAGTAATAGGTGGGTACAAAAAAGTACGAAATAAAAGGTTTGTAATTATCTTTGAAGTAACGATGTGATATCGACCACAACGATAAATAATGCACAGCGGCGTAAACGCCATGAGAAACGGTCACCCGAATGACCTTGTACAAGGAATCAAAAATCACACCGTTATGTACTCTATGTGTATAAAAAAATACGAAAAAAGGCTTGTAATTTTCTTTGAAGTACTGATGTGATATTGACCAGAACGATAAATAAAGCACGCCGGCGCAAACGGCATTCGAAACGGACACCCGAATGGCCTTGTACAAGGAATCAAAAATCACACCGTTAAGTAATCGGTGTGTATAAAAAAGTATGAAAAAAGGTTTGTAATTATCTTTGAAGTAACGTGGTGATATCGACCACAACGATAAATAAGGCCCGGCGGTGAAAACGGCATGCAAAACGGACAGCCGAATGGCCTTGTACAAAGAAACAAAAATCACACCATTAAGTAAAATATGGGTATGAAAAAGGTAAGAAATATAAGGTTGTGATTTTCTTCGACGTAACGATGTGATATCAACCAGAACGTTAAATAAGGCATGGCGGCGTAAACGGCATGCGAAACGGACACCCGAATGGCTTTGTACAAGGAATCAAAAATCACACAGTTAAGTAATCATTGGGTTTAAAAAAAGTACGAAAAAAAAGGTTTGTAATTTTCTTTGAAGTAACGATGTGATATCGACTAGAACGATAAATAAGGCACGGCGATGCAAACGGCATGCGAAACGTACACTAGAATGGCCTTGTACAAGGAATCAAAAATCACACCGTTAAGTACTCTATGGTTCAAAAAAAAGAACCAAAAAAAACGTTTGTAATTTTCTTTGAAGTACTGATGTGATATCGACCAGAACGACAAATAAGGCACGCCGGTGCAAACGGCATGCGAAACGTACACCCGAATGGCCTTGTACAAGGAATAAAAAATCACACCGTGAAGTAATCGGTGGGTACGAAAAAAAGTATGAAAAAAACGTTTGTAATTTTGTTTGAAGTACTGATGTGATATCGACCAGAACGATAAATAAGACACACCGGCGCAAACGTCAAGCAAAACGGAGACCAGAATGGCCTTGTACAAGGTATCAAAAATCACACCGTTAAGTAATAGGTGGGAACAAAAAAAGTACGAAAAAAAAGGTTTATAATTATCTATGAAGTACTGATGTGATATCGACCGTAACGATAAATAAGGCACGGGGTTGCAAACAGCAGGAGAAACGGACACCCGAATGGACTTGTACAAGGAATAAAAAATTACACCGTTAAGTAATATCTGGGAACAAAAAAAGTACGAAAAAAAAGGTTTATAATTATTTTTTAATTAACAATGTGATATCGACCACAACGATAAATAAGGCACGATGGCGTAAACGGCATGAGAAATGGACACCCGAATGGCCTTGTACAAGGAATCAAAAATCACATAGTTAAATAATCGGTGGGTATAAGAAAAGTACGAAAAAAACGTTTGTAACAATCTTTGAAGTAACGATGTGATTTCGACCACAACGATAAATAAGGCACGGCGGTGCAAACAACATGTGAAACAGACACGAGAATGGCCATGTACAAGGAATCAAAAATCACACCGTTAAGTACTCTATGGGTATAAAAAAAAGTATGAAAAAAAGGTTTGTAATTTTCTTTGAAGTAATGATGTGATATCGACCAAAACGATAAATAAAGCACGCCAGCGCAAACGGCATGTGAAACGGACACCCGAATGGCCTTGTACAAGAAATCAAAATCACACGGTTAAGTAATCGGTGGGTACGAAAAAAAGTACGAAAAAAACGTTTGTAATTTTCTTTGAAGTAATGATGTGATATTGGCCAGAACGATAAATAAGGCACGCCGGCGCAAACAGCAAGCAAAACGGAGACTAGAATGGCTTTGTACAAAGTATCAAAAATCACACCGATAAGTACTCCGTACAAAAAAAGTACGAAAAATATGTTTGTAATTATGTTTGAAGTACTGATATGATATCGACCAGAATGATAAATAAGGGATGGCGGTGCAAACGGCAGGCGAAACGGACACCCGAATGGCCTTGTACAAGGAATCAAAAATCACACCGTTAAGTAATAGATGGGTACAAAAAAAGTACGTAAAAAAAGGTTTGTAATTATCTTTGAAGTAACGATGTGATCTCGACCACAACGATAAATAATGCATGGCAGCATAAACGGCATGAGAAACGGACACCCGAATGGCCTTGTACAAGGAATCAAAAATCACACCGTTAAGTAATCGGTGGGTATAAAAAAGTATGAAAAAAAGGTTTGTAATTATCATTGACGTAATGATGTGATATCGACCACAACGAAAATAAGGCAAGGCGGTGCAAACGGCATGCGAAACGGACATTAGAATGGCTTTGTACAAGGAATCAAAAATCACACCGTTAAGTACTCAATGGGTACAAAAAAAAGTACGAAAAAAATGGTGTAATTATCTTTGAAATACTAATGTGATATCGACCAGAACGCTAAATAAGGCACGCCGGCCCAAACGGCAAGCAAAACGGAGACCAGTATTGCCTTGTACAAGGTATCAAAAATCACACCATTAAGTACTCTGTGGGTACAAAAAAAGTACGAAAAAATTGGTTTATAATTATCTTTGAAGTAACGATGTGATATCGACCACAACGTTAAATAAGGCACGGCGGTGCAAACTTCATGCGAAACGGACACTAGAATGGCCTTGTAGAAGGAATCAAAATTCACACCGTTAAGTACTCTATGGGTAGGTACAAAAAAAAGTACGAAAAAAACATTTGTGATTTTCTTTGAAGTACTGATGTGATATCGACAAGAACGATAGGCGCAAACGGCTAGCAAAACGGAGACCAGAATGGCCTTGTACAAGGAATCAAAAATCACACCGTTAAGTAATCGGTGGGTACAAAAAGAGTATGGAAAAAACATTTGTAATTATCTTTGAAGTAACTATTTGATATCGACCAGAAAATTAAATAAGACAAATCGGCGTAAACGGCATGCGAAACGGACACCCGAATGGCCTTGTACAAGGAATCAAAAATCACACGGTTAAGTAATCGGTGGGTACAAAAAAAGTACGAAAAAAATATTTGTAATTATCTTTAAAGTAACTTTGTGATATCGACCACAACAATAAATAAGGCACGGCGGTGCAAACGGCAGGCAAAACGGACTCCCGAATGGACTTGTACAAGGAATCAAAAATCACACCGTTAAGTAATATATGGGTATGAAAAAAGCAGGAAAAATAAGGTTGTGATTTTCTTCGACGTAACGAGGTGATATCGACCAGAACATTAAATAAGGCACGGCGCCGTAAACGGCCTGCGAAATGGACATCCGAATGGCTTTGTACAAGGAATCAAAAATCACAGCGTTAAGTAATCATTGGGTATAAAAAAAGAACAAAAAAAAGTTTTGTAATTATCTTTCAAGTAACGATGTGATATCGACCACAACGATAAATAAGTCACGGCTGTGCAAACGGCATGCAAAACGGACACTAGAATGGCCTTGTACAAGGAATCGAAAATCACACCGTTAAGTAATCATTGGGTATAAAAAAAAGTACGAAAAAAAGGTTTGTAATTATCTTTTAAGTAACGATGTGTTATCAACCATCACCATAAATAAGACACGTGTTGTAAACGGCATGAGAAACCGACACCCGAAAGGCCTTCGACAAGGAATCAAAAATCACACCGTTAAGTAATCGGTGGGTATAAAAAAAGTATGAAAAAAAATATTTGTAAATATATTTGAATTAACGATGTGATATCAACCACAACGATAAATAAGGCGCGGCGGTGCAAACGGCAGGCAAAACGGACACTAGAATGGCCTTGTACAAGAAATCAAAAATCACACTGTTAAGTACTTGGTGGGTACAAAAAAAGTACAAAAAAAAGTTTGTAATTATCTTTGACGTACTGATGTGATATCGACCACAACGATAAATAAGGCACGGCGGTGCAAACGGCAGGCCAAACTGACACTAGAATGGATTTGTACAATGAATCAAAAATCATACCATTAAGTACTCTATGGGTACAAAAAAAAGTTTGAAAAAAGGTGTAATTATCTTTGAAGTAATGATGTGACATCGACCAGAACGATAAATAAGGCACGCCGTCGCAAACGACAAGCAAAACGGAGACCAGAATGGCCTTGTACAAGGTATCAAAAATCACACCGTTAAGTACTCTGTTGGTACAAAAAAGTACGAAAAAAAGGTGTGTAATTATCTTTGAAGTAACGATGTGATATCGACCACAACGATAATAAGGCAAATCGGCGTAAACGGCATGCGAAACGGACACCCGAATGGTCTTGAACAAGGAATCAAAATCCACACCGTTAAGTAATCGGTGGGTATAAAAAAATTACGAAAAAAATGTTTGTAATTATCTCTGATGTAACGATTTGATATCGACCAGAACGATAAATAAGGCACGCCGGTGCAAACGGCATGCAAAACGGACACCCGAATGGCCTTGTACAAGGAATCAAAAATCACACCGTTAAGTAATCTATGGGTATGAAAAAAGTATGAAAAATAAGGTTGTTATTTTCTTCGACGTAACGATGTGATATAAACCAGAAAGTTAAATAAGGCACGGCGGTGCAAACGACATTCGAAACGGACAATAGAATGGCCTTGTACAAGGAGTAAAAAATCACACCGTAAAGTACTCTATGGGTACAAAAAAGTACAAAAAAAACGGTGTAATTATCTTTGAAGTACTGATGTGATATCGACCAGAACAATAAATAAGGCACGCCGACACAAACGGCAAGCAAAAGGGAGACCAGAATGGCCTTGTACAAGGTATCAAAAATCACACCTTTAAGTACTCTATGGGTACAAAAAAACTACGAAAAAAAAGGTTTGTAATTATCTTTGAAGTAACGATGTGATATCGATCATAACGATAAATAAGGCAAATCGGCGTAAACGGCATGCGAAACGGACACCCGAAAGGCCTTGTACAAGGAATCAAAAATTACACCGTTAAGTAATCGATGGGTATAAAAAAAGTATGAAAAAAAGGTTTGTAATTATCTTTGAAGTAACGATGTGATATCGACCTCAATGATAATAAAGCACGGCGGTGCAAACGGCATGCGAAACGGATACAATAATGGACTTTAACAAGTAATAAAAAATCACACCGTTAAGTACTCTATGGGTACAAAAAAAGTACGAAGAAAAACGTTGGTAATTTTCTTTGCAGGACTGAAGTGATATCGACCAGAACGATAGATAAGGCACGCCGGCGCAAACGGCATGCGAAACGGATACCCGAATGGCCTTGTACAAGGAATCAAAAATCACACCGTTAAGTAATCGGTGGGTACGAAAAAAAACATTTGTAATTTTCTTTGAAGTAATGATGTGATAACGACCAGAACGATAAGTAAGGCACTCCGGCGCAAACGGCAAGCAAAACGGAGACCAGAATGGCCTTGTACAAAGTATCAAAAATCACACCGGCCTTGTAATTATCTTTGACGACTGATGTGATTTCGACCAGAACGATAAATAAGGCACAGCGGTGCAAACGGCAGACGAAACGGACACAAGCATGAGAAACGGACACCCGAATGGATTTGTACAAGGAATCACAAATCACACCATTAAGTAATCGGTGGGTATAAAAAAATTATGATAAAAAAGGTTTGTAATTATCTTTGATGTAACGATGTGATATTGACCACAATGATAAATAAGGCACGGCGGCGTAAACGGCATAAGAAACGGACACCCGAATGGATTTGTACAAGGAATCAAAAATCACACCGTTAATTAATCGGTAGGTATAAAAAAGGTATGAAAAAAAGGTTTGTAATTATCTTTGAAGTAACGATGTGATATCGACCACAACGATAAATAAGGCGCGGCGCTGCAAACGGCATGCGAAACGGACACTATAATGGCCTTGTACAAGGAATCAAAAATCACACCGTTAAGTGCTCTATGGGTACAAAAAATAGTACGAAAAAACGGTGTAATTATCTTTGAAGTACTGATGTGATATCGAACAGAACGATAGATACGGCACGACGGCGCAAACGGCAAGCAAAACGGAGACCAGAATGGCCTTTTACAAGGTATCAAAAATCACACCATTAAGTACTCTGTGGGTACAAAAAAATTTCGAAAAAAGGTTTGTAATTATCTTTGAAATAACGATGTGATATCGACCACAACGATAAATATGGCAAATCGGCGTAAACAGCATGCGAAACGGACACCCGAATGGCCCTGTACAAGGAATCAAAAATCACACCGTTAAATAATCGGTGGGTATTAAAAAAAGTACGAAAAAAAGTTTTTTAATTATCTTTGAAGTAACGATGTGATATCGACCACGATGATAAATAAGGCACGGCGGTGCAAACGGCATGCGAAACGGACACTAGAATGGCCATGTACAAGGAATCAAAAATCACACCGTTAAGTACTCAATGGGTACAAAAAAAGTATGAAATAAAACGTTTGTAATTTTCTTTGAAGTAATGAAGCGATATCGACCAGATTGATATATAAGGCACGTCGGCGCAAATGGCATGCGAAACGGACACCCGAATGGTCTTGTCTAAGGATCAAAAATCACACCGTTAAGTAATCGGGGTACAAAAAAAGTACGGAAAAAAAAGGTTTGAATTATCTTTGAAGTAACGATGTGATATCGACCACAACGATAAATATGGCACGGCGGTGCAAACGGCAGGCAAAACCGACACTACAATGGCCTTGGACAAGAAATCAAAAATCACACGGTTAAATACTCGGTGGGTACAAAAAAAAGTACGAAAAAAAAGTTTGTAATTTTCTTTGAAGTACTGATGTGATATCGACAAGAACGATAAATAAGGTACGCCGGCGCAAACGACAAGTAAAACGGAGACCAAAATGGCATTGTACAAGGTATCAAAAATCACACCGTTAAGTACTTTTTGGGTACCAAAAAAGTAGGAAAAAAAAGGTTTGTAATTATCTTTGAAGTAACGATGTCATATCGACCGCAACGATAAATAAGGGAAATTGGCGTAAACGGCATGCGAAACGGACACCCGAATGGCCTTGTACATGGAATCAAAATCCACAACGTTAAGTAATCGGTGGGTATAAAAAAGTACGAAAAATGGTTGGAAATTATCTTTGAAGTAACGATGTGATATCGACCAGAACGAAAAATAAGGCACGCCGGTGTAAACGGCATGCAAAACGGACACCCGAATGGCCTTGAACAAGGAATAAAAAATCACACCGTTAAGTAATCTATAGGTATGAAAAAAGTACAAAAAATAAGGTTGTGATTTTCTTCTACGTAACGATGTGATATCAACAAGAAAGTTAAATAAGGCACGGCAGTGCAAACGGCATGCGAAACGGACACTAGAATGGCCTTTTACAAGGAATCAAAAATCACACCATTAAGTACTCTATGGGTACAAAAAAAGTACGAAATAAAACGTTTGTAATTTTCTTTGAAGTGCTGAAGTGATATCGACCAGAACGATAAATAAGGCACGCCGGCGCAAACGGCATGCGAAACGGACACCCGAATGGTCTTGTCTAAGGAATCAAAAATCACACCGTTAAGTAATCGGGGTACAAAAAAAGTACGGAAATAAAAGGTTCGAATTATCTTTGAAGTAACGATGTGTTATCGACCACAACGATAAATAAGGCACGGCGGTGCAAACGGCAGGCAAAATGGACACTACAATGGCCTTGGACAAGAAATCAAAAATCACATTGTTATGTACTCGGTGGGTACAAAAAAAAGTATGAAAAGAAAGTTTGTAAATATCTTTGAAGTACTGAAGTGATATCGACAAGAACGATAAATAAGGTATGCCGGCGCAAACGACAAGCAAAACGATAAGTACGGAAGAAGGGGTGGAAAGTGAGGAAGAAAGACCGTTAAGTACTTTGTGGGTACCAAAAAAGTACGAAAAAAGGTTTGTAATTATCTTTGAAGTAACGATGTCATATCGACCGCAACGATAAATAAGGCAAATCGGCGTAAACGGCATGCCAAACGGACACCCGAATGGTCTTGTACAAGGACTCAAAATCCACACCGTTAAGTAATCGGTGGGTATAAAAAAAGTATGAAAAAAGGTTGGTAATTATCTTTGAAGTAACGATGTGATATCGACTAGAACGAAAAATAAGGCACGCCGGTGCAAACGGCATGCAAAACGGACACCCGAATGGCCTCGAACAAAGAATCAAAAATCACACCGTTACGTAATCTATGGGTATGGAAAAAGTACAAAAAATAAGGTTGTGATTTTCTTCGACGTAACGATGTGATATCAACCAGAAAGTTAAATAAGGCACGGCGGTGCAAACGGCATGCACAACGGACACTAGAATGACCTTGTCAAGGAATCAAAAATCACACCGTAAAATACTCTTGGGTACAAAAAGAGTACAAAAAATTGGTGTAATTATCTTTGAAGTACTGATGTGATATCGACCAGAGCGATAAATAAGGCACGCCGGCGCAAAATGCAAGCAAAACGGAGACCAGAATGGCATCGTACAAGGTATCAAAAATCACACCGTTAAGTACTCTGTGGGTACAAAAAAAATCCGATTTTTTTTTGTAATTATCTTTGTAGTAATGATGTGATATCGACCACAACGATAAATAAGGCAAATCGGCGTAAACGGCATGCGAAACGGACACCCAAATGGCCTTGTACAAGGAATAAAAAATCACACCGTTAAATAATCGGTGGGTATAAAAAAAGTACGAAACAAATGGTTTTGAAGTAACGATGTGATATCGACCAGAACAATAAATAAGGCACGGCGGTGCAAACGGCATGCAAAACGGACACTAGAATGGCCATGTACAAGAAATCAAAAATCACACTGTTAAGTACTCTATGGGTACAAAAAAAGTATGAAAAAAAACCTTTGTATTTTTCTTTGAAGTACTGATGTGATATCGACCAGAACGATAAATAAGGCACGCATACGCAAATGGCATGCGAAACGGACACCCGAATGGCCTTGTACAAGAAATCAAAAATCACACCGTTAAATAATCGGTGGGTATGAAAAAAAGTACGAAAAAATACGTTTGTAATTTTCATTGAAGTAGTGATGTGATATCGACCAGAACGATAAATGAGGCACGCCGGCGTAAACGGCAAGCAAAACGGAGACCAGAATGCCCTTGTACAAGGTATCAAAAATACACCGTTAAGTACCCGGTGGGTACAAAAAAAGTACGAAAAATAGTTTTGTAATTATCTTGGAAGTACATATGAGATATCGACCAGAAGGATATATAAAGCACGGCGGTGCAAACGGCAGGCTAAACAGACCCTGAATAGCCTTGTACGAGGAATCAAAAATCACACCGTTACGTATTACATGGGTACAAAAAAAGTACGAAAAAAGGTTTGTAATTATCTTTGAAGTAACGATGTGATATCGACCACAACGACAAATAATGCAAGGCGGCATAAACGGCATGAGAAACGGACACCCGAATGGCCTTGTATAAGGAATCAAAAATCACACCGTTATGTAATCGGTGGGATAAAAAAGTACGAAAAAAAAGGTTTGTAATTATCTTTGAAGTAACGATGTGTTAACAACCACAACGATAAATAAGGCACGGCGGTGCAACCTGCATGCGAAACGGACACTAGATTGGCCTTGTATGAGGAATCAAAAATCACACCGTTGAGTACTCTATGGGTACAATAAAAAGTACGAAAAAAACGCTTGTGATTTTCTTTGAAGTACTGATGTGATATCGACCAGAAAGATAAATAAGGCACGCTGGCGGAAATGGCAAGCAAAACGGAGACCAAAATGGCCTTGTACAAGGAATCAAAAATCACACCGTTAAGTAATCGGTGGGTACAAAAAATGTACGGAAAAAAATGTTTGTAATTCTCTTTGAAGTAATTGTGTGATATCGACCGGAAAGTTAAAAAAGACAAATCGGTGTAAACGGCATGCGAAATGGACACCCGAATGGCCTTGTACAAAGAATCAAAAATCACACCGTTAAGTAATCGGTGGGTCCAAAAAAATGTACGAAAAAAGGTTTGTAATTATCTTTGAAGTAATATTGTGATATCGACCACAACGATAAATAAGGCACGGCGGTGCAAACGGACTCCTGAATGGCCTTGTACAAGGAATCAAAAAACACACCGTTAAGTAATATATGGGTATGAAATAAGCACGAAAAATAACGTTGTGATTTTCTTCGACGTAACGATGTGATATCGACAAGAACGTTAAATAAGGCACGGCGGCGTAAACGGCATGCGAAACGGACACCCGAATGGCTTTGTACAAGAAATCTAAAATCACACCGTTAAGTAATCATTGGGTATAAAAAAAGTACAAAAAAATGTTTTGTAATTATCTTTGAAGTAACGATGTGATATCGACCACAATTATAAATAAGGCACGGCGGTGCAAACGGCAGGCAAAACGGACACTAGAATGGCCTTGTATAAGGAATCAAAAATCACACCGTTAAGTAATCATTGGGTATAAAAAATGTAGGCAAAAAAGGTTTGTAATTATCTTTGAAGTAACGATGTGATATCGGCCACAACGATAAATAAGTCATGGCGGAGCAAACGGCAGGCGAAACGGACATCCGAATGGCCTTGTACAAAGAATCAAAAATCACATTTTTAAGTAATTGGTGGGTACCAAAAAAGGAAGAAAAAAAATTTGTAATTTTCTTTGAAGTACTGATGTGATATCGACCAGAAAGTTAAATAAGACACGTCGGTGCAAACGGCATGCGAAACGGACACCCGAATGGCCTTGTACAAGGAATCAAAAATCACACCGTTATGTAATCGGTGGGTATAAAAAAGTACGAAAAAAAGGTTTGTAATTATCTTTGAAGTAACGATGTGATATCGACCACAGCGATAAATAAGGCACGGCGGTGCAAATGGCAGGCAAAACGGACACTAGAATGGCCTTGTACTGGAATCAAAAATCACACAGTTAAGTACTCGGTGGGTACAAAGAAAATTAGGAAAAAAAGTTTGTAATTATCTTTGAAGTACTGATGTGATATCGACCACAACGATAAATAAGGCACGGCGGTGCAAACGGCAGGCAAAACGGACACTAGAATGGCCTTGTACAAGGAATCAAAAATCACAACATTAAGTACTCTATGGGTACAAAAAAAAGTACGAAAACAAACGGCGTAATTATCTTTGAAGTACTGATGTGATATCGACCAGAACGATAAATAAGGCACGCTGGCGCAAACGACAAGCAAAACGGAGACCAGAATGGCCTAGTACAAGGTATCAAATATTACACCGTTAAGAACTCTATGGGTACAAAAAAAGTACGAAAAAAGGTTTGTAATTATCTTTGAAGTAACGATGTGATATCGACCACAACGATAAATAAGGCGACGTAAACGGCATGCGAAACAGACACCCGAATGGTCTTGTACAAGGAATCAAAATCCACACCGTAAAGTAATCGGTGGGTATAAAAAAAGTATGAAAAAAAGGTTTGTAATTATTTTTGAAGTAACGATGTGATATCGACCAGAACGATAAATAAGGCACGCCGGTGCAAACGGCATGCAAAACGGACACCCGAATGGCCTTGGACAAGGAATCAAAAATAACACCGTCAAGTAATGGGGTATGAAAAAAGTACGAAAAATAAGGTTTGTGATTTTCTTCGATGTAATGATGTGATATCAACCAGAACGTTAAATAAGGCACGGCGGTGCAAACGGCATGCGAAACGGACACTATAATGGCCTTGTACAAGGAATCAAAAATCACACCGTAAAGTACTCAATGGGTACATAAAAAAGTACGAAAAAAATAACGGTGTAATTATCTTTGAAGTACTGATGTGATATAGACCAGAACGATAAATAAGGCACGCCGGCGCAAACGGTAAGCCAAACGGAGATCAGAATGGGCTTGTACAAGGTATTAAAAATAACACCGTTATGTACTCTATGGGTACAAAAAAACTACGAAAAAAAAGGTTTGTAATTATCTTTGAAGTAACGATGTGAAACCGACCACAACGATAAATAAGGCAAATCGGCGTAAACGGCATTCGAAACGGAGACCCGAATGGCCTTGTACAAGGAATCAAAAATCACACCGTTAATTAATCGGTGGGTATAAACAAAGTATGAAAAAAAAGGTTTGTAATTATCTTTGAGGTAATGATGTGATATCGACCACAACGATAAATAAGGCACGGTGGTGCAAATGGCATGCGAAACGGACACTAGAATGGCCTTGTACAAAGAATCCAAAATCACACCGTTAAGTACTCTATGGGTACAAAAAAAAGTACGAAATAAACGTTTGTAATTTTCTTTGAAGTACAGATGTGATATCGACCATAACGATAAATAAGGCACGCCATCGATAACGGCATGCGAAACGTACACCCGAATGGCCTTGTACAAGTATTAAAAAATCACACCGTTAAGTAATCGGTGGGTACGAAAAAAAGTACAAAAAAATTGGTTTGTAATTATCTTTGAAGTACTGATGTGATATCGACCAGAATGATAAATAAGGCACGGCGGTGCAAACGACAGGCGAAACGGACACCCGAATGGCCTTGTACAAAGAATCAAAAATCACACCGTTAAGTAATCTATAGGTATGAAAAATGTACGAAAAAAAAGTATGTAATTTTCTTTGAAGTACTGATGTGATATCGACCAGAACGATAAATAAGCCACGCCGGCGCAAACGGCAGGCAAAACGGACACTAGAATGCCCTTGTACACGAAATCAAAAATCACACCGTTATTTACTCTATGGGTACAAAAAAAGTACGAAAAAAAAGTGTAATTTTCTGTGAAGTAATGATGTGATATCGACCAGAATGTTAAATAAGGCACGTCGGAGCAAACGACATGCAAAACGGACACCCGAATGGCCTTGTACAAGGAATCAAAAATCACACCGTTAAGTAATCTATAGGTATGAAAAATGTACGAAAAATAAGGTTGTGTTTTTCTTCGACGTAACGATGTGATATCGACCATAATGTTGAATAAGGCACGGCGCCGCCAACGGCATACGAAATGGTGACCAGAATGGCCTTGTACAACGGAAGCAAAATTCACACCGTTAAGTAATCGTTGGGTATAAAAAAAGTACAAAAACAACGTTTGTAATTGTCTTTGAAATAACTATGTGATATCGACCTGAAAGTTAAATAAGACAAATCGGCGTAAACGGCATGCGAAATGGACACCCGAATGGTCTTGTACAAGGAATCAAAAATCACACCGTTAAATACTCTATGGGTACAAAAAAAAGTACGAATAAAAACATTTGTAATGTTCTTTGAAGTACTGATGTGATATCGACAAGAACGATAAATAATGTACGACGGCGCAAACGGCAAGCAAAACGAAGAACAGAATGGCCTTGTACAAGGTATCAAAAATCACACCGTTAAGTACTCTGTGGGTACAAAGAAAGTGTGAAAAAAGGTTTGTAATTATCTTTGAAGTAAAGATGTGATATCGACCACAACGAATCGGCGTAAACTTCATGCGAAACGGACACCCGAATGGCCTTGTACAAGGAATCAAAATCCACACCGTAAGTAATCTGTGGGTATAAAAAAAGTATGAAAAAAAGGGTTTGTAATTATCTTTGAAGTAACGATGTGATATCGACCAGACGGATAAATAAGGCACGCCGGTGCAAACTATATGCAAAACAGAGACCCGAATGGCCTTGTACAAGGAATCAAAAATCACACCGTTAAGTAATCTATGGGTATGATAAAAGTACGAAAAATAAGGTTGTGATTTTCTTCGACGTAACGATGTAATATCGACCAGAACGTTAAATAAGGCACGACGGTGCAAACGGCATGCCAAACGGACACTAGAATGGCCTTGTACAAGGAATCAAAAATCACACCGTTAAGTACTCTATGGGTATAAAAAAATGTACCAAAAAAAGGTGTAATTATCTTTGAAGTACTGATGTGATATCGACCTGAACGATAAATAAGGCACGCCTGCGCAAATGACAAGCAAATGGAGACCAGAATGGCCTTGTACAAGGTATCAAAAATCACACCGTTCAGTACTCAGTGGGTACAAAAAAGTACGAAAAAAAGGTTTGTAATTATCTTTGAAGTAACGATGTGATATCGACCACAACGATAAATAAGGCAAATCGGCGTAAACGGCATGCGAAACGGACACCCAAATGGCCTTGTACAAGGAATCAAAATCCACACCGTAAGTAATCGGTGGGTATAAAAAAAGTACGAAAAAAGGGTTTGTAATTATCTTTGAAGTAACGATGTGATATCGACCAGAAGGATAAATAAGGCACGCCAGTGCAAACGATATGCAAAACGGAGACCCGAATGGCCTTGTAAAAGGAATCAAAAATCACACCGTTAAGTAATCTATGGGTATGATAAAAGTATGAAAAATAAGGTTGTGATTTTCTTCGACGTAATGATGTGCTATCGACCAGAACGTTAAATAATGCACGACAGTGCAAACGGCATGGTAAAAAAGGGTTAGTAATTATCTTTGAAGTACTGATGTGATATCGACCACAACGATAAATAAGGCACGGCGGTGCAAAAGGCAGGCAAAACGGACACTGGAATGGCCTTGTACAAAAAACTACCAAAAAAAAGCTGTAATTATCTTTGAAGTACTGATGTGATATCGACCTGAATGATAAATAAGGCACGCCGGCGCAAACAACAAGGAAAACGGAGACCAGAATGGCCTTGTAAAATGTATCAAAAATCACACCGTTAACTACTCTGTGGGTACCAAAAAAGTACGAAAAAATTGTAATTATCTTTGAAGTAACGATGTGATATCTACCACAATGATAAATAAGCCAAATCGGCGTAAACGGCATGTGAAATGGACACCCGAATGGCCTTGTACAAGGAATCAAAAATCACACCATTTAGTAATCGGTGGGTATATAATAAGTATGAAAAAAAAGTTTGTAATTATCTTTGAAGTAACGATGTGATATCGACCACAACGATAAATAAGGCACGGTGGAGCAAACGGCAGGCAAAACGGACACTAGAATGGCCTTGTAAAAGAAATTAAAAATCACACCGTTAAGTGATCGGTGGCTACAAAAGAAGTACGAAAAAAAAAGTTTATAATGTTCTTTGAAGTACTGATGTGATTTCGACCAGAACGATAAATAAGGCACGCCAGCGCATGCAAAATGGACACCCGAATGGCCTTTTACAAGGAATCAAAAATCACACCGTTACTTAATCGATGGTTATGAAAAAAGTACGATAAAAACGTTTGTTGGAAATAAAATTTATGTTTTGATGATAATTCATCATATTTAATCAGCTATTATCTTAACCCCATTGATGGACTGCGGAGACCAGCTGTTATAGTGAAAAGCTAAAAGATGTCTAGAAATGAATGTATAGGTTTTACTAGATTCTGATATTTGTATAGGTTACATCAGACAAGCACTGTAATAGATAGAAGTGTCATAAAACTGAAACTGGAAATCATCTAAGAAACTGAAAAGATAACTTATCAAAACATACTTAGAATACACCAAGAACTGAAGCTCACTCAGAACTGAAGAAGGTAAGTTCACTGAGGGACACAGACTCAGTTGGCTTATCCAGAAGACAGAAGAACTGAGGGACACAGACTAAGTTATCATAGATTGAAGAACTGAGGGCTCAAACTCAGTTATGAAGATCACAAGTCCAGACTGTAAAGTTAGACTTCAGGCAAGTTTGTGGTGACCTGAACTGACTTTATAGATCTTGTATGAAGACCTAAGAATCATAAGGAGAATGAATTCTTAGATAATATATTCTTATGGTGTACTCTGATTAAGTCAATGATAATCAGATGAAAAGCTGGAGTACTAATATTTGAAGAAGAGTAAAATCTCTGTTAATTCTCCAAGACAGTTATGAAACTGACTACTGACGAACTCAGTATAAAATTGATCTGGAAACTCAGTTTTATAAGTCAGTCATCCAACAACTGATAGTACAGTTAGAACGGTCACAAATATTGGATGAAATACTGACAAGTTAGAACGGTCACAAATATAGCCGTTGATACAATTCGAATTCAAGCAAGATGAACGTTGGACCTTACACTATAAATAGAGGACTTTGCACAAAGATTCAAATAAGAAGATTTAACAAGAATTAACAAGATTACAAGCATTTTGTGCTCTACTCTCGGTCATTCGAATTGCTATCATCTCTGCGCTAACAAGATCAATCAAGAATTTCTTCAAGTGTTCAAGCTACACAGAATTTATGTAGATTCAGACACTTTGAAGATCCACAAACAAGAATCAATTTATTGATTCTTAGCCTAACTTTGATTCTACATCAAAGGTTTAGACTGTGAAGGAATCCGGTGGAGGATTTGCAAAGGACAGTTGTATCAACAGTCGGGTAGCCTGTGTTTGTGGCGGTAGCTGGTGAAGAGGAATACGTAACCCTTCAAGGACCTGTGGCTCAAGCATTTGAAGAGCAGCAATCCAACTTGTTCTTTGAATGTTTAGATAGTGAAGCTAGGATTATCCAAGGACTATTGTTTAGGACTTTTTGTAACAGCTCACCTCAAGAAGTTCTAGTGGAATTTTCCTCCCACACCACAGGGGAAGAGAGGACTGACAGGATTACACTACCTGGAACCTCTATAACTCTTGTTTCATTTACTTTACGCATTTACATTCTGTTATCTGTTAATTACAGTACTTATTTTTGTTTGCATAAGATAACTGATTGTTCCACACAAGTTAAAACTGAACCTTAATTGATTAAAATCTAGTTTTTGGTGAGAAGTTTATTCACCCCCCATCTAAACTTGTGTTAGCCTTTCAAAGGGACCAACAATTGGTATCGGACCAGAGTTTTCTATTCCGACTTAGAACAAGTAACTAATAATTGTTCTAAATGTCCTCTAGTTGTTCTCATTAGAAAGCTCAGTTTCTAGTTTTCATATAATCAGTTCTTCACTCACTCAAAATGGATAGCAATCAGTATGGAAGACAAATGCTAATGTGTAACATGGATAGGTTTGATGAATACAAATGTCGTATGCAGGCCTTTCTAGCTGCTACTCATAATGAGATGATGGACGTGCTCACTGATGGACCAATCCAGATCACTCACATGCAGACTATTGGTGAAAATAAAGTTCGAGTTCCAAAACCTAAAGCTGAATGCCCAGAATTAAATGCAAAGAAGACTCAGCAAAGAAGAACCGGCAGAAGAGCATTGTTAGCTGGTACAGAAAGGTTATCTGATGATACAACTTTATCTGGTACAGAAAGGTTATCTGATGACACACACGGAAGATTCCAATGAGGTATGTGAATCAAATTCTAAATACAGCTCAGCTCAGATTTCCATGCAAAATGCATGTTCTTCAACAGGCGATTCCAATCCAAAGAACTCAGAACTAGAAGAAACTCTTGATGAATTGATGAGTCAGCTTGTTACCATATAAGATGGTTATGAACCAATCAAAGTTGAGAAAGAATCTCTAATTCTAGAGGTCAAAAGATTGAATGATGAACAGAACACATTAAAACTAAGCAGAACTAATAAAGGAAAGAATCAGTATCAGTCTACTACTTCAGCAGCATCAACTGAATCTTTTGTTCAATCAAGTTCAGCAACTGGATTCAAATCAGGCAAGCCATATGGAGATAGAACCGGCTTATGATTTGATACACAGCAAACTTCGAAAGGTGGAACGAGTAAGGCAACTGAACATAATGCCAGAACTGGTGTTAAGTTCGTAGCTGAACAATGTCCTCAAACTAAGAAGCAGGCTGAACCAGTAAAACAAGTTCAACGTGAATTAGGTCAGTCACGGCGTCAGTTTTCAAAGAAGTCAGCTGTAAACAACAACAGGAACAACCAAAAAGGTAAAACAGCTGTACATCATGAAAATCGAAAAGGTAGATCAACTGCTGATTCTACTAAACCTGGTCAGGCTAAGAACCAGAAAAACTTCAGTTAAAACTAATCCAAGAATATTTATTATTCAAAGATTCACAAAGTCAGGGGGAAAGGCAGATTATTTCCAACTGATGATGACTGGAATTTCTCTAAGTGTACTATTCAAACTGATAAAAACAATCATTTCAGATAGAAATTTTATCACAAATTTCAGTCCAAAGGTCAGCAAAGGACTCATGTCAGTCCTCAGCATAAACCTCAGTACCAAGGTCAGCACAAACCTCAGTACAAAAGAAATGATGGTTATTATTCAAGTTTCAACAATAGAAAACATCATGGAAATCAGTTTCAGTCAAAGGATCTGAGAGATCATATAAGTAAAACACAGACCAAGCATAGATACTATGGAAGTGTGGCTTACATATATGAAAACAAGTGCAACAATATCCAGAGAACACCTAAAGGATATATTCCTAAGGTTGTACTGACAACTGACCCCTATGGACCTAAGTAGAGTTGGGTACCTAAAAATGTTTAACTTATTTTGTAGGATATATGGTACTTTGACAGTGGTTTCTCAAGGCACATGACAAAGAGCAAGGGCTGTCTCAGTAATTTTATTGCCAAGGATGGACCAAAGGTTAATTTCGGAAGCAAAGACAAACCTGGATACAACAAAGGTTATGGTACCTTGATCAGAAATGGACTCACAATCAAGAATGTATCTTATGTAGAAGGATTGCATTACAATCTACACAGCACTAGTCAATTTTGTGACATGGGATACAGAGTTACATTCGACAAAGATTTATGCATTGTCTTCAGCGAAACACTATTTCAAGTTGTTCTAGCTGGAAGAAGAAAAGAGAATATGTATGTTGTATATTGGACTACAGCAGTTGCAGAAACTTGTTTACTTGTGCATACCAAATCAGAAACCAGCTGATTATGGCACAAGAAACTGAGTCATCTTAACTTTGATGACATCAACACCCTTGTCAAGAAACAGTTAGTAATTGGACTACCTGAGATCTCCTACAAGAAGGATAGCTTATGTGATGCTTGTCATCAAGGAAAGCAAACAAAAGCAAGTTTCAAGAAAAAATCATAGCATTCAACAACCAGAGTTCTGGAGCTACTACATATGGAGTTATTTGGACCTATCACTCCAATCAGTATCAGTGAAAAGAAGTATACATTGGTGGTAGTTGATGATTTTTCAAGATATACTTGGGTTATTTTCTTAACAAAGAAAAGTGAAACCAAACAAAGACTTACAGAACTCCTCAAGAGACTTCAGAATCAGAAGAGTGTCTATGTTGTGAAGATATGATCAGATAATGGAACTGAATACCTCAACAAAGTGATTATTGAATATTGTGAAGTAAATGGTGTTTTACATCAACTTGCAGCAACTGCAACACCTCAACAGAATGGTGTAGCTGAGAGAAGAAATAGAACACTCAAAGAAACAGGAAAGACTATGATCTGTAAAGCAAAATTGCCTAAAATATATTGGGCAGAAGCAGTTAACACTGCTTGCTACACACAAAACAGAGCTCTCATGAATAAAAGGCATGAAAAGACTCCTTATGAAATATGGAATGGCAGAAAGCCAAATGTTTCATACTTTCATGCATTTGGAAGCAAGTGTTATACACAATAATGGAAAAGATCAACTTCATGTCTTTCAGCCCAAAGCTGATGAAGGAATATTTCTGGGATATTCATGTGTCAGCAAAGCATTTAGAGTACTGAACAAAAGGACACTTAAGCATGAAGAATCAATACACGTAGTATTTGATGAACCTAACTTTCCTGGAGAAGAAACTGAAAATAGACCAGAACCAGTTTCTCAGTCTCAGCCTCAGTTACCAGAATCAATTTTTGTCGACATTGGAAGATTAAGAGTTTTAGAATCATCAGATCAAGATCAACCTCAGTTTCCAACAACTGAACCACCCACAGTTGAACAACATGATTATGATCCAGTTCAAGATGATCAAGGCGAAGAAAATCAAGAACCAGTTCCTGAAGAACCAGTTCAACAGAATTTAGATCCCTTGATGCAACCCCCAGTTTATCAAAGGACGAGGAATCACCCAGAAGAACAAGGGATTGGTGATACACAAGCTGGTGGTCGAACCAGACATCAACTAGATGCAATGATTGCATGTTTTCTATCTCAATCTGAACCTAAAGAAATAGAAGAAGCTTTGAATGATCCAGATTGGATATTAGCTATGCAAGAAGAACTTAACGAGTTTGAAAGAAATCAAGTATGGGAACTAGTAGACAGACCAGATCATGTAAACATCATTGGCACTAAATGGGTTTACAGAAACAAGATTGATGAAGATGGGAATATCATCAGAAACAAAGCTAGACTTGTAGCTAAAGGATATTCTCAAGCTGAAGGCGTAGATTTTGATGAAACTTATGCACCAGTTGCAAGATTGGAAGCAATCAGACTATTTCTTGCCTTTGCAGCTCACAAGAAATTCAATGTGTACTAGATGGATGTCAAAAGCATATTTTTGAATAGGATTCTAGAAGAAGAAGTGTACGTTCAACAACCACCTGGATTTGAGATAAAAGATCAAGCTGATAAAGTCTTTAAACTAATAAAAGCTCTATATGGACTAAAGCAAGCACCAAGAGCTTGGTAAGAAACTCTGTCTCTATTTCTAGTAGATAATGGATTCATCAAAGGAACCATTGACAAAACTTTATTCATAATGAAAATTGAAGAAAGTACCTTACATGTTTAGATATATGTTGATGATATAATTTTTCGATCAGAGAATGAACAACTCTGTGAGAAATTTGCAAGTTTAATGAAGAGCAAATTTCAAATGAGTATGATGGGAGAACAGAATTATTTTCTCGGTTTACAAATTAAACAACTGGATAATGGGATTTTCATTCACCAAACTAAGTATACAAGGGAATTGATCAAGAAGTTTGGAATGGAAAAATCAGCTGGCATTTCAACACCAATTGGAACTAACATCATATTAGATGAAGACAAAGAAGGCAAATATGTGGATCAAACGCTCTACAGAAGAATGATTGGAAGTCTACTTTATCTTACTGCAAGTAGACCAGATATATCTTTTGATGTTGGTGTTTGTGCTAGATTTCAAACTAGACCAAAAGAAAGCCATCTCACAGTTGTAAAAAGAACTTTGAAGTATTTGAAAGATACAGAAGGTGTTGGGATATGGTATTCAAAAGAAGGAGAATTCAAACTGATATCCTATTCAGATTCAGATTATGCAGGATGCAAAGTGGATAGAAAAAGCACTTCAGGCACTTGTCAGTTGCTAGGATATAGACTTGTGTCATGGTTTAGCAAGAAGCAAAACTCAATCTCTACATCTACAGTTGAAGCTGAATACATCGTAGCTGGAAGTTGTTGTGCTCAAGTCTTATGGATAAGACAACAACTGAGAGATTATGGGATAGAAGAAGGAATGATTTCTATAATGTGTGATAATACAAGTGCAATTGCAATAACTGACAACCCAGTTTTGCACTCAAGGACGAAACACATTGATGTGAGACATCACTTTATAAGGCATCATGCGGAAAAGAAGGACATTACAGTTCATTATGTACCTAATGAAGATCAGTTGGCAGATATCTTCACTAAGCCATTGGACAAAGAGAGATTTGTCAAACTGAGAACTGAGTTGAGTATAATCAAAGTCAGTTAAGTCAGTTTAAACTAGAGATTTCTCAAGGGGATTGATCTTTTTTATGCTGGGTGCGCTCACTTAACAGACCAGTCATTGACATCAACAATCTCAAACTGACCAACTGAAATTGAAAGATTTGACGAAACTGAAAGTTTACTCAAAAACTGACCTCAAGTATCAGTTTATTGGACTGAACCGATAGCAGTTACATCGCATTTAATTCCCGCCGTTTGTCAGAACTTGTTGCTTGTACACCCCCACTAACTGTCAGAACAGTACTTGCATCGGTTACACAAAACCGTCAGGAATTTGAAAAAGTTGTACTAAGTTCACCACAAAATCATGTACCCACTCACTAAACCGTCTCACAACCCACCTATATATCCACCTTTTTTTGCATATCTATTCACACACTCAAGAAAAATTTAATCTTTTGCATACCAAAAGCCAAAATTTTCCACCATTACTATTTTCTCTATAAATCTCTGAAAATTTTAATGGCAGCCTCAAAGAAAATACAAGAAGAAAGGCTCATTACTAAGTTAGATACTTTATCTTTCGAACAATATGACTAACTTTGCAACAACACACTTTTAGCAAGTCTTATTTGTGAGAAGATCAAACATCAGCCGGGATTGAGAGAAATCTTGCAAGTTACTTTCCAAGAAGAACGTGATTTAGAAGGGACCCTACAGTTCTGGGAGAACATGAGATTGATAAGGAACTCCGTAATCACAAATGTTCGAGGTAAAAGAATCATTGTTAATGAACATGTCATCAGGTTGCTATTTGATTTCAAGGAACCAGTTGTGAAATCAATAGATTTGTGTTGTTTATCACTCCAAAAGAGCACCTTTCTCAGACAAATCTCTTTAAGGAAGTATCCAGTAACTGTTGGTACTCATTTCGACGATCTAAAACCTGAATTTGGACTCCGCAACAAATGGGCCAGCAGACACATCATTGGCCAATACAAAGGAATAGCCAAGTTATCTGAAGACAACATTTTTCTAATGAACATAATTTGTGATGAATTTGAGTTCAATTGGGCAGGTTATGTGTTTAATCAGCCAAAGAAGCAACACTTAGCTGAGTTAGAAAGTGTTCGAAGAGCTCAAGCTGAAGAAAGAGAAACAGTTGGAAGATTTCGACTGAAAAAGATACTTAGTGGAGTCATTCAACACTATTTGGAAAGACTCAAGGCAGGTAATGCAGCAGAACAAACTGCCGTTGTATCTATCCAAAGAATGGACACATCAACTTGAGATATAGCTTTTTAGGAAAGAAAAGGCTTCTCAGCTTGGAGAAAAGAAGAAAACTGTGTCTCAGCAGATAGCTGAACACAAAGGAATCAAATGAAAAGTTGATTCAGAGACAGTTAATTCAGTAGGCAAATGTTTGTTCCTGGGTACTTTAAGTCAGTCAGCACCGATTGAGGGGGAACAACAACTGGAGTCATCAGACATGACGTTATAGCGACTGAAATTGTTTCTCATTTACAACAGACGATTTCAGAGAAACAAGTTTTCGTTATACATGCCGAGAAGGAGCAACAGCAATTTCAGCAGCAATCAGCTCAACAACAAGCTTAGCAACCATCTCAATTTTTCAAAGCTGATAGAATCATCAGTCTGATGAAAATGAAACTCAAACCTGAAGATTGTAGAGAATCTACTCTAGCAAGTGAAGAAAAGTCATTGTTGGAAAAACTTGAAATCAAGGATTTATACACTCTATTTCCATTAAATGAGTTTCTCACAAATTGTTTCAGAAGATTCACTAAAATAGCTAAACGAGGAAGATCAGCCACGTCATCAGCTCTAGATAATAAACAGAAGAAGGATGATGACAAAGATGATGAATCAAAGAAAGAAGCTGATAAGACTACAGATTAGCAAAGTGAGACTCAACCTCAAACTCTAACTGCTAATCAGCCAAAAGATTTGCCAGTTGGAAATCAATCAACTGACAACCAGCAAATAGATGGAAAGGATGAGAACCAACAACTCATGGTAATTGAAGATGAAACTCAGCCTGAGACTCAACAAGAAGAGGCAACATATCCATCTGAATTTTTGACAAAAGATGAAATGAGCAAAGTACAAGAAAATCTGAAGATTATGCTCAATCAAAAGGATGCTTACAATGGACTTTTGAAAGATATTTCTAAATACTTGGATTATCGAAAGCAAACGGACGTCTCAGTCCACACCAAGTTGGATATTATTCAGAAATCGTCTTCTAGCTCAGCATCAGAAATTATCAGTCTGAAAGAGAAACTTGAAGTCTAAACCATGAAAGATAGAGAGACACATGCTCAAGCACAATGGCATTTAAATTAGCGTATTTATGTGTTAGAAACTCAGTTGAAATAAGTGCTTAATTCTCAAAAGACTATCTCAACAGATCAACATGCAACCCATCACTTGGTAAATCAGTTGTATGATGCCAAAAAGGGGGAAGCTGAACAATAAAAGCTAAGATTAGTCGATGAAAAGATGAAGCTGGAAGAAGAACTGAAGAAATACAAATCAAAAACAGATCCTTATGTTCTTGTGAAAGAAGTAACTGACCAGCAGCTCTTTGAAAAATACAGTCAACCTGGAGAAAGGAGAGCTACTTTAACAAAGGATTTGTGGATGAAATTTGTCAATGATGACAGCAATGTCAAGGTGAAATACAAAGACAAACCTATGAAGAATCTCTTGTCTACTTCTTATCTGACCAGTATCACAATCAAAGGATGGCACACTATAAGAAGATTGAAGAAAAGTTGCAGATCAGAGACAAAACTGAACAAATGAAAGCGGACGTTGTAGAATTTGAAAACTACTACAAGGATGAATCTGCTTTACCTAAGTTAGTCTTATGGAGAAAATGGAAGCGCTCCAGTCAAGTGGATTATCTTAAGACAATCTCCAAAGAAGACACAAAGAACAGTTTAGCTCTCATTTTAGTTTTTACTAATGTGTAACTATTCCAGTTTTTGCATATCTTAATAAAATCCAGTTTCCAGTTTTACATTTTGTGTTAATTTTATTTATCTTTAAGCTTTTCTTTTAAGGAGACTTTTGGCATCATCAAAAATGGGGAAATTGTTGGAAATAAAATTTATGTTTTGATGATAATTCATAATATTTAATCAGCGATTATCTTAAACCCATTGATGGAGTGCTGAGACCAGCTGTTATAGTGAAAAGCTAAAATATGTCTAGAAATGAATGTATGGGTTTTACTAGAGTATGATATTTTTATAGGTTACATCAGACAAGCACTGTAATAGATAGAAGTGTCGTAAAACTGAAACTGGAAATCATCTAAGAAATTGAAAAGATAACTTATCAAAACTGACTTAGAATACACCAAGAACTGAAGCTCACTAGAACGAAGAAGGTAAGTTCACTAAGGGACACAGACTCAGTTGGCTTATCCAAGAAGACGAAGAACTGAGGGACACCGACTCAGTTATCAAAGATTGAAGAACTGAGGGTTCAAACTTAGTTATGAAGATCACAAGTCGAGACTGTAAAGTTAGACTTCAGGCAAGTTTGTGGTGACCTGAACTGACTTTATGGATCTTGTATGAAGACCTAAGAATCATAAATTCTTAAATAATATATTCTAATGGTGTACTCTGATTAAGTCAATGATAATCAGATGAAAAGCTGGAGTACTGATATTTGAAGAAGAGTAAAATCTCAGTTAATGCTCCAAGACAGTTATGAAACTGACAACTGACAAACTCAGTATAAAACTGACCAGGAAACTCAGTTTTATAAGTCAGTCATCCAACAACTGACAGTACAGTCGTACGTTGTAAAGAAAGCAATTCTATTGGATGAAATACTAACAAGTCCGAACGGTCACAAATATAGCCGTTACAAGATAGACGTTGATACAATTCAAATTCAAGCAGGATGAACGTTGGACCTTACACTATAAATAGAGGACTTTGCACCAAGATTCAAATAAGAAGATTTAACAAGAATTAACAAGATTACAATCATTTTGTGCACTAGTCTCGTTCATTCGAATTGCTATCATCTCTGCGCTAACAAGATCAATCAAGAATTTCTTCAAGTGTTCAAGCTACACATAATTTATCTAGATTCAGACACTTTGAAGATCCACAAACAGGAATCAATTTATTGATTCTCAGCCCAACTTGGATTCTACATGAAATGTTTAGACTGTGAAGGAATCCGGTGGAGGATTTGCCAAGGACAGTTGTATCAGCAGTCGGGTAGACTGAGTTTGTGGTGGTAGCTGGTGAAGAGGCTTACATAACCCTTCAAGGACCAGTGGCTCAAGAAATTGAAGAGCAGCAATCCAACCTGTTCTTTGACTATTTAGATAGTGACGCTAGGATTAGCCAAGGACTATTGTTTAGGACATTTTGTAACAGCTCACCTCAAGAAGTTCTAGTGGAATTTCCTCCTACACCACAGGGGAAGAGAGGACTGACAGGATTACCACCTGGAACCTTTATAACTCTTGTTTCATTTACTTTACGCATTTACATTCTGTTATCTGTTAATTACAGTACTTATTTTTGTTTGCATAAGATAACTGATTGTTACACAACTCACAGTTCACAAACTAACATTCATCAAAATTCAGTTTTACAAACTTAGCTTTCACAAGAGAATAACAAGATCAAGAAAAAGGCTAGAATAATATCCGATGCCGGTAGACTCGGTTTTGAATAAGTCAGTTTGACTTAAACTCAGCTTTGTCAGCTCAACTCCACACAAGTTAAAACTGAACATTAATTGATTAAAATCTATTTTTTGGTGACAAGTTTATTCACCCCCCCCCCCCTCTAAACTTGTGTTAGCCTTTCCAATGGACCAACAATTGGTACCAGAGCAGAGTTTTATGTTCCGACTTAGAACAAGTAACTGATAATTGTTCTAAATCTCCTCTAGTTGTTCTCATTAGAAAGCTCAGTTTCTAGTTTTCATTAGAACACGTAACTGATAAGGCATGATGGCGTATGCAAAACGGACACCAGAATGGCCTTGTACAAGGTATCAAAAATCACACCGTTAAGTACTCTGTGGGTACAAAAAAGTACGAAAAAAAAAAGGTTTGTAATTATCTTTGAAGTAACGATGTGATATCGACCACAACGATAAATAAGGCACGGCGGTGCAAACGGCAGGCAAAACGGACACTAGAATGACCTTGTACAAGGAATCAAAAATCACACCGTTAAGTACTCTATGGGTACAAAAAAAAGTATGAAAAAATGGTGTAATTATTTTTTAAGTATTGATGTGATATCGACCAGAACGATAAATAAGGCACGCCGGCGCATACGACAAGCAAAACGGAGACCAGAATGGCCTTGTACAAGGTATCAAAAATCACACCGTTAAGTACTCTGTGGGTACAAAAAAAGTACGAAAAAAAGGTTTGTAATTATCTTTGAAGTAATGATGTGATATCTCCCACAACGATAAATAAGGCAAATCGGCGTAAACGGCATGCGAAACGGACACCCGAATGGCCTTGTACAAGGAATCAAAATCCACACTATTAAGTAATCGGTGGGTATAAAAAAGTATGAAAAAAAGTTTTGTAATTATCTTTGAAGTAATGATGTGATATTGACCAGAACGAAAAATGAGGCACGCCGGTGCAAACGGCATGCCAAACGGACACCCGAATGGCCTTGTACAAGGAATCAAAAATCACACCGTTAAGTAATCTATGGGTTTGAAAAAAGTATGAAAAATAAGGTTGTGATTTTCTTCGATGTAACGATGTGATATCCACAAAAACGATAAATAAGGCAAGGCGGTGCAAACAGCATGTGAAATGGACACTAGAATGGCCTTGAACAAGGAATAAAAAATTACACCGTTAAGTACTCTATGGGTACAAAAAAAAGTATGAAATAAAATGGTGTAATTATCTTTGAAGTACTGATGTGATATCGACCAGAACGATAAATAAGGCATGCCGGCGCAAACGACAAGCAAAACGGAGACCTGAATGGCCTTGTACAAGGTATCAAAAATCACATCGTTAAGTAATCTGTGAGTACAAAAAAATACGAAAAAAAAGGTTTATAATTATCTATGAAGTAACGATTTGATATTGACCACAACGATAAATAAGGCAAATCGGCGTACACGGCATGCGAAACGGACACCCGAATGGCCTTGTACAAGGAATCAAAAATCACACCGTTAAGTAATCGGTGGGTATAAAAAAAGTATGAAAAAAAAGATTGTAATTATCATTGAAGTAACGATGTGATATAGACAAAAACGAAAAATAAGGCACGGCGGAGCAAACGGCAGGAAAAACGGACACTAGAATGGCCTTGTAAAAGGAATCAAAAATCACACCGTTAAGTAATCGGTGGGTACAAAAAGAATACAAAAATAAAGTTTGTAATTTTCTTTGATGTACTGATGTGATTTTGACTAGAACGATAAATAAGGCACGCCGGCGTTTGCAAAACATACACCAGAATGGCCTTGTACAAGGTATCAAAAATCACACCGTTAAGTACTCTGTGGGTACAAAAAAAGTACGAAAAAAAAAGGTTTGTAATTTTTTTTGAAGTAATGTTGTGATATCAACCACAACGATAAATAAGGCAAATCGGCGTAAACGGCATGCGAAACGGACACCCGAATGGCCTTGTACAAGGAATCAAAATCCACAACGTTAAGTAATCGGTGGATATGAAAAGGTACGAAAAAAAAGGTTTGTAATTATCTTTAGTGTAACGATGTGATATCGATCAGAACGATAAATGATGCACGCCGGTGCAAACGGCATGCAAAACGGACACCCGAATGGCCTTGTACAAGGAATCAAAAATCACACTGTTAAGTAATCTATGGGTATGAAAAAAGTATGAAAAATAAGGTTGTGATTTTCTTCGACGTAACGATGTGATATCGACCAGAACGTTAAATAATGCACGGCGGTGCATACGGTAGGCAAAACGGCCACTAGAATGGCCTTGTACAAGGAATCAAAAATCACACCGTTAAGTACTCTATGGGTACAAAAAAAGTACGAAATTTTTTTTTGTAATTATCTTTGAAGTAACGATGTGATATCGACCACAACGATAAATAAGGCACGGCGTTGTAAATGGCATGCGAAACGGACACCCGAATGGCCTTGTACAAGGAATCAAAAATCACACCGTTAAGTAATGGGTGGGTATTAAAAAAGTACAAAAAAAAGTTTGTAATTATCTTTGAAGTAACGATGTGATATCGACCACAACGATAAATAAGGCACGGCGGAGCAAACGGCAGGCAAAACGGACACTAGAATGGCCTTGTACAAGGAATAAAAAATCACACAATTAAGTAATCGGTGGGTACAAAAAAAGTATGAAAAAAAAGTTTGTAATTTTCTTTGAAGTACTGATGTGATTTCGACCAGAACGATAAATAAGGCACGCCGACGCATGCTAAACGGACACCCGAATGTCCTTGTACTAGGAATCAAAAATCACACCGTTAAGTAATCGATGGATACGAAAAAAAACGTTTCTAATTCTCTTTGAAGTAACTATGTGATATCGACTACAACGATAAATAAGGCAAGGCGGTGCAAACGGCAGGCAAAACGTACACTAGAATGGTACAAGGAATCAAAATTCACACCGTTAAGTACTCTATGGGTACAAAAAAAAAGTACGAAAAAAAAGATTTTTAATTATCTTTGATGTAACGATGTGATATCGACCACAACGATAAATAAGGCACGGCGGTGTAAACGGTTTGCGAAACGGACACCCGAATGGCCTTCTACAAGGAATCAAAAATCACACCGTTAAGTAATCGGTGGGTATAAAAAAAATACGAAAAAAAAGGTTTGTAATTATCTTTGAAGTAACGATGTGATATCGACCAGAACGATAAATAAGGCACACCGGTGCAAACGGCATGCGAAACGGACACCCGAATGGACTTGTACAAGGATTCAAAAATCACACCGTTAAGTAATCATTGGGTACAAAAATCACACCTTGAATGATGTTTGCACGTTTCCATGCAAAAAGACACGATACTTGCACATTTCCACACAAAATACACTATACTTGAACATTTACATAGAAAATACATCATACTTGCACCTTTCCATAGAAAATCCATGATGCTAGCACGTTTCCATGCAAAATACGGGAAAGTTGCACATTACAATATAAAAAACATGATACTTGCACATTTCCATGCAAAATACACGTACTTGCCCATTTCCATGCGATGTCCATGATACTTCCACATTTTCATGCAAATTACACGTACTAGCACGTTTCCATTGATGATCCTAGATACTTTCACATTTCCACGCCAAATCCACGATAATTGCACATTTCACAGAAAATTCATGATACTCGCACATTTCCATAGAAAATCCACAATACTTGCACATTTCCATAGAAAATCCACGATGCTTGCACGCTTCAATACAAAATACACGATGCTTGGATATTACCACATAAAATACGCAATACTTGCACATTACCAAATAAAATCCATGATACTTGCACATTTCCATGCAAAATACACCATAATTGCACATTTCCATAAAAATACACGATACTCTCACATTTCTATAGAAAATCCAAAATACTTGCACATTTCCATAGAAAATCCTTGATGCTTGCACGCTTCAATGCAAAATACACGATACCTGCACATTACAAGATAACATGCATGATAATCCATGCAAAATACACGATACTTGCACATTTCCATGCAAAATACACTACACTTGCACATTACCACATAAAATCCACGATACTTGCACATTACAATGCAAAATACACCATACTTGCACATTTTCATAGACAATCTACCGTACTTGCACATTTCCACGTAATATCCATGATACTTGCACAGTTCCACGTAAAATCCATGATACTTGCTAATTTTCAAGCAAAATACACGTACTTACACATTTCCATAGAAGATCCTTGATACTTGCATATTTCCACGCTAAATCCACGATACTTGCATATTCCACATAATATCCATTATACGTGCACATTTTCATAGAAAATCCAACATACTTGCACATTTCCATATAAAATCAATGATGTTTGCTCGTTTCCATGAAAAATACACGATACTTGCACATTTCCATACAAAATACACTATACTTGCACATTTACATAGAAAATCCACAACACTTGCACATTTCCATAGAAAATCCATGATTCTTGCACGTTTCCATGCAAAATACGCGATAGTTGCACATTACAATATAAAATACATGATACTTGCACATTTCCATGCAAAATACACATACTTGCTCATTTCCTTAGAAAATCCACCATACCTGCACATTCTATAGAAAATCCATGATACTTGCACTTGTGCACGCAAAATACGCGATAGTTGAACATTACAATATAAAATACATGATACTTCCACATTTCCTTGCCAAATCCACGATACTTGCACATTCCATAGAAAATCCACCATACTTGCACATTCTATAGAAAATCGACCATACTCGCACATTTCCATAGAAAATCCATGATACTTGCACTTGTCCATGCAAAATACACAATATTTGCACATTACCACGTAAAATCCATGATACTGGCACATTTCTATTCAAAATACACGATACTTGTACAATTCCATGTGAAATTCACGATACTTGCACATTTTCATGCAAATTACTCGTACTTGCACATTTCCATAGAAGATCCTTGATACTTGGACATTTCCATGCGAATCCACGATACTTGCACATTCCACAAAAGATCCATGATATTTGCACATTTCCATAGAAAATCCAACATACTTGCACATTTCCATAGAGAATCCATGATGCTTGCACGTTTCCATGCAAAAATACACAATACTTGCAAATTTCCACGCTATATATAGGATACTTGCACATTTCCACACAAAATACATTATAATTGCACATTTCTATAGAAAACCCACCATACTAGCACATTTGGATAGAAAATCCATTATGCTGGCACGTTTTCCTGCAAAATATGCGATACATGCACATTACCACATAAAATCCATGATACTTGCACATTTCCATGCAAAACCCACGATACTTGCACATTTTCATACAAAATACACGTACTTGCACATTTTCATTGGGGATCCTTGATACTTTCATATTTCCACGCCAAATCAACGATATTTGCACATTCCACAGAAAATCCACGATAGTCGCATATTTCCATAGAAAATACACAATACTTGCACAGTTCCATAGAAAATCCTTGATGCTTGCACGCTTCAATAAAAATACACGATACTTGCACATTACAAGATAAAATGCATGATAATCCATGCAAAATACACGATACTTGCACATTTCCATGCAAAATACACTACACTTGCACATTACCACATAAAATCCATGATACTTGCAAATTACAATGCAAAATACACCATACTTGTACATTTCATAGACAATCTACCGTACTTGCACATTTCCACGTAATATCCATGATACTTGCACAGATCCACGTAAAATCCATGATACTTGCTAATTTTCAATAAAAATACACGTACTTACACATTTCCATAGAAGATCCTTGATACTTGCATATTTCCATGCTAAATCCACGATACTTGCATATTCCACATAATATCCATTATACGTGCACATTTTCATAGAAATCCAACATACTTGCACATTTCCATATAAAATCAATGATGTTTGCTCGTTTCCATGAAAAATACACGATACTTGCACATTTCCATACAAAATACACTATACATGCACATTTACATAGAAAATCCACAGCACTTGCACATTTCCATAGAAAATCCATGATTCTTGCACGTTTCCATGCAAAATACGCTATAGTTGCACATTACAATATAAAATACATGATACTTGCACATTTCCATGCAAAATACACATACTTGCTCATTTCCTTAGAAAATCCACCATACCTGCACTTTCTATAGAAAATCCACCATACCTGCATATTTCCCTAGAAAATCCATGATACTTGCACTTGTGCACGCAAAATACGCGATGGTTGAACATTACAATATAAAATACATGATACTTCCACATTTCCTTGCCAAATCCACGATACATGCACATTCCATAGAAAATCCACCATACTTGCACATTCTATAGAAAATCGACCATACTCGCACATTTCCATAGAAAATCCATGATACTTGCACTTGTCCATGCAAAATACACGATATTTGCACATTACCACGTAAAATCCATGATACTGGCACATTTCTATTCAAAATACACGATACTTGTACAATTCCATGTGAAATTCACGATACTTGCACATTTTCATGCAAATTACTCGTACTTGCACATTTCCATAGAAGATCCTTGATACTTGGACATTTCCATGCGAATCCACGATACTTGCACATTCCACAAAAGATCCATGATATTTGCACATTTCCATAGAAAATCCAACATACTTGCACATTTCCATAGAGAATCCATGATGCTTGCACGTTTCCATGCAAAAATACACAATACTTGCAAATTTCCACGTTATATACAGGATACTTGCACATTTCCACACAAAATACATTATAATTGCACATTTCTAAAGAAAAAACCTTGATACTTGGACATTTCCATGCGAATCCACGATACTTGCACATTCCACACAAGATCCATGATATTTGCACATTTCCATAGAAAATCCAACATACTTGCACATTTCCATAGAGAATCCATGATGCTTGCACTTTTCCATGCAAAAATACACAATACTTGCAAATTTCCACGCTATATACAGGATACTTGCACATTTCCACACAAGATACATTATAATTGCACATTTCTATAGAAAACCCACCATACTAGCACATTTGGATAGAAAATCCATTATGCCGGCACGTTTTCCTGCAAAATATGCGATACGTGCACATTACCACATAAAATCCATGATACTTGCACATTTCCATGCAAAACCCACGATACTTGCACATTTTCACACAAAATACACGTACTTGCACATTTTCATTGGGGATCCTTGATACTTTCACATTTCCTCGCCAAATCAACGATATTTGCACATTCCACAGAAAATCCACGATAGTCGCATATTTCCATAGAAAATACACAATACTTGCACAGTTCCATAGAAAATCCTTGATGCTTGCACGCTTCAATAAAAATACACAATACTTGCACATTACAACATAAAATCCAAGATACTTGCACATTTCCACGCAAAATACACGATACTTGTACATTTCCATTCAAAATACACTATACATGCACATTTCCATAGAAAATCACTTGCACATTTCCACGCGAAATACATGATACTTGCATAGTTCTATAGAAGACCAATGATACTTGAACATTTCCACGCCGAATCCACGATACTTTCACATGCCACTGAATATCCACGGTATTTGCACATTTCCATAGAAAATCCAACATACTTGCATATTTGCATAGAGAATCCATGATGCTTGCATGTTTCGATGCAAAAATACACAATACTTGCACATTTCAAAGAAAAATTCATGTACTTGCACATTTCCATTGAAGATCCTTGATACTTTCACATTTCCACGATACTTGCACATTCCAAAGAAAATCCATGATACTTGAACATTTGGATAGAAAATCCACAGTACTTCCACATTTCCATAGAAAATCCATGATGCTTGCACGCTTCAAAACAAATTACCCGATGCTTGCATATTACTACATAAAATACGCAATACTTGCACATTAACACATAAAATCCATGATACTTGCACATTTCCATGCAATTTACACCATACTTTCACATTTACATGCAAAATACACGATACTCGCACATTCTCTTAAAAATCCACAATACTTGAACATTTCCATAGAAAACCCATGATACTTGCACATTTCCACGCAAAATACATGATACTTGTACATTTCCATTTAAAATACACTATTCTTACACATTTCCACACAAAATACATGATACTTGCACATTTCCACGCAAAATATACTATACTTGCACACTACCACATAAAATCCACGATACTTGCATATTTCCATGCAAAATACATCATACTTGCACATTTTCACAAAAAACCTACCGTACTTGCATATTTTCACGCAAAATACAAGATACTTGCATAGTTCCACGTAAAATCCATGATACTAGCTAATTTTCATGCAAAATACACGTACTTGCATATTTCCATGCCAAATCCACGATACTTGCAAATTCCACAGAAAATCCATGATACTTGCACATTTCAATAGAAAATCCAACATACTTGTCCATAGAAAATCCATGATGTTTGTACGTTTCCACGCAAAAATACACGATACTTGCACATTTCCATGCAAAATACACTATACTTGCACATTTACATAGAAAATCCACCATACTTGCACATTTCCATAGAAAATCCATGATGCTTGCATGTTTCCATGCAAAATACGTGATAGTTCCACATTACAATATAAAATACATGATACTTGCACATTTCCATGCAAAATACACATACTTGCTCATTTCCATAGAAAATATTGATACTTGGACTTTTGCACGCCAAATCCATGATACTTGCACATTCGATAGAAAATACACCATACTTGCACATTCTATAGAAAATCGACCATACTTGCTCATTTCCATAGAAAATCCATGATACTTGCACTTTTACACGCAAAATACACGATACTTGCACATTACCACATAAAATCCACGATACTTGCATATTTCCATTCAAAATACAAGATACTTGTACATTTCCACGTGAATCCATGATACTTGCACATTTTAATGCAAATTACACGTACTTGCACATCTCCATTGAAGATCCTTGAATCCACGATGTACATTTCCATGCCGAATCCATGAAACTTGCACATTCCATAGAAAATCCATGATATTTGCACATTTCCATAGAAAACACAACATATTTGCACATTTCCATAGAGAATCTAGGATGCTTGCATGTTTCCAAGCAAAAATACACGATTGTTGCACATTTCCACGCAAAATACATGATACTTGCAGATTTCAATGCAAAATACACTATACTTGCACATTTCCATAGAAAATAAACCATACTTGCACATTTTTATAGAAAATCCATGATCTTGGCACGTTTCCATGCAAAATATGCAATACGTTCACATTACTACATAAAATCCATGATACTTGCACATTTCCATGCAAAATCCACGATACATGCACATTTTCACGCAAAATACATGTACTTGCACATTTCCATTGAAGATCCTTGATACTTTCACTTTTCCACGTCAAATCCACGATACTTGCACATTCCACAAAAAATCCTTGGTACGCGCACATTTCCATAAAAAATCTACAATACTTGCACTTTTCCTTAGAAAACCCTTGATGCTTTCATGCTTCAGTGTAAATACATGATACATGGACATTACCACGCAAAATACATGATACTTGTACATTTCCACGCAAAATACATGATACTTGTACATTTCCATTCAAAATACACTATTCTTGCATATTTCCACACAAAATACACGATACTTGCACATTTCCACGCAAAATATACTATACTTGCACACTACCACATAAAATCCACTATACTTGCATATTTCCATGCAAAATACACATTACTTGCGCATTTTCACAGAAAACCTACCGTACTTGCATATTTTCACGCAAAATACACGATACTTGCACAGTTCTACGTAAAATCCATGATACTAGCTAATTTTCATGCAAAATACACGTACTTGCACATTTCCACGCCAAATCCACGATACTTGCACATTCCACATAAAATCCATGATACTTGCACATTTCAATAGAAAATCCAGCATATTTGCACATTTGCATAGAAAATCCATGAATTTTGTACGTTTCCATGCAAAAATACACGTTAATTGCACATTTCCATGCAAAATACATTATACTTGCGCATTTACATAGAAAATCCACCATACTTGCACATTTCCATAGAAAATCCATGATTCTTGCACGTTTCCATGCAAAATATGCGATAGTTGCACATTACAATATTAAATACATGATACTTGCACATTTCCCCGCAAAATACACATACTTGCTCATTTCCATAGAAAATCATGATACTTGCACATTTCCACGCCAAATCCATGATACTTACACATTCCATAGAAAAACCACCATACTTGCACAATCTATAGAAAATCAACCATACTTGCACATTTCCATAGAAAATCCATGATACTTGCACTTTTCCAAGCAAAATGTACGATACTTGCACATTACCACATAAATCCATGATACTTGCATATTTCCATTCAAAAAAAACGATACTTTCACATTTCCATGCGAATCCATGAAACTTGCACATTTTCATTTAAATTACACGTACTTGCACATTTCCATAAAAGATCCTTGATACTTGCACACTTACATGCTGAATCCACGAAACCTGCACATTCCATAGAAAATCCATGATATTTGCACATTTCCATAGAAAATCAAACATACTTGCACATTTCCATAGAGAATCCATGATGCTTGCACATTTCCATGCAAAAATACACGATTCTTGCACATTTCCACGCAAAGTACATGATACTTGCACATTTCAACGCAAAATACACTATACTTACACATTTCCATAGAAAAGCAACCATACTTGCACATTTTTATAGAAAATCCATGATACGGCACGTTTCCATGCAAAATATGCGATACTTCCACATTACCACATAAAATCAACGATACTTGCACATTTTTTCATGCAAAATCCACGATACTTGCACATATTCACGCAAAATACACATACTTGCACATATTCATTGAAGATCCGTGTTACTTTCACATTTCCACGCCAAATCCACTATACGCGCACATTTCCCTAAAAAATCGACAATACTTGCACATTTCCATAGAAAACCCTTGATGCTTGCATGCTTAAATGCAAATACACGATACATGAACATTACCACATAAAATCCATGATACTTGCACATTTACACGAAAAATACATGATACTTTTACATTTCCATTCAAAATACACTATACTTGCACTTTTCTTTAGAAATCCACCGTACTTGCTCATTTCCATAGATAATCCATGATAATTGTGCTTTTAAACACAAAATACACGATAATTGCAAATTAAAACATAAATTCCATGATTATTTCACATTTCCACGCAAAATACACATTCATGATGATTTCCATTGAAAAACCTTGATATTTGCAAATTCCCATAGATGATCCTTGATACTTGAAAATTCCATGTCAAATCCATGATACTTGCACATTTCTATAGATAATCCACCATACTTGCACATTTTCATTGAAATTCCATGATGCTTGCACATTAACAAGTAAAATCCATGATACTTGCACACCATGCAAAATACACCATACTAGCTTATTTCCATAGAAAATCTATCATACTTGCATATTTCCACACAAAATACACGATACTTGGACAGTTCCAAGCAGAATTAATGATACTTGCAAATTTTCACGCAAAATACACGTACTTACACATTTCCATACACGATCCTTGATTCTTCCGGATTTCCAAGCCAAATCCATGATACTTGCACATTCCATAGAAAATCCACGATATTTTCACATTACCATAGAAAATCCAACACACTTGCACATTTGAATAGAGAATCCATGATGCTTGCACGTTTCCATGCAAAAATACACGATACGTGCACATTTGAACGCAAAATACACGTACTTGCACATTTCCATTGAAGATATTTGATACTTTCACATTTCCACACCATATCCACGATACTTGCTGAAGAGAGTTTGAGAAAGTAAATTATACTTGAGTAAACTTCAACTTAGTTTATTCATCATAAAAGAGTGAGTATAAATAGGTACAAGTAAGTGAGAAAGGTCCTAGTAGAGTATAAGCTAGGAGAGAGCAATTAATTACTAGAGTCGGCTAGTATTAATTGCTAGAGATGTCTATTACCTAATAAGACAAAATAAAGTTACTTTATGACATATTAATTGTTTATTCAATACAATTAATATGTCTTACAATTAATATGTTACACCAATGTAACGTAATATTTCCACACCCCCCTTCAAACTGGGTTGTATATGTTTATACAGCCAAGTTTGCTACTCAGTCTGCTGAACATAAGTGGTGGAATGGCCTTGGTGAGAATATCAGAATTCTGATCTGCCGAGGAAACATACTGGAGTTGAATAATCTTGGCATCAATCTTCTCCTTCAGGAAGTGTCCGTCAATGTCCACATGTTTGGTTTTATCATGATGGACTGGATCCTCTCGCCATGCATAAGGTGAATTATTGTCACGACAGAGTGTGATAGGTTCTTTGAATAGGTGCTTTGAAGTTCGGTAAGGACTCTTTTTATCCATAGAGCTTTACAAATACCCAAAACTAATGCCCCGAGTTCGGCTTCTTCAAAGATCGCTTCTAGAGACAAGTAGGTTGTTTCTTGCTCCTCCAGGTGACAAGATTTCCCCATACATAAGAACGTAGCCTGTAGTGGACCTTCTGTCTATGTGGCAGCCAGCCCAATCAGCATCAGTGTAAACCTTGATAGATCTCTCAACAGACTTGGTGAAATGCAGGCCTTGGCCAGGAGTGGATTTCAAGTACCTCAGTATCCTGTTCACAGCATCCCAATGGTGCTCAGTAGGGCAATGCATAAACTGGCTTACCAGACTGACTCCATATGCGATATCAGGTCTTGTAAGGGATAGATAAATGAGTTTCCCTACAAGTCTCTGATATTGATCCTTCCCGACGCAATGTCACCCATGCGACAGGTATTGCGGGGTCTACGGGGATACAAGCGGGTTTGCGGCCCAAAGATACCGGTTTCCTTCACGAGGTCCAAGCCACATATTTCCTTTGAGAGATAGAGATACCCTGGTTGTTTCTTGCAATTTCCATACCAAGGAAGTATTTAAGATAGCCCAAATCCTTGACTTGAAACACCTTTGCCAGTAGGGTCTTCAAATTTTGGATCTCAGTAGAGTCATCACTAGTAAGGATGATATCATCCACATATACAATAAGAATGGACCTTCTCTGGTTGGTTTTCTTGATAAACATAGTGTGATCTGAGTTGCATTGATGATATCCAGCAGCTTTGACCACAGTAGTGAGTTTCCCAAACCAGGCTCTTGGGGATTGCTTCAGGCCATATAGAGATTTCCTGAGTTTGCATACCTTGCCCTGAGTGTGAGGATTGACAAAACCGGGAGGTACATTCATGTAGACTTCCTCGGTGAGGTCACCATTGAGAAAAGCATTTTTGATATCCAATTGGTGTAGAGGCCGGTCAAGTTGGACAACTAGAGAAAGAAAGCACCGACGACGGTGTTCGGTTTTGCCCCTTTGGTGCAAACGTTTCTTTATAGTCAATGCCATAAGTTTGAGTGAAACCCCTTGCAACCAACCCGGCTTTGTACTTGTCAATTGTACCATCGCATTGTATTTGATAGTGAATAACCATCCGGTATTTGTCTCTTCTTGCCTTTTGGGAGAGTTGTGAGATCCCAAGTATGATTATCCAGGAGGGCAGTCATCTCTATTTTAACAGCAGCCTTCCACTTATCATTTTGAAGAGCCTCCTGAATATTTTTAGGAATAGAGTGAGAATCCAAGTCCTGTGTAAACATGGCAAAGACAGGAGACAACTGATCATAAGATAAATAAGTATGAATAGAGTGATCAGTGCAAGATCTCTTTCCCTTCCTGAGAGCAATAGGCCTATCATCAATGTCAGCAGGCTGCTGAGAGTCCGTAGATTGCTGAGTGTCAGTAGGCTCTGGGTCGGCGGGCTCGGGTCGTAGTCTCGGGTTCGCAGGCCGCCGAGAGTCGGCAGGGTGCCGAGGTTCGATCCGCCGAGAGTCGATAGGTTCTTTGAGGGTTAAGAGTTTGCTGAGGGAAAGGGTTTAGGTCAATTTCAATCAGGTTTCCATCAGTGACTGCCTTAGTGGACTTGCTGTAGTAGGGAGTCCTTTCAAAAAAATTTACATCCATAGAATTGTAAAATCTCTTTTCAGAAGGAGAGTAAAACTTGTAGCCTTTCCTGTCCTTTGCATATCCTAGGAAAATGCACTTGTGAGCTTTGGGATCAAGTTTGCTTCTGTGTTGGGCATGGATATAGACAAACACAGTACGACCAAAGATTTTTGGAGGTAAGCGGGAAATAAGATGGGAGCAGGAGTGTGTGGCCGAGTAGGGTTTTGATAGGAGTTTTGAAGCCTAACACCCCGCGGGAAGTACGTTGATTAAGTATGTGGAAGTCAATATAGCTTCACCCCACATATATTTTGGGACATTTGTGGTAAACATGATAGACCTAGCCATTTCTAGCGGATACTGTTCTTTCTCTCGAAACCCCATTTTCTTTGAGGAGTCTCAACACAACTACCGATATGGACAATTCCCTTATTCATCAAAAAATTACTGAGTTTAGACTCATAATATTCAAGAGCATTGTCAGTCTTCAAAATTTTGATCTTAGTGTCAAACTGAGTGGAGACCATGTTGTAAAACTCTTGAAAGATGGATCCAACTTCGCATTTATCCTTCATTAAAAATAACCAAGTGGTTACGGTGTGGTCATCTATGAAGGTAACAAACCACCTCTTCCCCGTTATGCTTTTTACTCTTGAGGGTCCCCATACATCACCTTTGTGAATTAAGGTGAATGGTGTGGATGGTAAGTGAGGTAATTTTGCATACACAGATTTGGTGAGTTTGGAAAATTGACAAATATCACATTGAAGATCATTCAAATTACAACCTTTAAACAATTCAGGATCTATAGACTTTAAATAACTAAAACTCGGGATGTCCTAGTCTATAATGCCATAACATGATATTGTCAAGGTTTTGAGTGCAAAGCCGCCGAGGCAGATTCGGTCTTCAGTCTTCTGTCTTCAGCAGGGTCGACCACATACAGTCCTGAGCATGGTTTAGCAGTCCCAATCACTGCCTTTGAGGAATGATCCTGGAAAGTGCACTGATTCTCATTAAAAACAACATTCCAGTTCAAATCTTTAGTAAGTTTACTGACAGCTATGAGATTGCAATCTAATTTTGGAACAAATAGGACATCCTGTAGGCATATCTTATTAGTAAGTTGCACCTTACCAAAACCTTTTGCACTAGAGATAGATCCAACAGCAGTCTTAACATTGTGAATTTGGGGACATGGCTTAAGTTGAGTAATGAGATTTTTATTACCAGTCATATGGGATGAGGCCCCAGAATCAACAATCCAGGTTTCATTACTAATAAATGAGTAGAATTTACCTGTACTGGCATGAGAGGCTATGTCAGTAGAGTGACTACCTCCCTTTTGTTGAGTTAGGAAGGCTTTGAATGCAGCAAGATGTGCATTCAACCTGTTGTCATCTTCTTCCTCACTTATGTGTCTGCCCTGACTTTCCTTAGCAGGTCTTGAGGTTTTGGAGGAGTTAGGCTTGCCATGTAGTTTCCAGCAAGTTTCCTTGGTGTGATTTGTGCGTTTGCAGTGGTCACGAAACGACTTCCCGGTTTATCGGCGGGCTTCCTGTAAGCCTCAGTAACCTCAGCAGGGTTCCTGACAGTCAGCAGGGTGGCACTCTCAGTAGGGTTGTCAGCAGGGGAGTTCAGTAGCATCACTTTCCTCCTGCTTTCCTCATGTTTGACCTCAGCAAACATGGATTTGAGATTTGGGAGAGGTTTAGTAGCCAGAATTCTACCTCTAACATCATCAAGAGTAGGATTCAGTCCAGTGAGGAACTTGAATACTCTCTTCTTTTCTATGATGTCTTTATATAGAGCAGCATTCTTGACATCATTCCAGGAGTGAGTTTCCAACATATCTAGGTGTTGCCATGCCTTAGATAGTTGGTTGAAATATTGAGTCACAGACATATCTTCTTGTCTGCAGTTTTGAATTTGAGCTTCAAGCTCATAGACCTCTGATGTATTGTCTTTCTTGGAGTAAAGATCCCTGGCATTATCCCAGATCTCCTTTGCAGTATCATACATCATAAAGTTCTCACTAATCTCTTTTGTCATTGATCTTGTGAGAATGGTCATGACTTGATTATTAGTAGTATCCCATGCTTCAAATCCTGGGTCATCTTCAGCAGGGGCATGTTTAGAGCCGGACAGGTATCCCATCTTACCTTGTCCAGAGATGTACATTTTCATAGACCTTGACCACGGCAAGTAGTTGTTGCCATCAAGTCTATGATTAGTGTAAGATGAAGAGTCGGTGATCCCGGTCGCCGAGGCAAATTTGGGACTCAGCGAGGGTGAGGAAGCTTCAGATAATGAAGACATTCTTGATTCAGTAGGGTACTGAGAGTTTGCAGCGGATTCAGGAGTTTAACGCTTTGATACCATGAAGAGAGTTTGAGAAAGTAAATTATACTTGAGTAAACTTCAACATAGTTTATTCATCATAAAAGAGTGAGTATAAATAGGTACAAGTAAGTGAGAAAGGTCCTAGTAGAGTATAAGCTAGGAGAGAGCAATTAATTACTAGAGTCGGGTAGTATTAATTGCTAGAGATGTCTATTACCTAATAAGACAAAATAGAGTTACTTTATGACTTTATGACATATTAATTGTTTATTCAATACAAGTAATATGTCTTACAATTAATATGTTACACTAATGTAACGTAATATTTCCACACTTGCACATTCCACAAAAAATCCACGATACTCGCATATTTCCACAAAATCCACAATACTTGCACATTTCCAAAGATCCATGATCTTGAACGCTTCAATGCAAAACACACGATGCTTGCACATTACCACATAAAATATGCAATACTAGCACATTACCACATAAAATCCACGATACTTGCACATTTCCATGCAAAATACACCATACTTGCACATTTCCATGCAAAATACACGATGCCCGCACATTTCAATAGACAATCCAAAATACTGGGACATTTCCATAGAAAATCCATCATGCTTGCACGCTTCAATGCAAAATACACTATACTTGCACATTACCACATAAAATCCATGATACTTACACATTAACATGCAAAATACTCCATACTTGCATATTTTCATAGAAAATCTACCGTACTTGTGCATTTCCATGCAAAATACATGATAGTTGCACAGTTCCATGTAAAATCCATGATACTTGCTAATTTTTACTCAAAATACATGTACTTATACTTTTCCATAGAAGATCCTTGTTACTTTCACATTTCCACGCCAAATCCACGATACTTGCACATTCCACATAAAATGCATGATACTTGCACATTTCCATAGAAAATCCAACATACATGCACATTTCCGAAGAAATTCCATGATGTTTGCACGTTTCCATGCAAAAATACACGATACGTGCACATTTGAACGCAAAATACATGTACTTGCACATTTCCATTGAAGATCTTTGATACTTTGACAATTCGCCACCAAATCCATGATACTTGCACATTCCACAAAAAATCCATGATACTCACATATTTCAATAAAAATCCACAATACTTGCACATTTCAATAGATCCATGATGGTTGCACGCTTCAATGCAAAATACACGATGCTTGCACATTACCACATAAAATATGCAATACTAGCACATTACCCAATAAAATCCACGATACTTGCACATTTCCATGCAAAATACACCATACTTGCACATTTCCATGCAAAATACACGATGCCCGCACATTTCTATAGACAATCCAAAATACTTGGACATTTCCATAGAAAATCCATGATGCTTGCACGCTTCAATGCAAAATACACTATACTTGCACATTACCACAAAAAATCCACGACACTTACACATTAACATGCAAAATACTCCATACTTGCATATATTCGTAGAAAATCTACCGTACTTGTGCATTTCCATGCAAAATACATGATAGTTGCACAGTTCCATGTAAAATCCATGATACTTGCTAATTTTTACTCAAAATACATGTAGTTACACGTTTCCATAGAAGATCCTTGTTACTTGCACATTTCCATGCCAAATCCATGATACTTGCACATTCCACATAAAATGCATGATACATGCACATTTCCATAGAAAATCCAACATACTTGTTCATTTCCGAAGAAAATCCATGATGTTTGCACGTTTCCATGCAAAAATACATGATACTTGCACATTTTCACGCAAAATACACTATACTTGCACATTTACAGAGAAAATCCACCATACTTGCACCTTTTCATAGAAAATCCATGATGCTAGCACGTTTCTATGCAAAATACGGGATAGTTGCACATTACAATATAAAATACATGATACTGCACATTTCCAAGTAGAATACACGTACTTGCTCATTTCCATAGAAAATCTTCATACTCCCACATTTCCACTCAAAATCCACGATACTTGCACATTCCATAGAAAAAATCCACCATACTTGCACATTCTATTGAAAATCCACCATCCTTACACATTTCCATAAAAAATCCATGATACATGCAATTTTCCACACAAATATACGATACTTGCACATTACCACGTAAAATCGATACTTGTTCTTTTCCTTTCAAAATACACAATACTTGCCCATTTCCACACAATATCCATGATACTTCCACATTTTCATGCAAATTACACGTACTTGCACATTTCCATTGATGATCCTTGATACTTTCACATTTCCACACCAAATCCATGATACTTGCACATTTCACAGAAAATCCATGATACTCGCACATTTCCATAGAAAATCCACAATACTTGCACATTTCCATCCTAGAAAATCCATGATCCTTGCACGCTTCAAAACAAAATACACGATGCTTGGACATTACCACATAAAATACGCAATACTTGCATATTACCACATAAAATCCACGATACCGCACATTTCCATGCAAAATACACCATACTTGCACATTTCCATGCAAAATACATGATACTCACATTTCTATAGAAAATCCAAAATACTTGCACATTTCCATAAAAAAATCCATGATGCTTGCACGCTTCAATGCAAAATACACGATACTTTCACATTTCCATGTAAAATACACGATACTTGCACATTTCCATGCAAAATACACTACACTTGCACATTACCACATAAAATCCATGATACTTGCACATTACAAGGCAAAATACACCATACTTGCAAATTTTCATAGAAAATCTACCGTACTTGCATATTTCCATGCAATTTACATGATACTTGCATAGTTCCCCGTAAAATCCACGATACTTGCTAATTTTCAAGCAAAATACACGTACATACACATTTCCATGGATGATACTTGATACTTGCACATTTCCATGTGAAATACACGATTCTTGCATATTCCACATAAGATGCATTATACGTGCACATTTTCATAGAAAATCCAACATACTTGCACATTTCCATATAAAATCCATGATGTTTGCAGGTTTCCATGAAAAAATACACGATACTTGCATATATCCATGCAAAATACACTATACTTGCACATTTACATAGAAAATCCACAATACTTGCACATTTCCATAGAAAATCCATGATGCTTGTACGTTTCCATGCAAAATACACGATAGTTGCACATTACAATATAAAATACATGATACTTGCACATTTCCATGCCAAATACACGTACTTGCTCATTTCCATTGAAAATCTACCATACTTGCATATTCTATAGAAAATCCACCATACTTGCACATTTCCCTAGAAAATTCATGATACTTGCACTTGTCCATGCAAAATACGTGATAGTTGAACATTACATTATAACATAAATGATACTTCCACATTTCCATGCCAAATCCATGATACTTGCACATTCCATAGAAAATCCACCATACATGCACATTCTATTGAAAATCGACCATACTCGCACATTTCCATAGAAAATCAATGATACTTGCACTTGTACATGCAAAATACACGATACTTGCACATTACCACATAAAATCCATGATACTTGTACATTACCATTCAAAATACACGATACTAGCACATTTCCATGAGAAATCCACGATACTTGCACATTTTCATGCAAATTACACGTACTTGCAAATTTCCATAGACGATCCTTGATACTTGGACATTTCCACGCAAAATCCACTATACTTGCACATTTCACAAAAAATCCATGTTATTTGCACATTTCCATATAAAATCAAACATACTTGCACATTTCCATAGAGAATCCATGTTGCTTGCACGTTTCCATGCAAAAATATACAATACTTGCACATTTCTGTGCTAAATACACGATACTTGTGAAGGATGTAATTGTAAGGTGTAGTGCCCGAAAGACAATTTATGTAATTGGTTTTAATAATAGATGACAGAATTTATCTCACCTTATTACTTGCTTTGTGCTTGTAAAGTAATACACTGCTGCAAACCCTAAGTATATCAGTATGTAACCGCTTAACTCAGTGTATTGATTACGCGTGAGGATTGAGTTAGTGGTGATATACTTAAACTGTTAGTCCGTGGTGAACTTAATCAGAATTTAGGGTCTCTTGATTAAAACACCAATAATGCGCCCAGAACACCTTAGGGTGTGATAATCTTATCCGGATTTGTCGGTAGAGGGTACCTACGTGAGGCATTTATATATGATGGCATTCATATAGGATTTGGACCGATTTAGTACGTATTTCTCGATATAATTCCGTAAATGATGAATCTTATTAAATCATTAGATGATCATATATGGATCAACCTTAATCCTGAGGTGTTCACAGGGTGTTGCTTATCTCAGGGTAGTGTTTGATGTGTTAGTTACGGTTCACTTAGATATGTGTTCCAAGCCACTTCTCATTGGCACTATCGCCGATGATTGAGTAGTTCGATTTTCACGGACATGGAATCCATTCCTTTCCGCGGGAAGTAGAGAGACGATCCCTTATTTGTTAGCCCTAAGAAAGTGATCGATCGGCCGAGTTCATATTTAGACTAATTAGCTACTAGTCAGATATGTGAACTAATTGATCACTAGGGGGTTAATGGTAAATAAGGATAAGATATTCTGAGTCGGGTTCACGGAGACTTCCCTCTCAGAATGGACAGTCTATGGAGGGTTAATCGTATGTAGTGATTATATCAATGGACGCTTATTCACTCTATGGGTTGAGTATAAGTATACATCTATAATCGGTAGAGTTCAGTTTCGGGTTTATAGTGGCGTAATCCCGGAATTAATAATTAATGTACTTATTCTGTTCGATGAATAATTAATTATTGGAGCTACTAGTTATCGGTCCATGGTCCCCGATGTGGCTTCTATAATTCGGACTAATGATCTTGTTATTTGGGCCACATTGATAATTAATTGGGTGGGCTAATTAATTGATATGCATGGATATTATTTAGTTGGGCTAAATAATATAATACATATAAATATTTAATTAGAGAGAAATTAGTTTTCTTGGATAATTATTTGACATGTGATTTATCTTTTATTTGTTAAATGATAATTCATGGAATATTAGATAATAATATGATTTATCCTAATTTGTTTGGGATAATCATTTTATTTATCTTTTATTTGGAATAAAGGATTAATGTAATTATTAAATCCTTGGAGGACAAGGATTACTCTCCTATATAAAGATATTTCTCCCAAGCCTTAGAGATGGGGAAAATTTCGATTTGACCACCAAAAAGGAGAGAAAAATTAGTTTTCTTGTCTTGGGTTTTAGAAGAAGAAAAACTCTAAGTTTTTCTTGGTGTTGCATATCAAGGAGGTTCATGTATCAAGAAGGGTGTCCACCAACCGCCGTTTGGAGAACACATCGGAAGATCAAGGCTTCTCTTCCCGATATTGGTAACATAATCTTAACCTGCTTGTAGTAGTGAAATCCTTTATTTATGTATTGTGATATATAAATCGTGATCCATCCGCTGCGCGTAGATCTAACTCGTTTAGATCTAAGATCCTACATCCTTCATGTGGTATCAGAGACAGGTTCCACGGTTTATATAGTCATAATCATAATTAAACGATTTAAATGAGTGGAATTGCATGTAGGTAAATTTTATTTATTGTTTTATGCTTTGATAATGATTAATTGCTATGGTTGAAGAGATGGATTGGGGGTTGGCACTGTTTACCCGTTAGATCTATTGTAAACTCATATAAACGATGAAAATTGGTTCATATGAGTATAGAAAATTATGTAATTTATTTTTATTGCAATTTTAATTTCCAGAAAATAGATCTGTTTAGTAGCTGTCTAGTTATTTCGTTTTTCCCATTGATCGAGCCGTTGAAACGACGATCCCTCCGGTCAGAATCAATATTGGAAGATGATGAACAATTCCAGAAAATTTGGCGTCGATCGGAGTCCGTTTTGATATCCGTTCGTTGCTGCAAGGAAGCTGCTGTAACAGAAAAACGTAGGATTCACCGAAACCCAACCTGTGACTTCCTCGAATTTCTGGGAGAGTTTGGACCGTTGAAATGTAAATCCAACCGGTCAGATCGATAAATTTGGAGTCTTGGACGTGGCATAAAAATTTCAGATCAATCGGGATTCATCACGATTCCCGATCGGCCTCGGGAAGTCTTTGATGCGCTGCTGTAAAAGTCAGATTCAACAGCAAGTTGGCCGGCTCACTGGAGAAAATTGACAACTCAAAGCTCTGATCCAACCGTCCATATTGAATCCCGAGGAATGAAGAACAGAACTGGAAAATTTCGTCGTGATCCGAGTTCGTTTGGTTTGCCGATCGTCGAAGATTTTGAACAGCTGCAGATTTATGTTAGAAAGTAGAAAACCCTAGTTAGGGTTTGGATATTTATTTTCTAATAGGTTAGATACGGGGGTGCCAACGGTCAATCTCGGTGTTTATTTTCCGCACTAGTATACATGTTTAGATTGTATGTGTAGAACCGGAAAATTGCCATGACATGCATCATATCATGAATTCCACTTCAAATGCATACATGTAGAAATTAATTTGAGGAATTAGTTAGGCATGTATAATACACGCAATTAGTTTTAATTAATTGTTTGATATTAATTAGAAACTAATTAGGGTAAAAACCGAGGAACACGGGTTTTTTCAATCGTCGAGGTTGGGTGATGGATTCTCGGTGAATCCCACTCTGCGAAAGCATAAGGAGTAAAATCCCAAAATCTCGTGGTTAAGGTGTTGGATTCTCGGTGAATTCCACATTACCTAGACGAGATTACGTTTTTGTTCCGTAGTGTCTACGTGAAAGTTTGATGTTTGAGGATTGGATAGTCACGGGCAAACATGGTTCGAAAGTGGTTTAACCACGGTTGGGTGGTCAACAGTAGCTACGGCTCGATCGACTTCACCCTCCACGTGTGGCGTTTGCACGGGGGTCTGGCAAGGCTGAGCCATCCGAAGTGCCACTACGGCAAAATGGAGCTCCCTTAGTCTTGACCCGTCCGACGGCCACATATGTTCCAACGAATAGGTCGGGTGGGCTAGCCCACATAACCGACAACATTCGGGCCTATGATTTATTGTTTCTTAATGTAACATCAAGTCCAAAAACGTGATCAGTAAACTCACCACTTTTTTTTAAAATATTGAGTGGGAGCGGGAGAGGCGACAGCCGACCCCACGGCCTCTACTGTTGACACAAGCAACGTGAGAGAATGGTGACGCCTCGTGCCGGCTTTGAATTCGGCCCCCTAAGGAAGGCCTTCACCGCTATCAAAATTCAAGGCTTGGTCTCCGAAAGGATAGGATTTTGGGTACTCGCCGAGTCACTGACCGACCCTAAGGCGGCACACTCGGGGTCTACCTAAAGATCTGAAACAGTAGGTTACACCCATAAAGGGTATTTTGGTAATACCTTGGCTGAAAAAGGAAAGGTGATTGACGATCACAAATGAGATGTTCGATTCTCAATTTGATCTTTAATATTAATCGAAACATCTTTGACCTACCCTAAGGCGGCACTGAGGTGAGAGATTAAGTCCTTGGAACGGTAAGATAGACTATAAGTACTTAGTTTATAGTTCCTAAAATCAATTAGTAGTGTATAATTTGGATTTATTTTCTGTCAATTTTATTTGCAACTATTTAAATATCTCTCTAGGGCACTAGACTGCTAATGTATGTAATAAATTGACTAGTAATGACTTCGTTAAAAGTGGTAAGTAACTAGAACGTTGTGCTTATTAATCTTACATGCAATTAATTTTTCGGAAGAGATATTTCTCTTGAGCCTTCAAGACTTAAGTGACGTAAATAAGTATGTCACTCGTTTGTCACTCGTGTTGAACGAGAGACAACCATAGTGAGTTTGAAAGATGATTGGGACGATAAAATTCTTCTAGTGAATTTTAATTGTGTAGTGTCTACACGAGAAATTTTCTAATAGAAAAATTGGAGAATCATAAATTAAAGTGTCGCTAGTTAGACGGCATTTGGAACCGATAAACTAGTGGGAGCTTTTGTTTTTCTGATTTATTAGAAAATTAGTCCCACTATGTAACGCTTTCAGTAGACATCCCATAGTTCACGAGTAGTGTCTACTCAATTGAACTGCTGGTTCAAGACATTTTCCTTTTAAGGAAAGTTAAGAATGGGAAAGAATGTCTATAAGTGTTAATCATCTTAACTAAAGTTTTGAGGCTAAACAGAAACATTAATTAAAGAAAGTATAAGATAAGGAAAGTGATTTCGGATCACTTAACCAATGAATCCTTAGCGACTTTCTTAACCGAGTAACTTGACTCGGTAGCTTAGTTCTTTGGAAGAACAAGGAAGCTTTGCATTAACAATTAATATAGTAGACAACGGGCAGTTGTTTCAGCTAGAATAGTGGGAGTGATATAGGGAAATGAATTTCGGATTCTATCCTTGAATATCACAGAAAAATTTATTTTTTTGTTTACAGATTCGTTGAAACAAGTGGATTCACTTTCATCTCGATACTATAGTTGCCTAAAAGAAAAGTGAAGATGACATTTGTAGTACGAATCTGAGACTTGGACTTTTGTTTGATAAAGACAGAACCACTAAGAAAAACTGAAAAGGTATGTGTAACACATCTAAAACTATTAAAGGTAAAAGGTTTCCGTATTAAGATAAACGACCCTTCAATATCTATTAATTAGTGCATATATCCTAGAGATAAGACCTGACGACTGGCTAAGGGTGAAACCTATCTCCCAGTCTAGGAACACTGTCTTAAAGGAACAATGACTAAGTTTCCTTTCAATCGGGAGAGGGTAATAGATTTGAAGAGGTAACATAGCTTGTTCACAGTGACCTTCGGGGTCTAGTGAGAAATACAAGCTAGTGGGAGATTTTGAATGGTGACATTTTGTCTGATAACTACTCAAAACGCTGATTAGTTTATCGAAAGAATACGAGGAGGAGTCTCTGATTTTAGCAGAGAATAGAGTATTCCATGCTCAGAAATAGGCCATCGCATAGTCTTTGGACTGATGCTCGGCCTGCCTTTAAGTGGAGTGATTTCCACTGAGGAAGAAACCGTAGCCTCGCCTTGCATAGTTATTTATGTGCTACAATACACTGCTTAACGCGATTAAGATATTGTTGCAAAATAACGGTTAACATTATTATGTAAACCGAGAAGTCTACCTAGAAGATGCTCGTCAATTTATGGAAAGGAATGAATTCGGTTTACTCCACTTCCGTAAATATAAGCATTTAGCACTTAATGCTTGAAGGTAGGACTGGAGATTTTGCGCTTACATTCAGATTGTAACTATTCTTGAAATATCTTAATGCGACGAGTGAAGGTTGGTTATAAGGTTCTTGAGATCAGAAAGTGACGCTTGAACTGTCACAAACCTTCTGATAGAATCTATAAGTAACAGCCTTAAGCCTTGGAGTACGGTTACCCAAAGGTAGTTACTATCTGATTTAATCAGACCACGTCCAACATCGGTTGATGGTGACTACACTGATAAATACTACTAGATCGAATGTCAATCCACCTAAAACGCAGTGGGAGTATGGTTTAACCGTTGACCCATTGTGGTTTTGTGGACTTTATAGTCTGTTGGGGTGATTGATAACCTATGGCTCTTGGTGGGCTGTATAGGATTCTGATCATAGAGGTTGGTTTGAAAGCCTTGACCCTGTGAATGGAGTTTTGGTACTCCAATTCTGTTCAGCCTCTTGTAGAACCACCTGAGTGTCTCAGGCCCAGTGGGAGCAATTGGATCTACACGGAAAAGAGTCGAATGAATAGGAAATTTTAAACTTTCAGCGCAAAGCTGAGTGGTCAATGGGTGATTCCCTGACAAGTAGAGAGTTAACCAGACCTTGAACTCTCTCACCACTCACTCTTGCTAGATTTCGTTAGAAAGCAGAAAATAGGGGTGATTACAAACAGAGTCTGGATTCATTCGGAACAGAAGGGTCTTGGTTAGAGCAAATGGCAGGATGACTGCCGGGGCTTATATCCTTTGTGGATTTAAGAGAACCTCTCGGTCATTTAAATTCACATGTTTTAAAATATGTGGACTTGACCAGAATATTGATAAGTCTTTCGTAGACTGGATATCAATATTGGTAAAGTAGTATTTTTAGTGTTCATAATTGATAACACCGCAACGGTTGGAAACAACATGGGTGTGCTATCGAAGTCGGAAAGCGACACGTCAAGATTCTCTGGATGAGAGAATTGAACTATATTCTAAGAATTTGATTCGGTCAAATTCACAAGAATGAGTCAATGGCTATCATATCCGTCTTATTGGTTAAGATGATCTTGCATATACGTATGCAACATTCAACGAGAGTAGTGTTAGGTGTAGTGCCCGAAAGACAATTTGTGTAATTGTTTTTAATAATGGATGACAGAATTTATCTCACCTTAGTTACTTGCTTTGTGCTTGTAAAGTATACACTGCTACAAACCCTAAGTATATACGTATGTAACCACTTAACTCGGTGTATGGATTACACGTGAGGATTGAGTTAGTGGAGATATGCTTAAAGCGTTAGTCCGTGGTGAACTTAATCGAGTTTAGGGTCTCTTGATTAAACACCAATAATGCACCCGTAACACCTTAGGGTGTGATAGTCTTATCCGGTTTGTTGGTGAGGGTACCTACGTGGGGCATTTATATATGATGGCATTCATATAGATCGGACCGATTTAATCCGTATTTCTCGATATAATTCCATAATCGAGGAATCTTATTAAATCATTAGATGATCATATATGGATCAACCTTAATCCGAGAGGTGATCACGGGGTCCGCTTGTCCCGAGGTAGTGTTTGATGTGTTAGTTACGGTTCACTTAAATATGTGTTCCAAGCCACTTCTCATTGGCACTATCTCCGGATGAGTGAGTTAGTTCGATTTTCACGTACATGGAATCCATTCCTTCCCGCGGGAAGTAGAGAGATAGTCCCCTTATTTGTTAGCCCTAAGAAAATGATTGATGGGCCCAGTTCATGTTAGACTAATTAGCTACTAGTCAGATATGTGAACTAATTGATCACTAGGGGGTTAATGGTAAATAAGGATAAGATATTCTGAGTCGGGTTAACGGAGACTTCCCACTCAGAATGGACAGTCTATAGAGGGTTAATCCGTATGTAGTGATTATATCAATGGACGCTTATTCACTCTATGGGTTGAGTATAAGTATACATCTTTAATCGGTAGAGTTCAGTTTCGGGTTTATGGTGGCGTAATCCCGGAATTAATAATTAATGTACTTATTTCGTTCGATGAATAATTAATTATTGGAGCTACCGGTTATAGGTCCATGGTCCCCGATGTGGCTTCGTAATTCGGACTAATAATCTTGTTATTTGGGCCTCGGTGATAATTAATTGGTCGGGCTAATTAATTGATATGCATGAATATTATTTAGTTGAAATTTAAATAATATAATACACGAAAAAGACATCTTCTCGTGGGCCGGTGGGCTTAGTGTGGCGCCAATATGTCTTGGATTTTCCAAGAAATTAATTTTCCTGGATAATGACATATTGTGTAATTAGTTATTTATTTGTTAAATAATTAATTGGATAAATAAAAGAAAATATTGTATTTATTATTTATCTCTTAACTATAAGGATAATTATATTTTCTTATTATAAGATTATAATTATCTCTTATTTTTATTGGATAATAATATTTAGAATTTTCTCTTTTATTTTGTTAAACCGATTGGGTATAGGTTTTCTCTCTTGGATTTTGCCTATAAAAAGAGAGTTCTCCCCGAGCCCTAAGGGTAGTAAAAGCCACGAAATTCATAAGAAAAAAAGGCTAAGGAATTCGATCCTTAGCTCCACCCGGTTGAAGAAAAACTTGGGGTTTTTCTTGGTGTTGCATATCAAGGAGGTTCGTGTATCAAGAAGGGTGTCCACCAACCGCCATTTGGAGAACACATCAGAAGATCTTGGCTTCTCTTCCTACTATTGGTAACATGATCTTAACCCCCTTGTAGTAGTTAAATCCTTTATTTATGTATTGTGATGTATAAATCGTGATCCATCCGCTGCGCGTAGATCTAATTCGTTTAGATCTAAGAACCTGTATCCTTCATGTGGTATCAGAGCAAGGTTCCACGATTTATATAGTCATAATCATAATTAAACGATTTAAAGGAGTGGAATTGCATGTAGGTAAATTTTATTTATTGTTTTATGCATTGATAATGATTAATTGCTATGGTTGAAGAGATGGATTAGGGGTTGGCACTGTTTACCCGTTAGATCTATTGTAAACTCATATAAACGACGAAAATTCGTTCATATGAGTATAGAAAATTATGTAATTTTTTTTATTGCAATTTTAATTTCCTGAAAATAGATCTGTTTAGTAGCTGTTTAGTCATTTAGTTTTTGCCGTTAATCAAGCCGCTGAAACGACAATCCCTCCGGTCAGAATCAAGATTGGAAGATGATGAACAATCCTAAAAATTTTGGCGTCGATCGGAGTTCGTTTTGATATCCGTTGATTGCTGCAAAAAAGCTGCTGTAACAGAAAAACGCAGGATTCACAGAAACCCTACCTGTGACTTCCTCGAATTTCTGGGAGAGTTTGCACCGTTGAAACGCAAATCCAACTGGTCAGATCGATAAATATTGAGTTTTTGACGTGGCATAAAAATTTCAGGTCGATCGAGATTCATCGCGATTCCCGATCGGCCTCGGGAAGTCTTTGAGGCGCTGCGGTAAAAGTCAGATTCAGCAGCAAGTTGGGCGGCTCACTGGAGAAAATTGACAAGTCAAAGCTCCGATCCAACCGTCCATATTGAAGCCTAAGGAGTGAGGAACAGATCTGGAAATTTTCGTTGCGATCCGAGTTCGTTTGGTTTTCTGATCATCGAATATTTTGAACAGCTGCAGATTATGTTAGAAAGTAGTAAACCCTAGTTAGGGTTTGGTTGATTTATTTTCTAATAGGTTAGATACGGGGGTGCCAACGGTCCATCTCGATGTTTATTTTCCGAACTAGTATACATGTTTAGATTGTGTGTGTAGAACCGGAAAATTGCCATGACATGCATCATATCATGAATTCCACTCCATATGCATACATGTAGAAATTAATTCGAGGAATTAGTTAGGCATGTATAAAACACGCAATTAGTTTTAATTAATTGTTTGATATTAATTAGAAACTAATTAGGGTAAAAACCGAGGAACACGGGTTTTTTCAATCGTCGAGGTTGGGTGATGGATTCTCGGTGAATCCCACTCGCGAAAGCATAATGAGTAAAATCCCGAAACCTCATGGTTAAGGTGTTGGATTCTCGGTGAATTCCACCTTACCTAGACGAGATTACGTTTTTGTTCCGTAGTGTCTACGTGAAAGTTTGATGTTTAAGGATTGGATAATCATGGGCAAACATGGTTCGAAAGTGGTTTAACCACGGTTGGGTGGTCAACAGAAGCTACGGCTCGATCGACTTCACCCTCCACGTGTGGCGTTTGCACGGGGGTCCGGCAAGGCTGAGCCATCCGAAGAGCCACTACGGCTCAACGGAGCTCCCCTAGTCTTGACCCGTCCGACGGCCACATATGTTCCAACGATTAGGTCGGGTGGGCTATCCCACATAACCGACACCATTCGGGCCTTTGATTTATTGTTCCTTAATGTAATATCAAGTCCAAAAATGTGATCAGTAAACCCACCACTTTTTCAAAATATTGAGTGGGAGCGGGAGGGCGACAGCCGACCCCACGGCCTCTACTGTTGACACAAGCAACGTGAGAGAATGGTGACGCCTCGTGCCGGCCTGGGACCGGCCTCCCTAAGGAAGGCCTTCACCGCTATCAAAATTCAAGGCTTGGTCTCCGAAAGGATAGGATTTTGGGTACTCGTCGGGTCACTGACCGACCCTACACTCGGGGTCTACCTAAAAATGCGAGACAAGTAGGTCACACTCATAAAGGGTATTTTTGGTAGTACTTTGGTGAAAAAGGAAAGGTTATTGACGATCACAAATGAGATGTTTGATTCTCAATTTGATCTTCAATATTAATCGAAACCTCTTTAACCTACCCTAAGGCGGCACTGAGGTATTAGATTAAATCCTTGGAACGGTAGGATAGACTATAAGTACTTAGTTTATAGTTCCTAAAATTTATTAGTAGTGTATGATTTGGATTTATTTCGTCAATTTTATTTACAACCGTTATACATATCTCTCTAGGGTGCTAGACTGCTAGTGTAAAATTGACTAGTAATGACTTCGTTAAAAAGTGGTAAGTAACTAGAACGTTTGTACTTATTAATCTCACATGCGATTAATTTTTCGGAAGAGGTATTTCTCTCGAGCCTTCAAAACTTAAGTGACGTAAATAAGTATGTCACTGCTGTCACTCGTGCAGTACGAGAGACAACCGTAGTTAGTTTGAAAGATGATTGGGACGATAAAATTCTTCTAGTGAATTTTAATTGTGTAATGACTACACGAGAAATTTTCAAATAGAAAAATTGGAGAATCATAAATTAAAGTGTCGCTAGTTAGACGGTATTTGGAACCGATAAACTAGTGGGAGCTTTTGTCTTATGTTTTTCTAAAATTAGTCCCACTGGGTAACACTTTCATTAGACATCCCACAGTTCACGAGTAGTGTCTACTCATACGAACTGCTAGTTCAAGACTATTTCCTTTTAAGGAAAGTTAAGAATGGGAAAGAATGTCTATAAGTGTTAATCATCTTAAGCGAAGTTTTGAGGCTAAACCGAAACATTAAATAAAGAAAGTATAGGATAAGGAAAGAGATTTCGGATCACTAACCAATGAATCCTTAGCAACTTTCTTAACCGAGTAACTTGACTCGGTAGCTTAGTTCTTTGGAAGAACAAGGAAGCTGTGCATTAACGATTAATAGAGTAACAACGGGCAGTAATTTCAGCTACAATAGTGGGAGTGATATAAGGAAATGAATTTCGGATTCTATCCTTGAATATCACAGAAAAATTTATTTTTTAGTTTACAGATTCGTTGAAACAAATGGATTCACTTTCAACTCGATATATTGTTGCCTCATAGAAAGTGAAGATGACATTTGTAGTACGAATCCGAGACTCGGACTTTTGTTTGATAAAGTCAGATTTCTAAGAAATGATGAAAAGGTATATGTAACACGTCTTAAACTCGTTATAGGCGAATGGTTTCCGTATTAAGATAAACGATTCTTCAAAATCTATTAATTAGTGCATATATCCTAAAGATAAGACCTAATGAGCGGCTAAGGGTGATTCCTATCTCCCGGTCTCGGAACATTGTCTTAAAGGAACAATGACTAAGCTTCCTTTCAATTGGGAAAAGGGTAATAGATTTGAATGGGTAACATAGCTTGTTCATCATCACCTTTGGGGTCTAGTGAGAGATACAAGCTAGTGGGAGATTTTGAGTGGTGACATTTTGTCTGATAACTACTCGAAACACGGTTTAGTTTATCGAAAGAATACGAGGAGAAGTCTCTGATTTTAATAGAGAATAGAGTATTCCATGCTCAGAAATAGGCTATCGCATAGTCTTGGGACTGATGCTCGGCCTGCCTCCTAGTCGAATGATTCTCACTGAGGAAGAAACCATAGACTTGGAAGAAACCATAGACTTGCCATATATAGTTACTGATGTGCTACAATACACTGCTAAACTTGATTAAGATAATTGGTTGCAAAACAACGGTTAACATTATTATGTAAACCGAGAAGTCTACCTAGAAGATGCTAGTGAATTTATGGATAAGGAGTGAATTCGGTTCACACCACTACCCTAAATGTAGGCATTTAGCATTTAATGCTTGAAGGTAGGATCGGAGATTTTGCACATACGTTCGATTGTGATTTGTTCGTGAAATATCTTAATGTGACGAGTGAAGGTTGGTTATAAGATTCTTGAGATCGAAAGTGACGGTTGAATCGTCACAAAGATTCTGATAGAATCTATAAGTAGCAGCCTTAAACCTTGGAGTACGGTTACCCAAATGTAGTTACTATCTGATTTAATCAGACCACGTCCAACATCAGTTGTTGGTGATTACACTGATAAATACTACTAGATCAGAATATCAATCCACACAAAACACAGTGGGAGTATGGTTTAACCGTTGACCCATTGTGGTTTTGTGGACTTTATAGTCTGCTGGGGTGATTGATAACCTATGGCTCTTAGTGGGTTGTATAGGATTCTGATCATAGAGGTTGGTTTGAAAGCCTTAACCCTATGAATGGAGTTTTGATACTCCAGTTCTGTTCAGCCTCTTGTAGAACCACCTGAGTGTCTCAGGCCTAGTGGGAGCAATTGGATCTACACGGAAAAGAGTCGAATGAATAGGAAAGTTTAAACTTTCAGCGCAAAGCTGAGTGGTCTAGGGGTGATTCCCTGACAAATAGAGAGTTACCCAGACCTTGAACTCTCTCACCACTCACTCTTGCAAGATTTCGTTAGAAAGCAGAAAATAGGGGTGATTCCCTGAGACTTTCTTGCCGAAAAACGGAGTCTGGATTCATTCGGAACAAAAGGGTCCTGGTTAGAACAAATGGCAGGATGACTGTCAGGGCTTATATCCATTGTGGATTTAAGAGAACCTATCGGTCATTTAAAGTCACATGTTTTAAAATATGTGGACTTGACCAGAATATTGATAAGTCTTTCGTAGACTGGATATCAATATTGGTAAAGTAGTAGTATTAGTGTTCATGAATGATAACACCGAAACGGTTGGAAACAACATGTGTGTGCTATCCGAAGTCGAAATCGACAAACCAAGATTCTCTCGGATGAGAGAATTGGACTATATTCTAAGAATCGATTCGGTCGATTCACGAGAATGAGTCATTGGCTATCCCACCTATCTTATTGAATAAGATGATTATGCATATACGTATGCAACATTCATCCGAGAGTAGTCCTACCCTACCTCTCGGGAATGATTCTCTAAATCTTCGGATAAAGAGAAAATGGGATAGAGTCTCTCTTGGATAATGGCAAGTCAAAGTTATCACAAGTCAATAGTAATCGAATCTTGGATTCGAGCAATAAGTAGCCGTTTAGTACGTCCTCAAGTATCTTTAGATAACGAGGAATCATATGCTTGTATATTCGGGTGCAAACTTGAATATGGTTGACTACACTGATTCTGACTTGTAGTCAGATTAAGGATGATCATTAAGTTGATCTCGGGCTCAGTGTTTACTCATAGTGCTTAGAATTTCCTTTTATGGTCTGGAGTAATTCCAGGTCTGATGAAACGATATCACTTCATTGTGAAAACAGTGAAGAGATAGCTTAGAAGGATCTTCTCAGTCACTAGAAGTCAAAAGCATATTGAGAGAGACTACCTGCCTGATTAGATGGACCAGCGAAGTTTCGATCCTAAAGATCGTGTCGAGCTGACAACCTAGCTGATCAGTCGAGTGCTTGAAGGGTACGGCATTGATAGATATGTCTCATCTGCTTTTAGAGCAAGTGGGAGAGTGTTGTGAATAAGATGAGAAAGGGTGTACTCTAAAAACAATCGTTGCTTGTCATTTCAAGCAAGTGGGAGATTGTTAGGTGTAGTGCCCGAAAGACAATTTGTGTAATTGTTTTTAATAATGGATGACGAAATTTATCTCACCTTAGTTACTTGCTTTGTGCTTGTAAAGTATACACCGCCGCAAACCCTAAGTATATCCGTATGTAACCACTTAACTCGGTGTATGGATTACACGTGAGGATTGAGTTAGTGGAGATATGCTTAAATCGTTAGTCCGTGGTGAACTTAATCGAGTTTAGGGTCTCTTGATTAAAACACCAATAATGCACCCGTAACACCTTAGGGTGTGATAGTCTTATCCGGATTTGTTGGTAGAGGGTACCTACGTGGGGCATTTATATATGATGGCATTCATATAGATTTGGACCGATTTAATCGTATTTCTCGATATAATTCCGTAATCGAGGAATCTTATTAAATCATTAGATGATCATATATGGATCAACCTTAATCCTGAGGTGATCACAGGGTGCTGCTTGTCCCGGGGTAGTGTTTGATGTGTTAGTTACGGTTCACTTAAATATGTGTTCCAAGCCACTTCTCATTGGCACTATCTCCGGATGAGTGAGTAGTTCTGATTTTCACAGACATGGAATCCATTCCTTCCCGCGGGAAGTAGAGAGATAGTCCCCTTATTTGTTAGCCCTAAGAAAATGATTGATGGGCCCAGTTCATGTTAGACTAATTAGCTACTAGTCAGATATGTGAACTAATTGATCACTAGGGGGTTAATGGTAAATAAGGATAAGATATTCTGAGTCGGGTTTACGGAGACTTCCAACTCAGAATGGACAGTCTATGGAGGGTTAATCCGTATGTAGTGATTATATCAATGGACGCTTATTCACTCTATGGGTTGAGTATAAGTATACATCTATAATCGGTAGAGTTCGGTTTCGGGTTTATGGTGGCGTAATCCCGGAATTAATAATTAATGTACTTATTCTGTTCGATGAATAATTAATTATTGGAGCTACTGGTTATAGGTCCATGGTCCCCGATGTGGCTTCTGTAATTCGGACTAATAATCTTGTTATTTGGGCCTCGGTGATAATTAATTGGCCGGGCTAATTAATTGATATGCATGAATATTATTTAGTTGGGCTAAATAATATAATACGAAAAAGACATTTTCTCGTGGGCCCGGTGGGCTTAGTGTGGTGCCAATATGTCTTGGATTTTCCAAGAAATTAATTTTCCTGGATAATGACATATTGTGTATTTAGTTATTTATTTGTTAAATAATTAATTGGATAAATAAAAGAAAATAATGTATTTAGTATTTATCTCTTAACTATAAGGATAATTATATTTTCTTATTATACGATTATAATTATCTCTTATTTTTATTGGATAATAATATTTAGAATTATCTCTTTTATTTTGTTAAACCGATTGGGTATAGGTTTTCTCTCTTTGATTTTGCCTATATAAAGAGAGTTCTCCCCGAGCCCTAAGGGTAGTAAAAGCCACGAAATTCATAAGAAAAAAGGCTAAGGTGTTCGATCCTTAGCTCCACCCGGTTGAAGAAAAACTTGGGGTTTTTCTTGGTGTTGCATATCAAGGAGGTTCGTGTATCAAGAAGGGTGTCCACCAACCGCCATTTGGAGAACACATCGGAAGATCTTGGCTTCTCTTCCTACTATTGGTAACATGATCTTAACCCCCTTGTAGTAGTTAAATCCTTTATTTATGTATTATGATGTATAAATCGTGATCCATCCGTTGCGCGTAGATCTAATTCGTTTAGATCTAAGAACCTGCATCCTTCAAGTAGTCCTACCCTACCTCTCAGGAATGATTCTCTAAATCTTCGGATAAAGAGAAAATGGGATAGGGACTCTCTTGGATAACGGCAAGTCAGGTTATCACAAGTCAATAGTAGTCGAATATCGGATTCGAGCATTGAATAGCGGTTTTAGTACGTCCTTAAGTATCTTTGAAGAACGAGGAATAATGTGCTTGAATATTCGGGTGCAAACTTGAATATGTTTGACTACACTGATTCTGACTTATAGTCAGATTAAGGATGATCGTTGGGACGATCTCGGGCTCAGTGTTTACTCATAGTGCTTAGGAATTTCCTTCCTGATGTAGGAGTAATTCCAGGTCTAGTGAGCCGATATCACTTCATTGTGAAAATAGTGAAGAGATAGCTTAGAAGGATCTTCTCAATCACTAGAGGTCAAAAGCATATTGAGAGAGTACCGCCTGATTAGATGGACCGGCGACGTGTCGATCCTAAAGATCGTCTGGAGCCGACAACCTAACTGATCAGTGTACCAAGTCGAGTGCTTGGAGGGTGCGGCATTGAGGGATATATCTCATCTACTTTTAGAGCAAGTGGGAGAGTGTTGTGAATAAGATGAGAATGGGTGTGCTCTAAAAACAATCGTTTCTTGTCATTTCGTGCAAGTGGGAGATTGTTAGGTGTAGTGCCCGAAAGACAATTTGTGTAATTGTTTTTAATAATGGATGACAGAATTTATCTCACCTTATTACTTGCTTTGTTCTTTTAAAGTAATACACTGCTGCAAACCCTAAGTATATCAGTATGTAACCTCTTAACTCAGTGTATGGATTACACGTGAGGATTGAGTTAGTGGTGATATACTTAATCTGTTAGTCCGTGGTGAACTTAATCAGAGTTTAGGGTCTCTTGATTAAAACACCAATAATGCGCCCAGAAACACCTTAGGGTGTGATAGTCATATCCGGACTGTCGGTAGAGGGTACCTACGTGGGGCATTTATATATGATGGCATTCATATAGGACTGGACCGATTTAGTCCGTATTTCTCGATATAATTCCGTAATCGATGAATCTTATTAAATCATTAGATGATCATATATTGATCAACCTTAATCCTGAGGTGTTCACAGGGTGCTACTTGTCTCGGGGTAGTGTTTGATGTGTTAGTTACGGTTCACTTAGATATGTGTTCCAAGCCACTTCTCATTGGCACTATCGCCTGATGAGTGAGTAGTTCTGATTTTCACAGACATGGAATCCATTCCTTCCTGTGGAAAGTAGAGAGACAGTCCCATTATTTGTTAGCCCTAAGAAAGTGATCGATCGGCCGAGTTCATATTTAGACTAATTAGCTACTAGTCAGATATGTGAACTAATTGATCACTAGGGGGTTAATGGTAAATAAGGATAAGATATTCGAGTCGGGTTCACGGAGACTTCCCTCTAAAAATGGACCATCTATGGAGGGTTAATCTTGTATGTAGTGATTATATCAATGGACGCTTATTCACTCTATGGGTTGAGTATAAGTATACATCTATAATCGTTAGAGTTCAGTTTCGGGTTTATGGTGGAGTAATCCCGGAATTAATAATTAATGTACTTATTCTGGTCGATGAATATTTAATTATTGGAGCTACTGGTTATAGGTCCATGGTCCCCGATGTGGCTTCTGTAATTCGGACTAATGATCTTGTTATTTGGGCCTCAGTGATAATTAATTGGCTGGGCTAATTAATTGATATGCATGGATATTATTTAGTTAGGCTAAATAATATAATACACATAAAAGACATTTTATGTGGGCTTGGAAACCCTAAAGGTGGCGCCAATGATGTTATTTAATTAGAGAGAAATTAGTTTTCTTGGATAATTATTTGACATGTGATTTATCTTTTATTTGTTAAATGATAATTCATAGAATATTAGATAATAATATGATTTATCCTAATTTGTTTGGGATAATCATTTTATTTATCTTTTATTTGGAATAAAGGATTAATGTAATTATTAAATCCTTGGAGGACAAGGATTACTCTCCTATATAAAGAGAGTTCTCCCAAGCCTTAGAGATGGGGAAAATTTCGAATTGACCACCAAAAAGGAGAGAAAAATTAGTTTTCTTGTCTTGGGTTTTAGAAGAAGAAAAACTCTAAGTTTTTCTTGGTGTTGCATATCAAGGAGGTTCATGTATCAAGAAGGGTGTCCACCAACCACCGTTTCGAGAACACATCGGAAGATCAAGGCTTCTCTTCCCGATATTGGTAACATAATCTTAACCCCCTTGTAGTAGTTAAATCCTTTATTTATGTATTGTGATATATAAATCGTGATACATCCGCTGCGCGTAGATCTTACTCATATAGATCTAAGATCCTACATCCTTCAGTAATATCGTCTGATGGATCAAGATCCACCTGATTACGCAGCAGAAAGTGGAAGATCGAGATCTAGTCAACCAAAATACATAAAATAATAGATCTAAACCTACGAGGGGGTTTAGATTGCCTACCGGTTTATTGTGAATAAACGTCTAGAACAATCTTCAATCCAAGCTAGTTGAGAGCCTAGTTGAGAAGCCAAAGTCTTCCAACGTGTGTCTCCAAGCACCACCAAGTGGATGGTGTTTCAAGCCGCCGGACCTCCTCGATATCTTTGCCGGAATAATCCCGAGGATTATTCAACTCAAAACCCAAAGTGTGTGAGCCAAAAATTCAAAGCTCAAAACACTTACAAAACCGCAAATCGTGATGTGTCATATGGCTCGGGAGAACTCTCTTTATATAGGAGAGTAATCCTTGTCCTCCAAGGATTTAATAATTAAGAGATAATTATTAGATTAATCCTTATTTCAAATATAAGATAAATAATATTATTATATAATACTTCATGAATTATCATTTAACAAATAAAAGATAAATCACAAGTCAAATGATTATCCAAGAAAACTAATTCCTTAACAATTAAGTAACATCAAATTTCGGCCACAACCCTAGGTAGTAAAGGGCCACACGAAATTTTGACACATTGGGCCGAGTCCACGAAAAATTTCTTTTCCATGTATTTAATTATCTAGTCCAAGTAAACAATTAATCCACATATCAGTTAAATAGTCCAATCCAACTATTTAATTATAATTGAGGTGAAACGACGAGAAAACGTATGCTATGTTAGGAGCCACGTCAGGAACCATGGACCCATATTCAGTAGCTACAATAAATTAAATAATATTATCCATCAGACCGAACAATAATATTCAATCAATTAATTCGGGGATTACTTCTTTAAATCTATTACCCTTTCCCGATTGAAAGGAAACTTAGTCTTGTCTTTAGGGAATATGCACTAATTAATAGAATAGAAAGAAGCGTTTATCGAAACACGGAAACCATTTGCATTTATATATTTTTAGGTGTGTTACTAATACATTTTTAGCAAGGCTTAGTGGTTCTGACTTTATCAAACAAAAGTCCGAGTCTTGGATTCGTGCTATGAATTTTATATTCATCGTCAATAAGACAAACAAATTATCCTATTGAAAATGAATACGTTCGTTCCAACGAATCCGAAAATAGAAAATGAATTTTCTGTGATACTCAAGAATTGAATCCGAGATTCATTTCCTTATATAACTCCCACTAGTCTATATGAAATAACTGCCCGTTGTCTATTTTATTTATCGTTTAATGCAAAGCTACCTAGTTCTTCCAAAGAACTTTAGCTTTCGAGAAAAATTGCTAAGGATGCATTGGTCAATGATCCGAAATCACTTTCCTTATCCTCTAATTTCCAATTTATTAATTTTCCGGTTTAGCCTTAAAACTACTTAGTTTAGATGACTAACACATATAAACATTCTTTCCCATTCTCGACTTTCCTTAAATGGAAACAAAGTCTTGAACTAGCGATTCGTTTGAGTAGACACTACTCTTAAAGCGTGGGATGTCTAATGATGTGTTACTAGCGTGGACTATTCGATTTTTCTAATCGACAAATCATAAGACCAAAGCTCCCACTACTTTATCGGTTCCAAATTCCGTCTAACTAGCAACACTTTGTTTGAATGGTTTGAGAGATCATAATAAAGCTTCCACTAGTTTATCGGTTCCAAATACCGTCTAACTAGCAACACTTTGTATTTATGATTTTTCAAAGATTAGAAAATCACTCAGAACTACGCTCCCACTAGTTTATCAGTTCCAAATAATGTCTAACTAGCAATGCTTTGTTCATGATGTTTCAAAAGATTGGAAAAACTCCAGAGCTAAGCTCCCACTAGTTTATCTGTTCCAAATACCGTCTAACTAGCAACGCTTTATTCTTGTTTTTTCAATGAGAAGAGAAACTCATGTGTAGTCTATTACACATTTCTAATGATTCGGAAAAACAACAAATCATAAGACTAAGGCTCCTACTAGTTTATCGGTTCCAAATACCGCCTAACTAGCAACGCCTTATGTATGATTTTCCGATTTTTCAATTAGAAATTTGATGTGTAATTACACTTTTAAAATTCACTAAATGAATTTTATATATGGTCCTAAATCATCTTTTGTAAAAGTACGGTCGTTTCTCGTTTTACACGAGAGACATCCGTGACATACCTATACTATGTCATTAAGTTTTTAAAGGCTCAAGAGAAAATCTTTTCCGAAAATTAACTGCATTTATTGATAATTACAACGTACTTGTTACTTTCCACATTTTTAATGAAGTTCTATTGCTAACAGTTTAGTAGCCTAGAGATTTAGTTGTAAAAAAATATAACAGAAAGTTAAATTCAAAAAAATAAATTTTCACTACTAGATTTTTATTTTAGGAATTATAAACTATTAAAAGTTTATCCTACCATTCCAAGGATTTAACCTCGCACCTTAGTGCCGCCATAGGGTTGGTCAAAGAGGAGACGGTTAAACTGAGACAATCTCTCTCAATGATTAAGCTTTGAGAATCGAACATCTCACGGGAATCAGACATCCCGGGCCTTAATCATCGATTACCTTCCTTTTTCTAGCCTAGATATTTCGAAAATATCCATAAAGCATGTGATCTACTATATCAGATCTCAAAGTACGCCCTGAGTATGCCGCCGTAGGGTCGGTCAGTGACTCAACGAGTACCCAAAATCCTATCCTTTCAGAGACCAAGCCTTGAATTTTGATAGGGGTGAACACCATCCGTATGGGGCCGAAATCAAGACGGCTCGAGGCGTCACCCTTCTCTCACATGATTGCATCTATAGTAGAGGCCGTGGGGTCGGTTGTCCCCTTCCCCGCTCCCACTCAATAATTTGAAAAATGGTGTGTTTACTAATTACGGTTTCGGTCTTGACAATAAGAAACAATAAATCAAAGTACTCCGACAGGGTCGGTTATGTAGGCAAGCCTACACCGTCTTATTCATTGGAACATATGTGACAGTTCAGGCCAATCCGGCAAGAGAAGCCCCGTTTAGCCCGAAGGCTTATCGGCTATGCTAAGTCTTGTCGAACTACTGTAACTTACATCACACGTGGAGGGGAGTCGATTGAGCCGAAGCTCTGTTGAACTCGCCCAACCATGGTTAGACCATTTCCGAACCTATGTACTAAGATTTTCTGATTTCTAAATTGTCACCCAAAGCGTAATCTCGTTTCTGTTTAAGGTGGGTTCACTGAGAAACCAGCACCGAAAAGCTCAACGATTTATCTAAGTGGGATTCACCGAGAATCCATCACTAAAATCGTAACGATTGACAAAACCCAGGTCCTCGGTTTTAATAATTAGTTACTTAATTAATTAACTACCACATATTAATTAAAAAAAGCTTTTTAACTAATTATACGAGTTATACATGCCTAATTTATTCGAAATAAACTAGCTACATGTATGCATTGGAGTGGAATAATGATATGATGCATGTCATGGCAATTTTCCGGTTTCTATCACATAATTTCGATCATACACGAAAAAATAACTGAAAAAATAAACACCGAGATGGATCATTGGTACCTCCGTATCTAACCTATTAAAAAAAAACACAAACCCTAACTAGGGTTTACTATTTTCTAATCTTCTTTGCCGTGTTTTATCGACAATTGGACATCCAAAGGAACTTTGATCGTCACGAAACTTCATGGACCTGTTCTTTACTCCTCCTAATTCTATACGAACGGTTGGATCTTCGTTTCAACGGTCCAATCCCTTCCACAAATTCGACGGCGGAGTGGGGCTGCAGTGCTTTTAAGACACAACAGCGACTTTATTGTAACGATTGGACATCGAGATGGACTCCGTTCATCACAAAATTTTGAGGGCCTGTTATTCAACTTTTAGCCTTCATTCCGACTGGAGGGATTGTCGTTTCAACCGGTCAATCACCGGGAATAAATAAAACAACGAATAGAAACAAAACAGATCTACTTCTAGGAACTAAAATTACAAAATTTCATATACTCATATAAACGAATTTATATGAGTTTACAATAGATCTAACGAGTAAACAATACCAACCCCAATCCATCTCTTCAACCACGACGATCACAAGGCAAAATACATGAATAAATTTCGATGCATATAGAAAAGCAAACGAAAAACAAAAAAAAAAACAATCTATACATGCTTTTTCCACTCCTAGATCTAAAATTCACATACTTTGATTGATAGATCAAATGCTCTGCTACCACTTGTAGGATGTAATATCGTCGGATGGATCAAGATCCACCCGATTACGCAGCGGAAAGTACAAGATCTAGATCTAGTCAACCAAAATACATAAAATAATAGATCTAAACCTACGAGGGGGTTTAGATTGCTTAGCGGTTTATTGTGAATAAACGTCTAGAACAATCTTCAATCCAAGCTAGTTGAGAGACTAGTTGAGAAGCCAATGTCTTCCAACGTGTGTCTCCAAGCACCACCAGGTGGATTGTGTTTCATGCCGCCGGACCACCTCGATATGCTACCGGAATAATTCCGAGGATTATTCATCTCGAAACCCTAAGTGTGTGAGCCGAAAATTCAAAGCTCAAAACACTTACAAAACCGCAAATTGTGATGTGTCATATGGCTTGGGAGAACTCTCTTTATATATGAGAGTAATCCTTGTCCTCCAAAGATTTAATAATTAAGAGATAATTATTAGATTAATCCTTATTTCAAATAAAAGATAAATAAAATAATTATCCCAAACAAATTAGGATAAATAATATTATTATCTAATATTTCATGAATTATCATTTAACAAATACAAGATAAATCACATATCAAATAATTATCCAAGAAAACTAACTCCTTAACAATTAAATAACATCAAATTTCGGCCACTACCCTAGGTTGTAAAGGGTCACATGAAATTTTGACACATTGGGCCGAGTCCACGAAAAATTTCTTTTCCTAGTATTTAATTATCTAGTCCAACTAAACAATTAATCCACATATCAATTAAATAGTCCAATCTAACTATTTAATTATAATTGAGGTGAAACGACGAGAAAACATATGCTATGTTAGGAGCCACGTCGGGGACCATGGACCCATATTCGTAGCAACAATAAATTAAATAATATTATCCGTCAGACCGAACAATAATATTCAATCTATTAATTTCGGGATTACACCACTATAAACCCGAAACTGAACTCTGCCGAATATAGATAACTTACACTCAACCATGAGTTGATAAGGTGTCCAATGATATAATCATTACATACGGATAAATCCTCCATAGACTGTTCGTTTCGATTCGGGATATCTCCGTAAACCCTTCTCGAAACCTCTTATCCTTATTTACCATTAACCCCCTAGTGATCAATTAGTTTATAACTAATATAATATGAACTCCCGGGATCGATCAGTTTTTAGGATTAACAAATAATGGAACTGTCTGTCTACTTCCCGAGGGAAGGAATGGATTCCATATCTGTGATAGCACAAACTACTCAATCATTCCAGAATAGAGCCAACGAGAACTGTTGGACCACATACTATGAAGTGATCCATACTAACACATCAAACTGTACACTAGTCTAAGTAGTTGTCTGTGATCACCTCAGGATTTAGATTAATCCATATATGATCATCTTGTGATTCGATAAGACTTCTCGATTACGGAATTATATCGAGAACTCAAATCAAATCGGTCCAGCCCTATATGATTATCATCATATATAAATGCCCCACTAGGTAACCTATTACCGACAGTCCGGATAAGACTGTCACACCGTAAAGTGTTTTGGGTGCATTATTAGCATATTAATCATGAGACCCGTATGCAGATTAATCAATGCTACGGACTAAGTTAATTTTAAGTACATCTCACTAACTCAATCCTCTTGTGTATAGCCATACACTGAGTTATGTGATTACATAAACGAGGTACTTAGGGTTTTCAGTAGTGTCTTAATTACAACCATGAATTCATATAATAAGATGAATTATTAATTATGTCATAAAAACAATTAGATAATTGTCTTTCGGGCACTACACCTAACAACTTGCACATTTCCATGCTAAATACTTTATAATTGCACATTTCTATAGAAAATCCACCATACTTGCACATTTTTATAGAAAATCCATTATGTTGGCACGTTTCCATGCAAAATATACGATACTTGCCCATTACCACATAAAATCCATGATACTTGTTGTTGGTCCCTTGGAAAGGTTAACACAAGTTTAGAGGGGGGGGGTAAATAAACTTGTCCCTAAAACTGGATTTTAGACAAATTAAGATTTTATTTTATCTTGTGTGGAGTTGAGTGACAAAGCCTAGTTTAAGTCAAACCGACTTATACAAAAGCGAGTCAACCGGCAGCCGATATAGTTTTTAGCCTTTTTCTTGATCGGTTATTCTCGGTGAAAGATGAGTGTCTAAAACTAAATTCGGTGAATGTCGGTTTGTGAATTGTGACTTGTTTAGCAATCGTTCTTCAAGTATACTATGCAAATAATAAATACCGTAATAAACAAATAATGAATGTAAATGCTTAAAGTAAATGAAACAAGAGTTCTAGAGGTTCCAGGTGGTGTAATCCTGTCAGTCCTCTCTTCCCCTGTGGTGTTGGAGGAAAATTCCACTATAACTTCTTGAGGTGAGCTGTTACAAAAGTCCTAAAAAATAGTCTTTGGCTAATCCTAGCTTCACTATCTAAACAATCATAAAATAGGTTGGATTTCTACTCTTCAAATGCTTGAGCCACCGGTCCTTGAAGGGTTACGTATGCCTCTTCACCAGCTACCACCACAAACACAGTCTACCCGACTACTGATACAACTGTCCTTGGTAAATCCTTCACTGGATTCCTTCACAGTCTGAACCTTTGATGTAGAATCAAAGTTTGCTGAGAATCAATAAATTGATTCTTGTTTGTGGTTCTTCAAAGTGCCTGAATCTAGATGAATTATGTGTAGCTTGAACACTTGAAGAAATTCTTGATTGATCTTGTTAGCGCCGAGATGATAGCAATTCGAATGAACGAGACTAGTGCACAAAATGCTTGTAATCTTGTTAATTCTTGATAAATTTTCTATATGAATCTTGGTGCAAAGTCCTCTATTTATAGTGTATGTTCCAACATTCATCTTGCTTGAATTCGAATTCTATCAACAGCTATATTTTGTGACCGTTCTGACTTGTCAGTATTTAATCCAATAGAATTGTGTTCTTTACAACGATCGTCTGTACTTTCAGTTGTTGGATGACTGACTTATAAAACTGAGTGTCCTAATCAGTTTTATACTGAGTTTGTCAGTTGTCAGTTTCATAACTGACTTGGAGCATTAACTAAGACTTTACTCTTCTTCAAATATTAGTACTCCACTTTTCATTTGATTATCATTGTGTTAATCAGTGTACACCATAAGCATATATCATCTAAGAATACATTGTCCTTATGATTCTTAGGTCTTCATAGAAGATCCATAATGTCGGTTCGAGTCACCACAAACTTGCTCGAAGTCTAACTTTACGATCTCGACTTGTGATCTTCATAAATGAGGCCGAGCCCTCGTTCTTCAATCTTCCATAATTGAGTCTGTGTCCCTCAGTTCTTCTGTCTTCTAGATAAGCCAAATGAGTCTGTGTCCCTCAGTGAACTTACCTTCTTCAGTTTTGAGTGAGCTTCAGTTCTTGGTGTATTCTGAGTCACTTTTGATGACTTGTCTTTTCAGTTTCTTAGATGATTTCCAGTTTTCAATTTTACGACACTACTATCTATTACAGTGCTTGTCTGATGTAACCTATACAAATATTAGACTCAAGTAAAACCTATACATTCAGTTCTAGACATCTTTTTGCTTTTCACTATAATAGCTGGTTTCAGCACTCCATCAATGGGGTTAAGATAATAGCTGATTAAATATGATGAATTATCATCAAAAATAAATTTTATTTCAAAAAATTTCCCCCTTTTTGATGATGCCAAAAATCTCCTTAAAAAAAAGCTTAAAGATAAATACAATAAAAAAATTGTAAAACCGGAAACTGGATTTCATTAAGATATGCAAAAACTGGAATAGTTACACATTAGTAAAAACTGAAATGAGAGCCAAACTGTTCTCTATGCTCTTTGTGTAACTAACTCATATTTCCTTTCCTTATCATGAAGTTGATAAGCTTTTTCCAGCTTGGTGTCTTCTTTGGAGAATGTCTTGAGATAATCCACTTGACAGGAACGCTTCCATTTTCTCCATAAGACTAACTTAGGTAAAGCTGATTCATCCTTGTAGTAGTTTTCAAATTCTGCAACATCAGATTTCATTTGTTCAGTTTTGTCTCTGATCTGCAACTTTTCTTCAATCTTCTGAATCTTCTTATAGTGTGCCATCCTTTGATTATGACACTGGTTAGATAAGAAGTAGTCAAGAGATTCTTCAAAAGTTTTGTCTTCGTATTTCAGCTTCACATTGTTGTGATCATTGACAATTTTCATCCATAAATCCTTTGTTAAAGTAGCTCTCATTTCTCTAGGTTGACTGTATTTTTCAATGAGCTCTTTGTCAGTTAGTTCTATTACAAGAACATAAGGATCTATTTTTGAATTGTATTTCTTCAGTTCTTCTTCCAGATTCATCTTTTCATCATGTAATCTTATCTTTTCTTCTTCAGCTTCCCCCTTTTTGGCATCGTACAACTGATTTACCAACTTATGGGTTGCATGTTGATATGTTGAGATAGTCTTCTGAGAATTAAGCACTTCTTTCAGCTGAGTTTCTAACACATAAATGCGCTGATTTAAATGCCACTGTACTTGAGCATGTGTCTCTCTATCTTTCATGGTTGAGACTTCAAGTTTCTCTTTAAGACTGAGAATTTTAGATGCTGAGCTAGAAGATGATTTCTGAATAATATCCAACTTGGTGTGGACTGAGACGTCCGTTTTCTTTCGATAATCCAAGTATCCAGAAATATCTTTCAAAAGGCCATTGTAAGCTTCCTTTTGTTTGAGCATAATCTTCAGATTTTCTTGTACTTTGCTCATTTCATCTTTTGTCAAAAATTCAGATGGATATGTTGTCTCTTCTTGTTGAATCTCGGGCTGAGTATCATCTTCAATTACCATGAGTTGCTGATTCTCATCCTTTCCATCTGTTTGCTGGTTGTCAGTTGATTGATTTCCATCTGGCAAAACTTTTTGCTGATTAGCAGTTTAAGCTTGAGGGTGAATTTCAGTTTGCAAATCTTGTTGGTCCCAGAGAAGGGTAAAAGTATAGTCAGATGGGGGGGGGGGGGGTGAATGACTATTGTGGAGTTTCAAAAACTTTTCTTGTGTTTAAAAGCTTTTGGGCAGCGGATAAGTCCCTTCTTAATATGTTGTTTTCGAAATAGTTTGTTCAATCACAGATCTATGATATAATTTAGGCAATTAAATAAATGTAGTAAGATAAACAATAGTGAATTTCTCCAATCATCACAGGAGAATGTAAATTGACACAAGACTTATAGTGGTTCAGGGTTGTGTAATCCCTTAATCCACTCTTCTCCTGTGATGATTGGAGAAATTCACTATTGTTTTTACAGATACAATAACCTGATTTTCCTTGACTACAAAAGCTTCACAATCTTCAAGACTATCACTCCCCGACCGCATGCCTTCGTTGACTCGGTCTCTTTCACCGCTCCTTGGGATCAAATCTTTCGGCAGAAGTTATCACAAACACAACTCCTTCTCGATGGCTCGATTCGGTTGCTTGATTGAAGTGAATTGGATTCACGAGAACTTGTTGACCAATCTCAATGCTTGATATTGATATTGTAGCTCTCGTTTTGAGTTGATCAATAGATGTTTCTTTTTAAGCACGATGAAGGCCTTTTTGATTTGACAGACTTTTCGCTTATTGATCGTTTTCTTGTTATTTTCTTTGTCGGTCAATGCCTTCTATTTATAGCCTTGATAATCCTTGATTTGAATTTCCGTTCGTTGGCTATATTAATTAGGGGAATAATCCTTGATTTTATCCTTGATTCCCCCTTAAATGTATTCTCCTTGATTTCGGTGATCAAATTTTTCTTTATTCGTTGATCAGAAATCCGTCCTTGATTTATCCTCTCGTTTATTTGTGCATTTATTGCTTGATCCTCCGAATCTTCATCATATTTCAAAATCTCGATTAAGTAAGGTTTACTTAGTCGTTCTCTCGAACGGTCAAGTGATCCTTCGACTTTGCCGCTTAGATCTTCCTTCACCGCTTTGTATTTACTCACCGATCATCGATTTACTTTGCCGATTCACTCGTTTCCTTCATTCTTTTAAGTTCGGGAGAAATCTTTGTACTTTAATGATCCTTGATTTGTGTGAGATCGGTGTACACCCTATTTAAACATTTAGTTTCATCTCTCAAAACATAACTTAGACTTATTCAAGGTCATCAAAGACTTCCTTTGTTATAAGTCGACCATAATGTCTTCATTTCTTCTCTCGCTAGTAATTGGCTTGTTTTACTCTCGGCTAAAATCTGTTTTTACATTGCCGTCCTACCAACTAGTACAATACTTGTCCGACTCAACTTATATAACATGTCGACTCTAAGTAAAGACTTATACAAATAATTCTAACTTATTTTCAGGCTTGCTATAACAGCTAGTATGGCCATCAACAAAACATAATAAAATGTTCCTAACAATTTCCCCCTTTTTGATGATACCAAAACCCGCATAAGCCTGAACATAAGTATAACAGATCTTTGATAATAAATAGTGGAATAAAACTCAACAGTTTTATTCACCCATTAAGGGCAATAAGATATTGCATCTTTTCCTTTGAAAATCAAAGGCATTTGAGTAAGTAAATCAACATAATAAGGACTACTGATTCTTTTCTTCAAACCTGATGCCCTTGCCTTTCATGACCTTGCCCTTATCCGTTGGGCTTTCCTTAATTCCGTTGGAGCTCTCAGGCTTTCTTTCTTCCCCAATTTTTGCAGCACCAAAATGTTCTTCAAGAATTTTGGTTGCTTCTTCTGATTCAGGGAGAGGACCATACTTTTTCTCAAAGATTTGATTGTTGGCCGTAGTGACATTTATCAGAGTGTCAAGTTGCTGACCAGAATATTCCATAACCTCATTGAGATGGTTGATTTGATGTGTATGATCATTCAAAGTGTCCACCAATGGTTTGAGATGGTTATCAGCCATTTTAGCATGAAACTCAAGGTTGGTCCGAAGATGGTAGGGAATGAGATGTTGCAGGTGGCAAAGCAAGTTGCCCTGTTTCTCCATCACCTCATCTTGAATCTTAATATGACTGATGAGGGCTTCAACCTTGTGGTTTAAGGAGGTTTCATCACCCCTAAAGGCAGTTTTCAAGTTTTGTCTGCTGAGGTATTGCCTTTCCATGTCCACAATGAGCGGTTGAATATCCAGATTGAATAGTCTTTATGGATCAGTTTCCTTTGGAAATTCTTCCTCATCCTCATCATCTGCATCTTCTCCCTTCTCTTTCTCACTTTTTTTCTTCCTCATTAGACTCAGGGTCATTGAGGGGTTGCTGAGGGGTGTGGACTTCTCCATTTGCCAGAGGTGTGACTTTCTCTGCTGTTGTTCCCCCTTGATCAATGCTGGGACATGTTCAGCGAAGTGAGTTTTATCACCGGCTCACTCAACCGGTCGTCAACTTTGCCGATGCTTCGAGAATCACTTCATGGATTGTCGATCATCATCGAAATCTCCATCTTTTCTTGATCATCTTCAAGATGACCACCGCCTATCTCGTGCTTCCTCCGTCTCGGCCTTTTTCATCCTCGATGTCTCTTCTTCTTCGTTATCTATCTCTTCTTCTTCGATGGAGTAAGTTGGTATCCTTCCTCACATTCCTTTAGATATGTCACTTCTTCTTGTTTCTCTTCCTCCATTTCTATATCATCACTGATCACCACTGGGTTGTCCGGATTGCTGGAACTTACCACTGGGGTGTCCTCTTGTGCTTTTTGCGATCCGGTTCGTCTTCCAATCCCCGATCTACCGCTTCGGGTGCTTTCCTTTTTCATCCGGTAGAGGGTTTGGGTTTCGTAGATGCCTTGACGTAGGTTAACATCACCTTTGACTTGTGTGGAGGTCGTGCATTTGTGGGTTTCACTTTTAATGAGTCAAATAGGTGTTGAAGAGGGAACCCATGTGATTTCCTTTCCCGAACTCACCTTTCTTCTCGCAAACCCTTGCTTGGTGCCGTAATTGACAGATCTATTTCCCTTTGAATCGCTCTTTCAATCTATTTAAGACAAAAGTTGCCTAGTCAAAGTGAAGGCCTTGATAGATTATTTCCATTAGCTTGACCCGTACCTCGGTCAAGTTTTCCATCGACCATTTCTTGCCTTCGATGTTCTTGGTAATGATAGGTGCGAACTCAAAGCAAATGGAAATTTGAGTGCCGATCTTGGGAGGTTGTAGGTTTTGTCGTTCTTTTTGGGGCTTTTGGCTATCTCATCCCGTAAAGTCTTGATGTTAACTCGCACAAACATCACATTTGCCGGGCAAATCATGGGTAGATGTAAGAATCTATTTAGGAGGCTAGGTGTGATGACCACTTCTTTTCCAAAGATTGAACTTTTTATACAAGCCGATATCGCCTTCTTTGTGCTTGGCACAAACTTTGAATTTTTCCAAAATGCAACCGCCTTCTCATAGCATATTCCAGCTTATTGGGAGGGGTTTAGGAAGGTCATTATCCCCGATTTGTACAGCCATCAACTAGTCATTGGGCTTGTACCTCATTATCACGTAAAGATAGATAGGGTTCAAAGCTTAAAAAACGATCCGTTGATGATCGATTTTTCATAAAATCGTTCGTGCGAGAGATTGTGGTGATGAGGCCATTGTCTGAGATTTAAGAGAAAGCTTTGATTTTGCAGTGAGAAAATAGGGTTTGTGGTTTGCAGAATGCGTAAAGAATTCAGAAAAACATCAAAGTGTTGTTTATATAGGATGATTTGGGTATGGTGTGAACGAGGTTGAATATGGAGAGATTTTGTGATGTAATGGCATGATTTTGTGTATATAAATCCTGATATTCGAGTGATGTAGGAGAGTGGATTGAGGCATGTAATGATAAATCCTGAGAATCGAAGCGGTTGTAATTAGAGAAAAAATATGGTTATCTCCATGATTGTAAGTTGATCTCCACGTGTGTAATCTTCCACAAGATAATCCTCCATAACCTCTTGATTTTCCACGTGTATAAAACCGATATGATTTAGACTCTTGTTTGCCGCCGACTCCAATCTTCATTTCAAGTGGAGTGCCTTGGTTGGTCACTTAGCCGGTGGAGTATCTTTTTCACCGAGCCGCCGTATTTACATGTTCCTAACAATCGTGAAGTTAAATTCACCGTGTACCGCACCTCACCTACTACATCTCCGGTGAAGGCGAAAGGTTTAATCAGCTGGTGAAGTCACTTAGCTGAGTACTCCAGTTAGCCACTTTTAAGTACTTAGTCAATTTCAATCATTCCCAACTCAGTTCTCAACATGCTAAATCTTTCATGACTGAGTGGTTTAGTGAAGATGTCAGCCAATTGATCTTCAGTGGGTATGTATCTTAGAATAACATCCCCTTTTTCAACATGATCTCTAATAAAATGATGTCTTACATCAATATGCTTTGTTCTTGAGTGCTACATTGGATTTTTAGTAATAGATATGGCACTTGTGTTGTCACTCATGATTGGAATTGTCTTCTCCTCCATTCTATAATCCCTTAGATGTTGTCTGATTCACAGTACTTGTGCACAACAACTGCCTGCTACTATATATTCTGCTTCAGCTATTGATGTAGATATGGAGTTTTGTTTTTTGCTAAACCATGAAACTAGTCTGGTGCCTAGCATTTGGCATGTTCTAGAGGTGCTTTTTCTATATATTTTGCATCCAACATAGTCAGAGTCTGAATATGATATCGCCTTGAATCCTCCATCTTTTGGATACCAAATTAAAACATTGATGGTGTTCTTCGTGTATTTGATTATTCTTTTAGCTGCTAGAAGATGTGGTTCTTCTGGTTGAGCTTGAAATCTTGCACATACTCCTACTACAAATGCTATGTCAGGTCTGCTTGCAGTTAAGTAAAGTAGGGATCCAATGATTCCTCTATACATTTTATGATCAACATCTTTTCCAAGCCTTCATCTTTTCCAAGAATAACTCTTGCACACATTGGTGTATCTACCGTGCCACTTGTGTCCATACCATATTTGTGTATTAAGTCTTTTGTGTACTTGTCTTGACTAATGAAAATACCATCTTTCATTTGCTTCCCTTGTAGGCCAAGAAAATAATTTAATTCTCCCATCATGCTCATCTGAAATTTGCTCTTCATTAGGTTCGCAAATTTCTCACACAAATTTTCATCCTCTGATCCAAAGATAATATCATTAACATAGATTTGTACTAGCAATGTACTTGTTCCTTCCTCTAATTTGAAAAGTGTCTTACCTATAGTTCCCTTGTTGAATCCATTATTGATTAAGAATTGTGATAAGGTTTCATATCGGCTCGGGTGCCCGTTTGAGTCCATAAAGATCCTTCTTGAGCTTGTATACTTTATCTTCTTTTCCTTTGAGTTGAAAACCAAGAGGTTGTTCCACGTATACTTGTTCTTCCAAATGTGCATTCAGAAATGCACTCTTCACATTCATTTGGTAGACTTTGAAGTCTTTGTGTGCTGGAAATGCTAGAAAGAGTCTGATTGCTTCCAATCTTGCTACTGGTGCAAATGTCTCATCATAATCTATTCCTTCTGCTTGAGAGTAGCCTTTTTCCACTAGCCTTGCTTTATTTCTGACAACCGTTCCTTGTTCATCCATCTTATTTCTGAATACCCATTTTGTTCCAATGATGTTGGCTATGTCTGGTCCGTCAACAAGTTCCCGCACTTCATTTCTTTCATATTCATTTAGTTCTTCTTGCATGGCCGTAATCCAACGAGTATCTTGGATTGTATCATCTATTGTTTTGGGCTCTACTTGAGATAGAAAACATGTTAGCATGTGCTCGAGTTGTCTTCTCGGTTCTCGACCCCCGTGTGAATGTCTCCAATGACTTGATCTTCGTGGTGATCTCTCACCGGTTGAGATCAAAGTTGAAGTTGTTCTTCACTTGGTGCTTCCACAGCTTCATCTTGTGTATCACCATCATGCACTTGTACTGGAAATTCTTCTGTTATATTGAATGAAGGTTCATCTTGATTTCCAAAATTGTGTCTAGCCATCAAAGCGGAGTAATAAGCTTGAGAATTATCTGTGTTTTAACAATGCGTTAAACACTAGGCTTGTAGTAACATTACCAAAGTAGCCCCGAGCTTGTGGTAATATTCAATGCTATTGACTAATCCATGAGAGAGGGATTCTTGCAATGCATACTTTACCTTTAAAGCAAGTTTCTTTCTTGAGAGATGTTAATGCTTGAAATTATGAAAATGAGAAGAAATTCAACTTTTTTAAGAGGCTTTGAGTATTTTCTCGGTCTCTGAGTCCAAAAACCTTTGGGATAACGCTCTTGCTTATTGCACCATGTCTTTACCCATTGCGAGGCTTTAGAAGTGGGAGTGCTGATGTTTGTAGGTTAAGACTGCGAAGTTAGCTTAAACTTTAATCTTGCCACTAATATATAAAACTGAATGCACATGCACACATCACTTCGATTCATAGCGAGTAGTGAATAATGGATACCTTTTGAGCATGAATGGTATGAGTTGACTCGAGTTTCTTGTGTAAGTATGATTTGACCATGGAAAATGTTGTCTTGGGGAATGACTTATTGATGCTTTGTTCGGGACAATCAAAGTCAAAGTGGGGGTAGTTGATGACGGTCAAATTATACCCGTGAAAGTCATCAACGTTGTCCTTAAATCGAGCTTAATAATATATATTTTGTATTAAATCACATGTTTATATTGATTATTTAATGTTATGTGATTTATAGAATATAATTGGTATTTATCTCGTTTTTATTATTTAAATATTATTTACCGTGCGATAAATATTGATTTTATAGATTGCGATGAATCGCAGGATATCTACCATCGGAGGAAGTAAATCTCAAGAGAACTCAAGGCAGAATCGGACTGCATTAAAGATAAATACCGAAGCAACAAGAAAAGTGGAGTAAGGAACAAGAAAGTCAAGCGAGCCAATCACAGGTAGACTGACTCGCTGACAGCGAGCTGAGGGTTCGCTGGGGGAGAGCTGGCAAAATCTCGAGGATCGGCTGGAAATATCTCTACACATTTTAGGGTTTTGAAACATATCTTTAAGTCGGCCTAAGTCTCTATATAAAGGAGCAGCCACGAACTTTATTAGACACACCTTAGAAAAATACAATTCCACAAGATTGGTTCTACTTTCAATATAAGTTTTCTTTATTTTATTTTCTTTCATTACGGAGTCGGTAGAATCGCCGGTTAGAGATCGTATCGAGGAGTGGGAATCACGCTCATCTTCGAGGGTAATGTCTACTCAATTATGCAATCTTTATTCGTAGATCTATATTATTTCGTGATGGAGTAGTCGTTTTGTGTATTGATTTCATGATGTAGTTTAACGAACCCATATTTATGCAGATCTAAGACGTAAAATATGTTTCATGAGCAAATCTGGTTTAGATCTGAGCTCGCTGGCAGCGAGCCTATGTCTCACTGGTAGCGAGCCTATGTCTCGCTGGCAGCGAGATCTGTGATGTTCGTGATTTGTCTGTGAACGGCTTCGACTACGTCAGGTTCTCTGCTTTGTAATTAAAACGAGTAATTAAAACTGATCAACTTAATTATTTGTCATCGTAATTTAACATGAGACTCAAAAAGTGATTGTTACTTAGGACAGAGATTGAATCGGTGTCTAAGAAGTACGCCTAACCATAGGAATGTTGCTTAGAGGAGGTTACGGTTTATTCCGGCATCCCTAGCTTTGTAATTGTGTCAGAAGTTATATGAGATGGAGACCTATGAAGTGAAGTCACGTAACGGAGACACGATGATCAAGATGGCCTACCCGGAGCTAGATCTATTTTAGGGGATGACTCCCGTAGTCTGAATAATTAATCTTAATTGTCTTATTTTGTCTCGTCGTCAATCTACATAGCATGGGGGAGTAATTACTACTAGCGTTATCAATACCGTTTGTTAATTATTTATAAAACCTATAAAAATAAGTGTCTTAGTGTCGTTGTGTCTTTTGTTGGTTTTGTGTTTCTATTGTGTCAATTTTAATCCTACGTTAATTGTTGGTCGGAGAGCGCCTTTAATTTGCTTTTTGTTTATAAGTTATATTTCGTTTAAGCCGAGTCTCCGTGGGATCGACCTCGACTCTATCTAACTATACTACGATTGAACTTAGTTCTCTTGCTAGTGTGTTATTTAGTTATCGAGTATTTTTATTACTTGACCCGACATCACCACATAAATAAAACCCAAGTAAATCTATAAAATCATCTACAACAAAATAATAAAATATTGCCGTGCATTTATAGTAAGTCGTGTCTTAGAGGACCACAAATATCCATATGAACAAAGTCAAAAGTAGCATTTACAGCAAAGATTACTTAAAGGAAAAGGATTTTTCTTCAGTTTAGCCATAGGATAGACATAACAAAGATCATGATCACAAAATTTGACATCAGTAGACTGTGAACTGATGACTTGCAGTCTCTTGTCTGGAAAGTGCCCAAGTCTGTAGTCCATAAAAGTGCATCATCTATCTATTTGATAGAGTGTGATCTTCTACAGCATTGGTAACAGAATGTCTTATTATTTGTCCATGACATAAAGTTCTCTCTGTAACTCAACCGAACCAATCATTTTCTAGTTCTTGTCCTACAAAACACACTTGTTAGTAGAAAAGACAACTGTACCTTTTGTATGACTAATAAAAGAAGGTAAAGATAAAAGGTTATACATGAAACCAGGAATAGAAAACACATCATGTAGGACCAGTTGAGTGTTGATCCTCACTTGCCCAATATGTGTGATAGAGACACTATTTCCATTAGGTAATCCTATTTTTATACCGTATAAAGGTTTGGGATTTCTTAATAGATCTAATGATCCTACAATGTGATCCGTGGCACCGCAGTCCAAGATCCATTGTATTGATCTTACAAAATTTAGGTCATATTTTCCCGTAGAAAGGTGAGTAATGTGTAACAACATCGTGAGGTTGGCCAACAACAAATCCCGCATGTTTAGAAGGATCATTCAAGAAAGCCATCAACTTGTCAAGTTACCGTGCAAAGCAAGATTGGGAAACCCCGGTCCAGCCAGACCGCTTGGTGCCTAATCTACTCTCGCTAATTGTTCATCCGCAACAATATTTGCCATTTTTGATTTAATGCTAGAAGAAAACCATGCTTCTTGTAACAAGCCTCCTCAGTATGACCATTAAATCCACAAAAACTACATTGCATCTTTTTGGGATTTTTGGGTCTGGGATTTCCAGCAGAGTTAGGTCTGCTGGCAATCTGATTTTTCCCCTGTCCATTCTTTTATGACAAGAGAACCATGGAATCTTGATTCTCGGCCTTGTTAGCCACATAAAACTTCTTTCTTTCAAACTTGATTGCCATTTCAAAGGCATCATGAATTTCTGGAAAGGGCACCATCAACATTGCCTATGAGACCATTGGCACAAATTCATCCCTGAATCCTTTAAGAAATTTCATGACATGTTCATCCTTCATATGATCCATCAGATTGTTGAATACATTGCAAGTTGACATAGAGGATCATAAGAAAAGACTTTTACAGGCCTGATGGTCTTGTTTTCTTTCCAAAGAATCATTAATTTTGTGAAATATTGATTGACGTAATCCGTGTGCCTTGTTTCGCAGATGCATTTCTTCAAGAAGATCCGAAAGCCTTAATGCATCGATGACGGGAGTCAACTTCACCGCACTTTTATATGTGATATAGCCCACGTTTACAACTCTATTGGCATGTTTCAGTGTAGATATAGACCGTTTCCCAAGTAATATCGAGAGTTATACGCACGGGGAGTTAAATTGTCACATCGATAGTAAACTCGCCTTTTTGACGATATTTACTTCTTTTCCGAGCACTTTTGTCTTGCGTAATTATGCGTGGTGTTTTGTTCGCGTATGTTATGGCAGCACTTAGGTGACTCGAGGACCCGTAAGGCAATATTTTGGGGTGAGAAACATGTTCATGGCACGAAAGTAGCATGGAAGTGGAGAAAAATCAAGTTTGGAGTAAAATCAAGGCAAACGGGCGTTTGCTCATACCGAAACAAAGCGTTTGCGATGCATGGACCAAAATGGCATTTGGCCGCTCAAACGAGCGCTGCGTAAGTTAGCATTTGATACCGAAAGTTGGCTTGGAAGACGAACGAGTGGCAAAATTACCCCCAAACTCGGTGTTTGGGTGGGTTCGGGCTTGAATATTGAGCTCATATTCAAGCAAACGGGTGTTCAAGACAATCCAAACGGATGTTTGCCCTCAGACATGTTCCATCAACCGAGCGTTCAAAGAAGCCAAACGCTGGTTCACTGAAGAACAAGCCCTAATCAAGAATTAGATTTCCAGGCAAACGGACGTTCACCATGAGGCAAACGGGCTTTTGCCCTCGACAGCAACAGATTTTGACCTAGCACTATAAATACGCAGCCCTATTCTTTAATTCAGGAGTTTTTGATACCTTAGGCATATTTTGGGCGATCTTGGTGCGGTTTTAGTGTAGATTGATCCTTTGGTTCCTTAGTTCAAATCCTTTGATTCTAAACACTTGTTATAGCTTAGATTTCAATATTACTTCCAAAGATTCGATTTTTAGATTGTGTTTTCACTTCGATATTTTGTGGATCATTTTTTCCGGCATTTTTTTATGGTAATGACTTCTTTTTATTTTATTGTTCTTAGTTCGATTCCAATTCTTAATTCTCGTTGTTAGCATAATCATGAGTAGTTAATTCTATGTGTAGTCAAATTATGTGAAAGTGAGTGAAAACCCTAAGGGGGTGAGATTGGGAGTAGTGTAGTGCGTAATTGAACGTTTTAATGATTAATCCACGTCCTAAAACTTATTATAACATCTTTGAATTAGATTTATCACCCGGTTCACCGTCACACACATCGAACTTATAGATGTATTTGGCGGTGAGATGTGGGAAAAGGAGTTTTGGGATCGTTGCGTAGATTCGGCCTAGTTGTTAGGACCGTTTCAAATATAGAGGTTTGTAATCGTTGTTCGAGCAACTCTAGAATTAATCATGTTAGGATAATTGGTTTTCTAAAGGGAGAGTCGGTTAGCTTCACATAGGGTGGTTAGATTTAGTTGTTCGCCTAATCACTAGAATTGGAGTTGGCACCCGTGGATATCGGTGAACTTCATGGGATAGGTAGGTAGGTTAAGACACGCTCCCCGTCAAGTCTTTCCTTAGGGGTAAAAGTAGCTCATAGGATCATAGTTTGGCTATGCCTTATAATATATCGAAGTAAACCAGTAGTTTAATCTTTATTTGTGTACTAGTATAAGACCTTTCCACATTTGATTGATCTGAACTAAGTTCTACGTCAGCTTTGGTACTTAGATATTACTCCTTGTGGATACGACCTTGTGACCACTATACTCCCGTTGACCCAATACTCTATCGGTGAAAGTTAGCGGTTAAGTATTTTGCTATCATGAATTTTGGCGCCGTTGCCAGGGAGTAACGTCTGATATCTTTTAATTTGACCGAAAACTTGGGCTTAGGTCATTTTTATTTCATTTTCTTGTTGTTTCCTATTTTACGTTGCATGACACGATCTTCAAAACAACCTCTTATCGAGCCGATTGAAGAGATTGAACCGTTTGCACGTCACTGTAAACAGCCAACGCCGACAAGAAATCCCGATTGCTAGTCCGAACCCTCTCGTTTGAAGAAGAAGGGGTAGTAGAAAGCTCTATCTCGCATTCCTCCGAAGAAATGGAGGATATAACGAATGGTATAGATGGCGATGAGTTCGTCACTGAACATAATGCACAAGGGCAAACCTCGACCACTTCTGGTGGTATTGCAACACTGACGTTGAAAACTCCACCGAGAGATCCTCGTGTAGAAAAATTAGGGGGAGACGATATAGTGTTATAGCAAGCTTATCACCCCACAATTTAATCGTAGAACAGTGGATTGGACAAAACACGGGAAGACAGTAATGCCCGTAACTTCGAACCGTAACTCGACCAAGCTACCGTAAACCGAGTACCGCAAATGCTTAGAATCGGGGAACCAATAGGTGTTCCAACCAAAATATTCAAGAACCACCTCTCGCATTAGTTTAATCAACAAGAACCACAAGAGAATAATCAGCCACATAGTGGCTCAAAGCATATGTACAAGGACCGAGAGTCCGTCGAGATTACATGACTACCCCATAGGAAGTTACAGGCACAATCCAATTAGAGTGCCCCTATCAATGCCAACAACATGGACATAAAGCAGAATATCTTGAACATGTCGGGGAACATGCTTTGTTCCATGGGAAGTCAATCGAAAACACGAACATCTTTCCGGATCATTTTCTCCAAATTTGTGGGACGATGAAGTATAACAGGTTAGCGACGAGGCGATAAAGCCGATAGTTTTCCCGTTTGCACTTAGAGGAGTCGCTAATGATTGGTACGATTCATTGCCTAATGATTCGTTACATACATGGGCGGATGTGGTTATAGTGTTTCGCAGGAAGTACTTTCCTCGACTAAGATTTTGGATTTGAAAGATGAAATCTCTTCGTTTGATGGTCTCGAGGGAGAGACACCGAAGGAGACATATGACAAGTTTAGTGGGTCCGTCAAGAGATCCCCTCCACACGGTTTTTCCATAGTTGAGCAGTAATTATATTGTTTAGAGCCCAGAGCCGTGGACCGTAACAAGCCGAACGCCGCAAGTGGCGGAGATATTATGAATCTTCCACCGGATCAAGCTGTGAGACAAATTGAGAATATGGCTGATGGAGAAGGGCAATGGGGGTCATCTAGGAAGAAGAAGAAGGCCCCAATGGAAAGTGTGAAGTCTTTGAAAGAAGAGTTGGATAGAGATTCTGCCATGGATGACAAGATGCAAGAAATGGTACTAAAGATGGACCAAATGGAGTTGGATAGAAAGAAGTCACAACAATGACAACTCTGTGGGGGTGGACACTCGGCACTGGAGTGTACATCATCAAAAAAGTTCACTTACCCACAACAGCTTGACCTCTACCCCAAGACAACAATAATTTGGGAATCGATGATCGCAGATGATGAATGTGTATGCAATGGGGCGTATGAATACAAATCGCCAGGTTATGGCCGCAACATCGCTGAATCAAAATTTCGAGAATCGCAAGGACCGCCAATGGAGTATGCTATAAAAGATGAGTCACAACAAGATAATGTGAGCTATGTTGGACAAGGCAAAGGAGGGTAATTGGAATCATAATCAACAAGGTCCAGTTGGAATCAAAACCACCATCGAATTGGAACCACAATTCCCATCGTGGTCAAAGCTTTAGGTCAAGTCAAGGTTCATCCAATATATAGGCGTTGGGACCGTAATCAAAACTACCGTAATAACCAAGGCAATTATCCGAACAACGTAATCAAGCAATCTCAATCACAAGGCCAACATCAACCGCAAAATAAGAATTGGGGGTAGAATCGTGATGGAACCGTAATCGTGGCCGCAGTGGTAATTAACAAGCAAATCACCGCCCGTAAACAATACTTCGGCACCTATCAACATCCGAATGCTCACCTCCACCGTAATGAAGAAGATGAGGCCGAGGATTTGGAAAGAGGCGGGGTCGAAATTGAGTTAGAGGCAATGTGAAGAGATTTGGCGGCAACAAGAGAGATCTAGAAATTGCAAAGAAAGAGAGAGAGATGGAAATGGAGAAAGAGCTAGAGGCCGAGAGGAAGAAGGAAGAGTCGCCGAATAAGCGGGATTCCATAAAGGATAGAAACTAAAGAGGAAGATTCGAGCACCCCCGCCAGAACGAGGCTATAGCCATACCTTCGCGTTCAATAGCTCGAGGTAAGAATGATTTTAAGCCTCCTCCCCTCCCCGATTTTGATGAGAGTACGCCGCCTTATCCACCTAACAATGTTCTAGGAAGAAATTTCTCACCGATAGTCAAAATAAGTTCCTAGACATTCTTAGAATGTGGAGATTAACGTTCCTTTGCTGTGAGGCGGTTGCGAGTGTACCGGCGTACTATAAGTGTTTGAAAGGGGCGTTATCAAGTCGAGAGAAAATGAATCAAGTAGTAAAGCCGAGGGAGCAAGTTGTTCGGCAAAGTTGTATGATAGTAAGATACCCCCAAAAATGAGAGATCGTGGCGTTTTTACAATCTCTATCACCATAGGCAATATTGTGATCGAGAATGTCTTATACGATCTAGAGCTTCGTGAGCTTGATGCCTAGAGCCTTATATGAGAAGTTGGGGTTGGGAGATCTAGAGCCTACGGGAATGACCCTTTAGATGGCCGATAGGTCAGTGAGGACACCTATGGGGGTAGCGGAAGATGTCCTGGTGCAAGTAGGTAAGTTTGTTTTCCCAATAGATTTTGTGATCCTCGACATGGAAATGTACTCTAGAACATCTGTCCTGCTTGGTCGGCCCTTTTTTACCATGAGTGATGCTCACATTGGGGTGAATAAAGGAGATATTTCATTTGGTGTGGGAGGCGAGAGAGAGAAACTGAATGTTTACAAGGACAGAGGTCGTAAAGTTACACATGATGAATTCTTGTATGCCGAGTCTATATTTTCTTGTGTTGTGGCTCGTACTAACATGCAGGAAAACAAGATCCCAATGAAAGGGAAGGTGGTGAGTTCACTAGATGTCATCGATGAGAGGAAGATCGAGACAGAGAATGAATCGGCATCACCCGTCTTACCGTTGATCCCAATGCTGGGGGAAGTGCATGTTGTTAAGAAAGATGTTGCGGGATGGCCTGAGGCGGCATCACAAGATAAACGAGGTATGCCGTTCATTAGCTCTACTATGTTGATGTTTGTACTTGGTATATCTGTGAGCATGCTTAAACTGATGAGTACGGAATTTGTCTGAGTTGATTACGTGCTTAAGTGCTAGGTGATGCATGTTTGTTAGAGTTTTTTAAGTTTGTCTTGATTGGAGTCTGCTAAGAGTCACCCGATCGAGCCAACGACGTAAAACAATGGCGCCTGGGGGGAGGCAACCCCACCATAATAAGACGGTTTGGAATAAAAGGTGATCTAAGGGTTTTTGAGTATGTGCTACTTGTACTCGCCTTTGATGATGTATGCCTACGCACGTTGATGTTTTATATGATTTTGTGTTTCTGTGGCCTCTCTATTATGCTTAGATGTTCTGTGCTTTACCCGTAGGGGTTCTTTATCCATCTGTAGCGATCCATTTTGTGCGTTGCATATTGCGTGTCGAGTTTTCCGACGTGACACGGCCTTATTCCCGTTATACCCCGCATCCCTATTATATATATTGGCACGAGGACCATGTCCCATGCATGATTTGCGTTGTTTTTGTCTACATTCATATAGTGGATTCGGGTCATGCTTACACGAGGATGTCACGGGATTCGATAGCATATTTCGCCGGGTCTCCGCGCCTAAGTCTTCTTTTCTTTCTCATTCACACACCGAGGACAAGTTGCTTCATTCCGAGTAGGGGGTGGATATGACTTAGCTTTATATTGATGGTTTGTGTGTCAAATGTGCCAAATTTTATGATATACTTTGACTGTGTTCGTTTTCGAGTCAGATTTTTAAAAATTTTCCAAGGATTCAACGTCCGTCTATATGTTTTAATTCTCACATTTGCTTGGTAAACGACTTAGCGAGATACTGAATGTTTATAGCGAGAAGCTAGGTTTGTCTTATAAACGGAACTTCTTTCGCACATTTAGCTTCAATTTCATAGGCCATAGGATCTAGTGAAGATTATGGTAGACTTGACCACAATTCGACTACCTAGATCCTATATTGTAACCTCGGTAAGACACGGGATGACAAGCCCCGGCGCTTCTTTGACCCTACCGAGCCAAATAAGCCAAAATCCCAACATTTTATCCTCGTACCCCTTCTAAGCCTTCATAGGACGGTCTAATCATCATCCGAAAATGAGCCGTTTCGGTTACTTAGCCTATATTACCCTAATCCTGAGCTATATTGTTGGACACGTTCCTTTTGATCACCCTACGAGTGGACTTAGTTGTTACTTTGGACACACTTGCTGAAGCAAGTGTGGGGTGGGAGATGGTGCATGTTTCGAAAAGAGTTGGTTAGTACGAGCTAGTATTCTGAAGGGGAGGAGCTCGAGTTATCCATTGATTAGGCTTTTGGTTACTGAAAGAAATAATGGATGAAAAAAGAAGAAGAAAATGGACTCATTTTGCGTATATATTTATATGATTTTGGAGTTCGGAGTTATTATCACGAGTAAATGATGATCAAAGGAGTGTTGGTGTAGTCTACATGGTTTTGAGAAGGAGATACACATGATGATTAGATTCACTCGTATTTTTCTCTTCTCCAGTTCCCAAAATTCCTTTCGGTTAACCCTGTCCCGAGCTTAACGTTATAACCCTTCAAGTCTTACTGGACCGTGTTTAGCTTTGGTTGGTTCCGATTAGTGGAGATGCTATTAATATGAGCTGTAGTGTAGTCGCAATAGCTAGGCATCTATAATCTAGACCGGTGAATTTGGTTTATGACTTTGAAGCTATGTCATACACACACTTTCCGTTTGTCTGATAACGATTGAGTCGAGATGTTTTCATTCACTATTTTGCTTATCTTTTACCTTGACGATGTGAGTGGTTTTATATGCATTTGTTTCGTTGATCCCTTCGTCTCTTTTAATACGCCTGTTTACTCGAGGACGAGCAAAGGCTAAGTATGGGGTGGTTGATGGGAGTCAACTTCACTGCACTTTTATATGTGATCTATCCCCTGTTTATCACTTTCTTGGCATGTTCCGGGTAGATACAGACCGTTTCCCGAGTAATATCGAGAGTTATACGCACGGGGAGTTAAATTGTCACATCGATAGTAAACACTGGCTTTTTGACGATATTTACTTCTTTTCTGAGCACTTTTGTCTTGCGGAATTATGCATGGTGTTTTGTTCGCATATGTTATGGTTGGACTTAGGTGACTCAAGGACCCGGAAGGCGATTTTTTGGGGTGAGAAACATGTTCGGGGCACGAAAGTAGCATGGAAGTGGAGAAAATCAAGTTTGGAGTAAAATCAAGGCAAACGGGCGTTTGCTCATACCCAACCGGCGTTTGTAGACACATGGACCAAACTCGGTGTTTGGCCATGTTCAAACGAGCGTTTGCGTGCTAGCATTTGATACCGAAAGTTGTCTTGGAAGACGAACAAGCGGCCAAATTACCCCCAAACCGGCTTTTGGATGGGTTCACTTCGAATATTGAGCTCATATTCAGCAAACGGGCGTACAAGACAATCCAAACAGGCGTTTGCCATCAAGACATGTTCCATCAACCGAGCGTTCAAAGAATCCAAATGCGTGTTCACTAAAGAACAAGCCCTAATCAAGAATCAGATTTCTAGGCAAACGGGCGTTCACCATGAGGCAGACGGGCGTTCACCATGAGGCAAATGGGCGTTTGCCCTCGACAGCAGCATATTTTGACCTAGCACTATAAATATGCAGCCCTATTCTTTCATTTAGGAGTTTTTGATACCTTAGGCATATTTTGGGTGATCTTGGTGCGGTATTAGTGTAGATTGATCATACTTTGATCCTTTGGTTCCTTACTTCAAATCCTTTGATTTTAAACACTTTTCATAGCTTAGATTTCAATATTACTTCCAAAGATTCGATTTTTAGATTGTGTTTTCACTTGGATATTTTGTGGATCGGCTTTCTGGCGTTTTTTTTATGGTAATGACTTCTTTTTATTTTATTGTTCTTAGTTCGATTCCAATTCTTAATTTCGTTGTTAGCATAATCATGAGTAGCTAATTCCATGTGTAGTCGAATTATGTGAAAGCGAGTGAAAACCAAAACGTGGGTGAGATCGGGAGTAGTGTAGTGCGTAATTGAACGTTTTAATGATTAATCCACGTCTTAAAACTTATTATAACATCTTTGAATTATATTGATCACCCGGTTCACCGTCACACACATCGAACTTATAGATGTATTTTGCGGTGAGATATGGGAAAAGGGTTTTGGGATCGTTGCGTAGATTCGGCCTAGTTGTTAGGACCGTTTCCAATACAGAGGTTTGCCATCATTGTTCGAGCAACTCTAGAACTTAATCATGTTAGGATAATCGGTTTCCTAAAAGCGAGAGTCGGTTAGCTTCACATAGGGTGGTTAGATCGAGTTGTTCGCCTAATCACTAGAATTAGGAGTTGGCACCCGTGGATGTCGTTGAACTACATAGGATAGGTAGGTTGGTTAAGACACGCTCCATGTCAAGTCTTTCCTTAGGGGTAAAAGTAGCTTGTGGGGTCATAGTTCGGCTATGCCTTTTAATACATAGAAGTAAACCGGTAGTTTAATCTTTATTTCTGTACTAGTATAAGACCTTTCCACCTTTGATTGATCTGAACTAAGTTCTACGTCAGCTTTGGTACTTAGACATTACTCCTTGTGGATACGACCTTGTGACCACTATACTCCCATTGACCCGATACTCGTCGGTGAAAGTTAGTGGTTAAGTATTTTGCTATCAATCAATATTTGAAAATCTTGCTGCAATATTCTTCCAAACTGCATGTGCATTCTTGAAATACATCAAACTTGTGCAATGCTGTTTTCAACAGAGTTTAAGATCCATGATCTCACCATTGTATCACACTATCTCCATGCATGAAAGTCTTCTGAATCTACTTTTTGCCTTTTGATTGTGCCATCTACGAAGCCAATTTTATTCTTGGTGATCAACACCATCTCCATGGACATTTTCCATGGATTATAGTTGTTGTCATTCATCAATAGCTGAATAAGAACCAGAGAGGGATTCTCAATTGGATGAACATAGAATGGACTGGAGGGACTTATTTCTTGTTTCTTAGCTGCCATGGCTATCAAGAACTCAATAATTGATCACAAATTGACAATGATAGTGAAAAAACGATCAAGAATTGATCAAAAATAGGGAAAGAGGTGACAAAGATACTCTCAAGAAACTCGAAAACTCGGGAAAAAATGACGAACACTCCCAATATTCTTCTACAATTGGAGAGAAAACGTACGAAAGCATTCAAAAAATCTCAAATTTATGCTCGATACCATGATGAAGTTTGTAGAATTACAAACAAACAAAATAACATGCGGAATTATTATTGATCAAGTAAAGTTACAAGTTAATTACAATGCAGCGGATCATGGGGTATTTATAGCTTCAAACACCGTATGGATCAGTCAGAAGTAAGACACAAACGGCTATAACAAACAATAACAGAATAACCGCTTTCTAGTTTACATGATACTGAATGTGATCAGCAGGCTACTGAGGCTTCCATACTCGTATGTTGGCAGGCCTCTATACTATCAGCAGGTTGCTGGTGTCTTCATATCATCATCAGTTTGTGCACTCAGCATTCCCTTCAGCCTATATATTGCAACATAACCCACTATAGGTTTCTCTCTTGCAACACGCTTTAAGTCAACCAACACTGGATCTTCATCTTGATTTTCCTGAATATCATCCATTAACTCTGATTTGCTAATAACGGTGCCACAAACTGTTGATCCTCCTTCTACCCAAAACCCCGGATTTTCAGCCCATCCAAATATTCTTCCACATTTGAAACCGCAAAAACTAGTTTTCTACTCAAAGAATCCGCAACCACATTGACTTTACCCGGATGGTATTGAATATCCAAATCGTAATCCTTTACAAATTCTTACCATCTCTCGTTGTTTCATATTCGTATTCTCTTGAGTGAAGAAATACTTCAAACTTTTGTTGTCCATATAAATTCTAGCCTTAACTCCATACAAATAATGCCGCTAAGTCTTTAAGGCATAAACTATCGTCGCCAATTCTAAATCGTGTGTTGGATAATTTTTTTCATGCACCTTTAACTCGTCTAGACGCATAGGCAATTACTTTTCCTCCTTGCATCAACACACAACCTAACCCTTGTCCCGAAGCATCGGTGTAGATGTCATACTTATCGAAGATCACCAGAATTGACAACACTGGGGTTGTAGTCAACTTGTCTTTCAAGGTCTAGAAAGTTGACTCACACTGACTAGTCCATTCAAACTTCACATTCTTTTGTGTAAGTTTGGTGAGTGGTGTAGCTATCTTTGAAAAGTCTTGCCCGAACATTCAATAGTAACCAGCCAATCCTAGGAAACTCCTCACTTTTGAAACTGTGGTAGGTCTAGGCCATTTCTCAACCGTTTCGCCTTTGCCGGATCCACTTGAATGCCATCTCCGTAAATCACATGACCCAAGAAATAGACTTGATTCCACTAGAAATCGCACTTTGAAAACTTTGCATACAATTGTTTCTCCCTCAACGTATTCAACACTATCCTTAAGTGTTCTACATGTTCATTCTCATCCTTTGAGTAAACAAGGATGTCATTTATGAACATGATCACAAACTTATCCAAAAAGGGCATGAACGCATGCTGCATCAAAACCATGAATGCGGATGGAGCATTAGTGAGTCCAAAGGCATAACAAAGAACTCATAATGTCCATACCTTTTACTAAACGCCGTCTTTAGAATGTCTTCTACCTTAGTCTTCAACTGGTGATAACCCAACCTAAGATCAATCTTAGAGAACACTCTCTTACCTTACAACTGATTAAACATATCATTAATCCTCGGTAGTGCATACTTATTCTTGATGGTAAGGTTATTCAGATCTCTGTAGTCTATGCACATTCTCATGCTACCATCTTTCTTCTTGACAAACAAAACAAGGGCGCCCTAAGGCGAAGTACTGGGCTGAATTATTTTCCATTCGAGCATACCCTGAAGTTGCGCCTTCAACTCTTTCAATTCAGCCGGGGTCATCCTATAGTGTTCCCTAGCAATGGGTGCCACTCATGGCACTAGCTTGATCTCGAACTCTATCTCTCTATCTGGCATATTTCCCGGTAACTCATTCTGAAACACCTCAGAGTATTCTTTTACAACAGGGGTTTATACAAACTTAGGCTTTACTTGTTCCATGTCCATTACGTATAACAAGTAGCCTTCATAACCTTTCCGACAAACTCTTATAGCCTTAACTGCTGATATTGTCGGATGACGCTTCTTACTAGGCTTGTAAACTTTACTTTGATAAGTCTTAGACAATTTTCTAGGTACTTAGAAAGTCACCCTCTTTTCCCAGCAGTCCAAGTGAACAAAATTCTCGGATAGGCAATCTATTCCAAGAATTACATCGAAGTCTGAGAAGTCCAAAACTGTGAAGTCACTCTTACCGATACAATCCAACTCGAACATCCACTTGAGGTAACGTCTAGTTACATTGGGTACGTTTCCTAATGGTGTGGTTATCTCCAAAGTGTTCTTAAAGGTTCCGAAGGTAGAGTCAACTTCCTAGCTATCTTAGATGACACAAAGATGTTATACGCTCATGTATCAAACACGGATGTAACCGCTAGGTTGTCTAATATTATCATACCTATGATGTAAATTAATTTATTTAAATACAAATACAACATGATTCAACGTGCTATACAAGTATTCTAACAAAATAAAATTAACAAACTAAAGGTAACTGAGATAACATTGTCATCTGGCTCAGCAAAATCTACATCCACAGCGAAAACTCGAACATAACGACTTGGGCCTTCTTTTCGGCTACCTTGGCTCAAGTATCCTTTGTCTCCCCGGTTGGACATGCTCGCATAATGTCCGGACTCTCTATAGTAGAAATAGCCACTTACACCTATTCGGCAATCACCCGAATGATTCTTGTTTCACTTTAAGCAAAGCGGTGTACCGGCTAAAGGTTTAGCCGCCAAAAGTGGTTGTCTTCTTAGCATTTTGGTGTGGTGCTCCCCGACCGTGTCCTTGACTTGTCCCAAATTTCCTTTTAGCACCAATAATGACCGACGGCTTGTTCTTGAAAGTGTCGACTTCCAATGCCTTATTCAACAATTTCGCCATATTTCTCGGTGTAGCTCCCGTATGCCGGCTTGTATATCCAAGAACAAACCTTTCATGTAGAGAGCCATCTTCCGCTCTTCAATTCTCATAAGGTCAGGATAAAACCTACCCAACTCATTGAATTTGTTGGTATACTATGAAACTATCATATGGTTTCCTTGCTTATGGCTTAAGAACTGACTCGCCTTGTCTGCTTGCACCGTAGCTGGGAAGTACTCATTTTAAAACCAACTCTTAAATGTTTCCCAATCGGTGACCTTTCCATTTCTACTTTCAATAGCATTGATCCATGCTTCAGTCGTACCTAAAAGAAAACCAACTGCTAACTGTGCAATTTCTACCTCTTTTACGTTCATATTCCTATATGCCTATTCAAAACTTCTCAAACATGCCTCAGCCTTTGCCGGTTCCACATTCCCATGAAATTCTTGGACCTTATTCCTTTTCAACTTAGTGTACCAGTCAACCGGAGGTGCTTGTTCAAAAACTGGTGGCGGTCTAACTAGTTTGGCAACCGGTGGGTAAAATAGACGGTATCCAAGAGGTGCTTCTGGTACTGTGGGTGCTTCTTGTGGGAAAGGTTGCAGTTGTGGGTATGGTGGTGGTTGGTGCCTTAGTGGAGGTATCACTTGTGGCTCGCCTTGGTAAGGATGGTATCTTAGGTGACGAGTGGGTTATGGTAAAGCCGAATCATGTTTTGATCACCAAAGCAGGTTTTGGCTATAAGTTGAGTCGACAAGTATTGTACTAGATGGTAGGATGGCAAAATAAAATGTAAATCCGCGAGTGAATTCAGCCAAGTGTCGCAAAGAAGCATGAAGACAATATAGTCCGACTTATAACCAGGGAAGTCTATGATGACCTTGGATATGTCTAAGTTATAACTCAAATGATGGAATACATTGTCAAATATGGTGTACAATGATCTCACCAAAATTAAGGATCAATGAAGTACAAGGAGTTTGTAAAATCAAAGTAAGCAGTAAACCGGCAGAGTGAACTGACTATCGGCTGAGTGAAAACAATGATGTGAAGGAAGAACCAAACAGCCAAGTCAGAAAGGTCACTTAACTGTTCAAGGAATGGCCAAGTAAACTTTACTTGTTTAGATTCTATACTATGAAGATAAAGCATTAAATGCACTATCAATTGAGGATCAATAAAGGACGGATTTTCTGATAGATATTTGAGAAAGGAATCTGATCACTAAGATCAAGGAGAATATAATTAAGGGGAATCAAGAATTAAATCAAGGGTTATTCCCCATATTAAATAGCCAACGGACGGAAATTCAAATCAAGGATAATCAAGGCTATAAATACAAGGCATTGACAGCAGGTGAAAATAACGATTGAATCCGATAAGAAACAAGCGTAAACTCGTCAATTTGAAAAGCCTTTTATCTGTACTTTAAAGGAAACATCAAGAGATCAACTCAGAAATTAGAGCTCAAATTCCACATCAAGCACTGAGCTTTATCACAAGTCTTTGAATCCAATTCACATCAACTAAAGCAATTGAATAAGAGGAATCTGAGATGGAGTTGCAACCTTTGTGATAGCTGCTGAAAGATTTGTTCCCAAGGAGCAGTGATAGAGACTTAGTCACTAAAGCTTTTGTAGCTAGGGATTGATAGTCTTGAAGATTGTGAAGCTTGTGTAGTCAAGGACAATCTAACTATTGTATCTGTAGAAACAATAGTGAATTCCTCCAATCATCACCGGAGAATAGTGGATTAAGGGTTTACACCACCCTGAACCACTATAAACCTTTGTGTCTAATTAATTTCAGCAATTTACTTTACCGTACTTCATTTTATTGCATACTATATCTGTGATTGCATAATCTACTTTGAACCAACATTTAAAGAAGACTTATCTGCAACCCAAAATCTTTTAAATATAAGAAAAGTTTTTGAAAATCCAGTATAGTCATTCACCCCCCTCTGACTATAGTTTCACCCTTCTCTGGAACCAACAATTGGTATCGGAGCAGTGTTCCTAGTATCAGAACCTGTTCAGATCTAATTTCTGGTAACAAGGAGATCACATATTTTCAATGTAGTTTTTAAATTTGTTCTTTCTAAATATATCTCTTATTTGTACTCATGGATTCCTCAAATTTCAAGTCAAAGGTTCTTGTATTCAATGTTAATAACTTTGATGAATATAAAATAATGATGTTGTCTCATCTTGAACCAACTCATGAGGAGATGTTGGATGTAATTAATGATGGCCCGATCAAGATCACAACTTTGGTAACCACATGAGCAGATCAAGGGAAGGAGATAGACAAACTCAAGAAGGATTGGACTAAGGATGACAGAAGAAGAGCAAACCTAGATTTTGTTGCAAAAGACATGATCTTGAAGACTTTGGATAGTAATATGGTCAGCGAGGATCAAAGATTGCAAAACAACAAAGGAGATGTGGGATAAATTAGCACTGATCAATGAAGGATCAGAAGCAGAGAAGGAAAACAAATTATCTGTTGCAAAACTGAAATTTGAAAACATTGAAATGAAGACTGGTGAATCCATTGATCAAATGGATAACAGATTTTCAAGCATCATCAGTGAACTACAACAACTTGGACACACATATCCACAGAAAGAAGTGTACCTGCAAATCTTGAGAGGTCTCCCTGAAAGATGGAAGATCATCACATCAGTGCTTAGAGAAACAACAAACCTTGCAAACACTGATACTTTAACACTGATGTCTCAACTAAAGGCTCATGAATTTGAGTTGAACGCTGAAGACAGTGCACCAGAAGAAGCACACAAGGCCAGTACACTGGTTGCACCGCAGAAAGCAAAACGGCTGACACAAGCAACAAAGAGACACAGGAGCTGAAAGAACAGGTAGCTTTACGGATCAAACGTTTTGACAGATTTAGCAAGAAGAAGCAATTCAAGGAAAGTTCATCATCAAACAAGAAGTCAAGCTCAAGAAAAGACATGAAGAAAAAGGAGGATGAATACATATGCTTCAATTGTAAGAAGAAAGGTCATTTCAAGGCTGATTGCCCGGAAGAAAAAGACAAAGATGAGGATAAAATGAAGTACAAGACAACTGCAAGGAGAAAGAGCAAGAAAGAACTCAAAGCTGAAACCAGTAGTGAAAAGAATAAAGAATCATCTGAAAATGATTCTGATGATGATGATGAAGCTGACTGCTCGACAATGAAAAAGCTTACATATGCCTTATGGCTAAAGAATCTAATGAAACTGAGGTAACATCTAGCTCATACTCATCATCTAGTGCATCCACATCTGACACTGCACAATCTCTTATTCTCCCCTTACATTTTGCAAACCTAATTAAAAATCTCATGAGAAAAATTCAAGAAATTCAAGTAAATCATGAAATTCTAGAACAAGAATGTGAGAATCGGGAAAAGGAAAATAAAAGATTAAAGAAAGAACTGGGTGAAATGAAAGCTGAACAAACTAGTAAGGAAATTCACCCAACTGATCAACAAGCAGCAGATGATCACTCGTCTGATGTTGAAAGTCCAACTGAGAAAATATCCCTACCAGTTTAGAGCACCACTACCCCACAAATTTCTCCAGCTTACAAACCCTCAAAAGTTTTGGATCCAGATCTGGTCTTGGCTACAACAGTAAGGATGAGAAAAGAAATATGGACAATACAATTCTGAATCAAGGACCAATACAAGACCTAAATTCAAAAAAGGACAGACCATGGTTTCTTATACTCATTCTGGACCGGCAAAGTCAAAACCCAATGTAGTGAAACAGTCGAGTAAATCATCAAATCAGCCAATTAAAGGAATAATCTTACTGAAATGTAATGGACAACTTTACCCTTCAGAAGATGATTGGAATGTTGCACCTCCAAAATACAAAAAAAACCATTTCATGCTATGCATCATGTGTTTAGGAAAAGCCAACCAAGGTATGTTCCTGGACACTGTAAAGTGTAGTGCCCGAAAGACAATTATCTAATTGTTTTAGGACAGAATTAATAATTCATCTTATTATATGCATGTATGCTTAAAATTAAAACACTACCGAAAACCCTAAGTACCTCGTTTATGTAATCACATAACTCGTTGTATGGCTATACACAAGAGGATCGAGTTAGTGAGATGTACTTAAAACTAACTTAGTCCGTAGCGTTTATTAATCCGAGTACGGGCCTCATGATTAATTTGCTAATAATGCGCCCATAACACTTTAGGTGTGACAAGCCTTATCCGGACTCGTCGGTAATAGTGGTACCTAGTGGGAACATTTACATACGATGATAATCATATTGGGCTAGACCGATTTGATTTGAGTTCTTGATATAATTCCGTAATCGAGAAGTCTTGTCGAATCACAAGATGATCATATATGGATTAATCTCAATCCTGAGGTGATCACAGACGACTGGTTAGACTATGGTAGGGTTTGATGTGTTAGTAAGGATCACTTCGAAGTATGTGGTCGAACACTCTCGTTGGCTCTATTCTCGGGATGAGTGAGTAGTCCGTGTTATCACGTATATGGAATCCATTCATTCCCTGGGAAGTAGATGTACGCTCCCTTGTTTGTTAACCCTAAACCGCTCGACGGGCCCGCTCATATTATATTGGTTATGAACTAATTAATCACTGGGGTTAATGGTAAATAAGGATAATATGTTTCGAGAAGGGTTTACGGAAATATCCCGACTCGAAGTGAACAACATGAGGATTTATCCGTATGTAATGATTATATCATTGGACGCTTTCGACTCATAAATTGAGTGTATGTTATCTATATTCGATAGAGTTCGCTTCGGGTTTATGGTGGTGTAATCCCGGAATTAATAGGTTGGATATAATTATTCTTTCTGACGAATAATTTTATTCGACTTATTGTAGCTACTGAATATGGGTCCATGGTCCCCGACGTGGCTCCTAATATAGCATATAGGTTTTCTTGTCGTTGCACCTCAATTATAATTAAATAGTTGGATTGGACTATTTAGTTGATATGTGGATTAATTGTTTAGTTGGACTAGATGACTAAATACATGAAAAGATATTTTTCCCGGACTCGGCCCAACGTGTCAATAAAATGCGTGTGGACCTTTTATTTAATTAAAGGTGGCGCCATTTGTATTATCTAATTATCGAGGAATTGGTTTTCTTGGGTAATTATTTAATGTGTGATTTATCTTTTATTTGTTAAATGATAATTAATGGAATATTAGATAATAGTATGATTTATCCTAATTTGCTTGGGATAATTATTTTGTTTATCTTTTATTTGGAATAAAGGATTATTCTAATAATTATCTCTTAATTATTAAATCCTTTGAGGACAAGGATTACTCTCCTATATAAAGAGAGTTCTCCCAAGCCTTTTGACATAACAAAATTCACGCCAATTGGGAAGAAAAATAGCTTGGAATTTTTGGCTATTTTTCTATGGGTTTCGAGTTGGAATAATCTTCCGGATTATTCCGGTAGCATATCAAGGAGGTCCGGCAGCGGGAAACACCATCCACTTAGTGTTGCTGGGAGACACATGTTGGAAGACGGTGGCTGCTCAATCACGTGCTCTTGGAGCCCTTTGTTCTTGGAGTTAAGAACCATAAAAAGGTAGGCTCCCAAACCCCCTTGCAGATTTAGATCTTTAATTTATGTTCTTTGTTTCGTTCAGATCTAGATCTGATGCATTCCACTGCGTAATCGGGTCAATCTATGATTGATCCGACAATATTACATCTAACAAGTGGTATCGGAGCCTTTGATCTAACGATCAAAGAATATGAGTTTTAGATCTAGGAGTGGAAAAGCATGTTTTAGGTGTTTTTATTTCGTTTTTTGTTAAACTCGAAATTTTGTCATGATGTATGCTTTGAATGTTGTGGTTGAAAAGATGGATTGGAGTTGGTATTGTTTACCCGTAGATCTATTTTGTAGCTCCTTTGTTTAGTAACAATTGAGCATAGAATTGTATTTTTTTTATGTATTTTTTTTCGAAATTATGTAAAAGTAGCATCTTTTATTGTAATTTTGATGTTCCGGGCTCGAAAAGATGAAGATCTTGAAGAAAAGTTGCAGATCAAGGCGAAACCCAAGGTATGAACGAGGAGAAACGGCTAAAAACCCGATTTTAATTAAAATCATTTTTTTTAGACTTTCGCGACGCCGAAAAGTGTCGCTATAAGTCCGTTTGTTAAAAACTTGCATGCGGCTAGGGTTTCTTTGAGGCGGATGTCAATGTTTTTTTTTACTGTTAACTTTTTTTTTGTATAATATCTGCCGTATGGCAGATAATCATAAAAAATTTAAAATTTTTTTTATTTTTTGGAAATAATTTAAAAAACAGCCGACATATCAAAAAAAAAAAAAACAAAACAAAACTGTTTTTTTTCAGCCGCATCACATAACAAAAAAAAATTTTAAAAGGGTTTTTGATATTTATAATAATATTTGTTTATTTAATTAAAAAGTCTTTCTCCTCTCGGGTGTTCGTGGTTTGTGATCGGCGGTTCGAGTTCAAGATTTGAAGATCAAGACTCGAAGACATAGATTAAGTTTTACTTTTCCTTAGAAAATAGTTAGTCGGGGGTACCAACGGTCCATCTCGGTGATTACATTTCGGTATAATTTTCTGCTTGATCAAGATTACGTGCTTAAAACCGGAAAATTGCCATGACTTGCATCTTCATGATTCCACTCCAATGCATACATGTATCTAGTTTATTTCGAATAAATTAGGCATGTATAACTCGAATAATTAGTATGAATGCTTATTAATTTAATATGTGGTAGTTAAATAATAAGTAGCTAATTATAAAACCGAGGACCCGGGTTTTTGTCAATCGTTACGATTTAAGTGATGGATTCTCGGTGAATCCCACTTGGATAAATCGTTGAGCTTTTCGGTGATGGCTTCTCGCTAACCCCCTTAAACAAACGAGATTACGCGTTGGGTGACGATTTAGAAATCGGAGAATCTTAGTACATGGGTTCGGAAATGGTCTAACCATGGTTGGGCGATTTCAACCGAGCTTCGGCTCAATCGACTCCCCTCCACGTGTGATGTACGTTACAACAGTAGTTCGACAGACTTAGTATAGCCGATAAGCCTTCAAAGCTAAACGGGGATTCTCTTGCCGGATTGGCCTGAACTGTCACATATGTTCCAACGAATAAGACGGCGTAGGCTTGCCTACATAACAGACCCTATTCGGAGTACTTTGATTTATTGTTTCTTATTGCCAAGGCCAAAACCGTAATTAGTAAACCCACAACTTTTTCAAAAATATTGAGTGGGAGCGGGGAAGGCGACAGCCAACCCCACGGCCTCTACTATAGATGCAAGCACGTGAGAGAAGGGTGACGCCTCGAGCCGCTTTGATTCCGGCCCCCTGCGGGTGGTGTTCACCCCTATCAAAATTCAAGGCTTGGTTTCTGAAAGGATAGGATTTCGGGTACTCGTTGAGTCACTGACCGACCCTATGCTGGCACACTCGGGGCGTACTTTGAGGTCTGATATTGTTGGTCACACTTTTTATGGATATTTTCGAAATATCTAGACTAGAAAAGGAAGGTAATCAGTGATTAAGGTCCGGCATGTCTGATTCCCATGAGATGTTTGATTCTCGATGATTAATCACTGAGAGATATTGTCTCAATTTAATCATCACCTCTTTGACTGACCCTGTGGCGGCACTGAGGTGCAAGGTTAAATCCTTGGAATGGTAGGATAGACTTCTTATAGTTTATTATTCTTAAAATAAATCTAGTAGTGAAAAATTTATTTTTCAATTTAACTTTCTGTCATTTTATTTACAACTAAATCTCTCGGTTACTAAACTCGTTAGTAATAGGACTTCATTAAAAATGTTGAAAGTAACAAGTACGTTGTAATTATCAAACAATGCGCTTAATTTTTCGTAAAAGATGTATTTCTTGAGCCTTTGAAAACATAAGTGACATAGTATGTATGTCACGGGTGTCACTCATGTTGAACGAGAGACGACCGTACTTAGTTTACAAAAGATGATTTAGGACTATCAGAAAAATTCATTTAGTGAATTTTAAAAGTATAATTACACAACAAATTTCTAAATTGAAAAATTGGAAAATCATATACATAAGGCGTTGCTAGTTAGATGGTATTTGGAACCGATAAACTAGGGGGAGCCTTAGTCTCATGATTTGTTGTTTTTCTGTATCATTAGAAATGTGTAAAGGACTGCACAAGAGTTTTTTTCCATTCATTAGAAAAAACAAGAATAAAGCGTTACTAGTTAGACAATATTTGGAACTGATAAACTAGTGGGAGCTTAGTTCTGAGTGATTTTCTAATCTTTGAAAAATCATAAATACAAAGTGTTGCTAGTTAGATGATATTTGGAAGTGATAAACTAGTAGGAGCTTTATTATGATCTCTCAAACCATTCGAACAAAGTGTTGCTGGTTAGACGGTATTTGGAACCGATAAACTAGTGGGAGCTTTGGTCTTATGATTTGACGATTTGAAAAAATCGATAGTCCAAGCAAGTAACACCGAACATCCTACGTTGCAAGTAAAGTAGTGTCTACTCAAACGAACCGCTAGTTCAAGACTCGTTTTCCTCCAAGGAAAGTCGAGAATGGGAAAGAATGTTTATACGTGTTAGCCATCTAAACTAAGTAGTTTTAAGGCTAAACCGGAAAATTAATTGGAAATTGAGGATAAGGAAAGTGATTTCGGATCACCGACCAATGCATCCTTAGCAATTTTCTCGAAAGCTAAAGTCCTTTGGAAGAACTAGTAGCTTTGCATTAAACGATAAATAAAATCGACAACGGCGCTTGTTTCGTATAGACTAGTGGGAGTGATATAAGGAAATGAATCTCGGATTCAATTCTTGAGTATCACAAAAATTCATTTTCTGTTTTCGGATTCGTTGGAACGAATGTATTCATTTTCAATAGGATAATTTGTTTGTCTTATTGACAATGAATATAACATTCATAGCACAAATACAAGACTCGGACATTTGTTTGATAAAGTCAGAACCACTAATCATTGCTGAAAAGGTATTAATAACACATCTAAAAATATATAAACGCAAACGGTTTCCGTATATCGATAAACGCTTCTTTCTATTCTATTAATTAGTGCATATTCCCTAAAGACAAGATCTGAAGACTGGCTTAGGGTGATTCCTATCTCCCAGCCAAAGGAACACTGTCTCAAAGGAACAATGACTATGTTTCCTTTTAATCGGGAATGGGTAATAGATTTAAAGAAGTTATATAGCTTGTTCATATCGACCTTCATGGTCATATGAAAGGTACAGCTAGTGGGAGCTTTTGAAGTAGTGACATCTTGTCCGATAACTACTCGAAGCTCCGGTGAGTTTATCCAAAATATTTGGAGGAAATCTCTCGATTTCACTGTAGATAGAGTATTCCATACTCGTAAATAGGTTATTGCGTAGTCTTCGGGACCGATGCTCGGCTCCGCTCCCGTTGAAATGTTTTCACTAAGTGGATACACCATAAATTTTCCTTATATAGTTATTGATGTGTCGCGCTACGCCGTCGAACTCATTTAAGATATTGGTTGCAAAATAATGCTTGTAATGAAAAACCGAGAAGTCTACCCAAAAGATGCCTAAGCATTTGTGGATAAGGAGTGAATTCGGTTCACCCCACTTCGTAAACAGAGGCATTTAGCACCGAGTGCTTGAAGGTAGGACTCGGAAATTTTGCGTACACGTTCGTGTCATGAAATATCTTAATGCATTGAGTAAAGGTTGGTTATAAAACTCGTAAAATCGTATAATGATTGTTATACCGTCAAACTCGGTCCGATAGAGTCTATAAATAACAACCTTGGATCTTGAAGTATTTGTACTCAAGATGTTACTAATCGATGTGTTCACCCACATCCAACACCGGCTTGGTGATAACACTAATAAGAACTACTAAACTAGATCGCATATCAATCAACCCCAAACGCAAAGTGGGGACTATGGTTTGTCCATTACCTATTGCAGACCTTACGGTCTATAAGGTAGATGGATGACCTATAGTCCTTTGTTGACCGTATAGACCCCGATCATAGAGGTTGGTTTAAAAGCCATAACCCCGTGAATGGAGTTTGATACTCCAGCTTCGTTGAAACTCTTGTAGAACCACCCGTGTATCTCGTGCCCAAAGGAGAGTAATTGGAACTACATGAAGAAGAGTAGAATGAATAGGAAAGTTTAACTTACACCGTAAACCGAGTAATTTAGGGGTGATTCCCTAAAAGGCAGAGAGTTAACCGCACCGTGATCTCTCTTACCACTCGCCGTGCTTGATTTCGTAAAAAAAGGGAAATAGGGGTGATTCCCCGAGACCTCCTTGCCGAACAACGGAATCCGAATTCATTCGTAACATAAGGGTTTTAGCCAAGAACAAATAACGGATTCGTTACAAAGCGTAAAAAGGGGTGATTCCCTAAGACCTTCTCGCGAGACTAACGGTATCTTAATTTATTCGTAAAGAACCTTTGGCAGATGCCCGCCATAGCTTATATCCTTTCTGGGATTAAAGCAAACCTCTAGGTCATTTCAAAGTCATATATTTTAATATGTGGACTTGACCGTAATGTTTATAAGTCTTTCGTAGATCGGGTATCAATATTAGTAAAGTAGTATGTAGACCGGTGTTTGTGAATGGTAACACCGAAACAAGCTTGGAAACAACATGGGTGTGTTATCCGAAGTCGTAGTCCGACATGCCATCGGGATTCATTCTAAAGGATTTGATTCGCTCAAATCCACGAGAATCGATCATTGGCAATCCCACCCATTCACCTGGTTAAGATATTCTTGCATTTATGCAACATTCAACGATGTAGTCTATCCTACCTCTCAGGAATGGTTATCTAAACCTGAGGATGAAAACTAAATAGGATGTTCAAGTGAATCCTCAAGTCTCTTCAGAGAATGAGGAATAATACGCTAGTATATTCAGTGCAAACTAGAATATAAGTGATAACACTGATTCTGGCTTCAGGTCAGATTGAGGATGATCGTTAAGTCGATCTAGTCCTCGGTGTTGAATCAAAGGCATATTGAAATCGTACCACCGGATTAGATGGAAAGGTGACGTTTCGATCCCAAAGATTGACTCAAGCCGACATCCTACCTCGATCGCGTTGTACCAAGTCACATGGTATTCGGATTCTGAGTACGCGCCGGGTAACTGACCTACCCTGTGGCGGCATACTCCGGTCGTTCTTGGAAGGATGAATTACTAAGATGTGCTTGGAGGGTACAGATTTGAGGGATACATCTCACTTGTTTTGAGCAAGTGGGAGAATGTTGTAGATATGTATATAAAGTGGTGTGCTCTAAAATAATTAATCCACTTGCCTTTCGTGCAAGTGGGAGATTGTAAGGTGTAGTGCCCGAAAGACAATTATAAAATTGTTTTAGGACGTAATTAATAATTCATCTTATTATATGCATGTATGCTTATAATTAAGACACTACCGAAAACCCTAAGTACCTCGTTTATGTAATCACATAACTCGTTGTATGGCTATACACAAGAGGATCGAGTTAGTGAGATGTACTTAAAATTAACTTAGTCCGTAGCGTTTATTAATCCGAGTATGGGCCTTATGATTAATTTGCTAATAATACGACCGTAACACTTTGTGTGACAGCCTTATCCGGACCGTCGGTAATAGTGGTACCTAGTAGTGGCATTTATATACGATGATAATCATATAGTGGTCGGACCGATTTGATTTGAGTTCTCGATATAATTCCGTAATCGAGAAGTCTTGTCGAATCACAAGATGATCATATATGGATTAATCTCAATCCCGAGGTGATCACTGTATGATCGCTTAGACTAGGGTTAGGTTTGATGTGTTAGTAAGAATCACTTCGAAGTATGTGGTCCAACACTTCTCGTTGGCTCTATTCGGGATGAGTGAGTAGTCCGTGTTATCACGTATATGGAATCCATTCCTTCCCTTGGGAAGTAGACATTTACGCTTCCCTTGTTTGTTAACTCTAGAAACCGATCGATGGGCCCGCCTCATATTATATTGGTTATGAACTAATTGATGACTGTGGGTTAATGGTAAATAAGGATAATATGTTTCGAGAAGGGTTTACGGAAATATCCCGACTCGAAGTGAACAAGCCTATGGAGGATTTATCCGTATATAATGATTATATCGTTGGATGCTTTCGACTCATAAATTGAGTGTAAGTTATCTATATTCGATGAGTTCGCTTCGGGTTTATGGTGGTGTAATCCCGGAATTAATAGGTTGGATATAATTATTCTGTCTGACGAATAATTTTATTCGTCTTATTGTTGCTACTGAATATGGGTCCATTGTCCCCGATGTGGCTCCTAATATAGCATATAGGTTTTCTCGTCGTTGCACCTCAATTATAATTAAATAGTTGGATTGGACTATTTAGTTGATATGTGGATTAATTGTTTAGTTTGACTAGATGATTAAATACATGAAAAGATATTTTTCGTGGACTCGGCCCAATGTGTCAATAAAATGCGTGTGGACCTTTTATTTAATTAAAGGTGGCGCCATTTGTATTATCTAATTATCAAGGAATTGGTTTTCTTGGGTAATTGTTTAATGTGTTATTTATCTTTTATTTGTTAAATGATAATTCATGGAATATTAGATAATAATATGATTTATCCTAATTTGTTTGGGATAATTATTTTGTTTATCTTTTATTTGGAATAAAGGATTATTCTAATAATTATCTCTTAATTATTAAATCCTTGAGGACAAGGATTACTCTCCTATATAAATAGAGCTCTCCCAAGCCTTTTGACATAAAAAAAATTCACGCCAATTGGGAAGAAAAATAGCTTGGAATTTTCAGCTATTTTTCTTTGTTTCAAGTTGGAATAATCTTCGGGATTATTCCGGTAGCATATCAAGGAGGTCCGGCGGCGGGAAACACCATCCACTTAGTGTTGTTGGGAGACACACGTTGGAAGACGGTGTTCTTGGAGCCTTTTGTTCTTGGAGTTAAGCACCATAAAAAGGTAGGCTCCCAAACCCCCTTGCAGATTTAGATCTTTAATTTATGTTCTTTGTTTCGTTTAGATCTAGATCTGATGCATTCCGCTACCTAATCGGGTCAATCTATGATTGATCCGACAATATTACATCTAACGTACACAAGAAGCAATATGAAAATAAGTATCCTTTTGCATATTAGAGAGTGAAAAAGGATTCAAATGCACCAAAAAGTAGAGAAAAGTATCGAATACCTTTGGTAGAAATATTAGAAGTTATTCTAACATGCCTTATACATATGAAGTTGATGACTTCAATTATCCAAAAAGAAGATCCTTTGGATATACACTTGGAGTAGGAGGCATGATCGCACAGTGTGTATGGACCCAAACAAGTTGTTGGTACCTAAACATATTTAATTTGTTTTGTAGGATGTCCGGTACATAGATAGTGGATGTTCCGTACACATTACATGTTGAACAAGTGGATGGATGACCGACTTTAAAGCTTTTGATGGACCCAACATAACATTTGGAGGCAAAGAAAACCTAGGCAAAATTAAAGGGGAAGGCATAATGCTCAAACACAAGCTTGAAGATTCAAAATGTGGCTTATGTTAAAGGACCGAATTTTAATCTTTTAAGCATCACAACCCCGTGACAAAGGTTAAAATGTGCATTTCCACAAGGAAGGATGCAATGTGGTCCACAAACCAAACCAACACAAGCTTGTACTTACAGAAGAAGAGAAGACAACATGTATGTGGTAGATTGGAAGACAAAGAAAAGCGTATACATGTTTGCTTGTAAAAAATAAGCAATCAACCAGCTGGATTTGGCATAGAAGATTGAATCATCTCAACTTTAAGACCATCAACGCACTGTCAAAGAACAAGTTAGTTGAAGGCCTACCAGAGATCACTTTCAAAAAGGAAAGCCTCTGTGATGCATGTCAAAAAGGGAAGCAAATCAAAAGCTCCTTCAAGTAAAAGCCCTATCAATATATAACAAGAATTTAACATCCGTTGCATATGGACCTTTTTGGACCAAATACACCAATATGTGTAAGTGGAAAGAAGTACACTCTAGTAGTGGTGGATGACTTCTCCAAATTTACTTGGACCATATTCATGAACAAGAAAAGAGAGACACTCAAAAAGTCGCTAGATTTGCTAAGAATAATTCAAAATGAAAAGGAACTAAAGATTATGAAAATAAGATTAGATAGAGGCAATGTAATTTCTAAATGAAACTATCGTAAACTACCGTGGAAGAGAATGGAGTACTACATCAACTATAAGCAAGCAGGGACTCCACAACAAAATGGTGTAGCAGTAAATAAGAAATTGGACACTCAAAGATGCAAATGTAACAATGATTGCGTGCTTGCTTACCAAAGAGATTTTGGGTCAAGCAAAGCAAACACTACATGTTATACTCAAATCATATCAATCATCAACAAACATCAGCGGGAAAACTCCGTATGAAATATGGAATGGAAGAAAACATAATATCTCACATTTACATATGTTTTGGATCTAAATGCTTTCTTTTGAACAGAATCGCCTACATACTTTTGATGAAAAAGCCGATGAAGCAATCTTTACGGGATACTCGTACACAAGCAAAGCCTTCGCAGTACTTAACAAAAGAAGTTTGGTGATTGAAGAATCAATTCATGTAGTCTTTGATGAACCTAATAAAAATGGTGAAAGCCTAAAAGAACTTGAAGAAGAAACTGCACAAAGACAAGTTTATATGAATACAACAAGACTGGGCCTACCTTCTTGAATCACACCTTTGGCAATCAAGATGATGAACCAGACAACACAACACAAGAGCCACCAACACAAGAACTTGAAGTTGATGCGCAAGTTGAAGTTGTGGAAGAACCAACCCAAGAGCAACTTCAACCTGACCTAAACTGGCTGAGAGATCATCCTGAAGAACAAGTCATTGGAAGTATCCATACAAGAGTTAGAACCAGAAGACAACTGGAAAGAATTCTAACTTGTTTTCTATCACAGGTGGAACCCAAAACAATAGAGGATGCAATCCAAGATGCTGAATTGATTACAGCTATAAAAGAAGAGCTAAATTAATTTGAGAGAAATGAGGTCTAGAACTTGTTGCAGACAAGACATGGCCAACATCATTGGAACAAAATGTTTATTCAGAAACACTATGGAAGAACAAGGGACAGTTGTCAAAAAGAAGTCAAGGCTAGTTGTAAAAGGCTACTCTCAAGCATAAGGAATAAATTATGATGATATATTTGCACCAGTAGCAAGATTGGAAGCAATCATACTCTTTCTAGCTTTTGCAGCCCATAAAGACTTCAAAGTCTACCAAATGGATGTCAGGAGTGCATTTCTGATTAGACTTTTGGATGAAGAAGTGTATGTGGAACAACACCTTGGTTTTCAACTCAATGGGAAAGAAGATAAAGTGTACAAGCTCAAAAAGGCACTTTATGGACTCAAACAGCACCCGCAGCTTGTATGAGACACTATCATAATTTTTTATCAACAATGGATTCAACAAAGGAACTATTGACAAGACTCTCTTCAAGCTAGAGGAAGGAACAAGCATATTGTTAGTCTAAATCTATGTTGATGACATTATCTTTGGATCAAGATGAGAAGCTATGTGATAAATTCGTAAACTTGATGAAAAGCAAATTCTCCATGAGCATTATGGGAGAATTAAATTACTTTCTTGGTCTACAAGTAAAGCAAATGAAAGATGGCATATTTATCAATCAAGCCAAGTACACAAAAGACTTGATACACAAAAATGGTATGGACACAAGTGGCACATCAGATACACCAATGTGTGCAAGAGTTATTTTTGGAAAAGATGAAAGTGGAAAGGATGTTGATTAGAATCTTTACAGAGGAATCATTGGGTCTCTACTTTATCTAATCGCAAGGCATTCGATAGCAAAGGAATCTCACCTACTAGCAGCCAAAAGAATAATCAAATATCTCAAGAACACCATCAATGTAGGAAATTGGTATCCAAAGGAAGAAGGATTCAAACTGATATCATATTCAGACTCTGACTATGATGGATGCAAGATAGATAGAAAAAGCACATTTGGAACTTGTCAAATGCAAGGTAGCAGACTAGTATCAGGGTTTAGAAAAAAGCAAAACTCTATATCCACATCAACAAATTAAGCCGAATATATAGCACTAGCAGTGTGTGTGCACATGTGCTATGGATCGGACAATAGCCGAGAGACTATGTAATGGAGGAGAAGACAATTCCAATCTTGTGTGATAACACAAGTGCAATATCTACACTCAAGAACAAATCACATTGATGTGAGACATCATTTTATAAGAGATCATATAGAAAAGCGGAGATGTCATTTTAAGATATATACCAACCGAAGACCAATTGGCCGACATCCTCACAAAACCACTCACCATGAAAGATTCAAAGAAGTTGAGAACCGAGTTGGGAATGATAGAATTTGATTAAGTTATAAGGAGTACCACCGGAGTAATCACTAAGAAACTTCACCACCGACCGAACCTTTGCCACTTTGGGTGCGCTCACTTGGCAGTGTAATGCGCCGGTTCCCAAAGTGAAGTTAAATTTAACGATTGTTAGGAATAGTGTTCTACAAGGAGCTCCGTAAGAAGTCACTCCACCGGCCTAGTGACCATTTCGGGCCACTCCACCGGCAAACAACTTGAAGTCAACAACAAACTACAAGGTGAACTAAATCAATTTTACTCACGTGGAACATCGTAGGAGTAATAGAGGATTATCTTATGAAATATTACACACGTGGAGATCGCTTGAAATCGTGGAGGTAACAATATTATTTTTAAATTACAGGAATGACGGCAACACCTCGATTACCAGGATTTATCATTACATACCTCAATCCACTCCCCTACTACACTCAACTACCATGATTTATATATATAAAATCAAGCCATTATGTCACAAAATCCTTCCTTATTCAACCACATTCACACCACTCAAATCATCCTATTTAAACCACACTTAGAGATTTTTTAGAACACTTTACGCTCTCTTGCAAATCAAAAATCCTTTTTTCTCTGAAAAATCAAAGCTTTCTCCAAATATAAAACACTTTAAACAATGGCTTCATCCTCTTCAATCTCTTCAATTGAGAAATCGATCATCACTGGATCATTTTTCCGACCGGAACACTATCTCCCCTTTTGTGAAAACGATGCACAGGATCAAGGATTAGTAGATGGCTGCAAAAATCTAGGGCTTATGACCTTTTTAAACCCCCCAATCACTGTATATTCTATGAAACCCTTATTTCATTTTGGAAGAATGCAAAATTTTTGCCCACCAAGAAGAAGAGTGACCTAGAACGCATTGTGAGAAAAATGTTTGTCAAAGAAGTGATTATCACTCCGGGTCTCCTCAACAGATTCTTAAATCTATCCAACACTGATCCGGTCGATGCGAAGAAGATGCAAATCGACAATAATGCATTCCGGACCAAAATTGCCAAGAACCCCAAAGAGGCATAACAATAAGTTTGCTCCCGTAATCACAAGAAATCTTGAAGGAAAGAAGAGGTCCATAGAGAATATGACCTAGATTAGGTCAAATTCATGGCCATTATCTATCAAGGCACTTCATTCAACTAGTCGGAGTTTATCTTCAACAGATTGAAGCATCAAATTCAAAAGGAACGTAATCTGGAAATTACGGCACCCAATAAGACCTTGCAAAAGAAGGGTGATTTCGGGAAAAAAGTCATATGGATTCCCATTCAACATCTTTTCAATCAAATGATGGTAAAACCACTTTATGTGCACCTACTACAAAGGTCAAAGGTGATGTTCACCGTGTGAAAGCATCCCGTAAACCACAACTTGTAATTGGAACCAAGAGAAAAGAGCATGAAAGCAAGTAGATCGCAGAGTAGGAGAAGAACCGTATCTCAAAAGGTACAAGATGGCACCCTAGTGGTTAGTTCCAGCAACAAGGATAGCCACGTGGTGATTAGTGATGATACAACAACTGAGGAAGAGAAACTAGAAGAAGTCACCTATCTGGAAGAAGGTGAAGAAGGATACCGTCTTACATCATCTGATGAAGAAGAGATTGAAGGTGAGGAATATGCTATTGACAGTGAGGAAGATAAGGGAGAAGAAGACAACAGAAGAAGATCATCTTGAAGATAATCAACAAGCGATGGGTCTTTCGATGATGACCGTGTTGGAAGTAAAGCACCGTAAAGACAATTTCTATAATTGTTTTTATAATAAATAAATGACGATTTATTCTCATCTTATTATTTTCTTTGTGCCTTATAAGAAATACAATACTGAAAACCCCAAGTTGTATCATATGTATCCATATAACTGAGTGTTTGTGTCATACGTGAGGATTATGTTTATGGTGATACACTTGAACTATTAGTCCGTGGTGAACTTAATCAAGGTATGGGGTCTATTGATTAAACCACCATTAATGCGCCTGTAACACTTTATGGTGTGACCGTCTTATCCGGACAAGCCGATATTGGTTATCTAAGTGGGCATTTTATATGATGTAGTCATATAGGATCGGACCAATTAAATCTTCATTTCTCATATAATTCCGTGGTTGAGAAATCTTATTAAATCACAAGATGATCATAAATGGATTAACCTTAATCCCGAAGTGATTGCATTCTCCTTCTTGTTTCAAGATAGGGTTCGATGTGTTCGTTAAGGATCGCTAAGAGGCGCGGTCCGAATCACTTTCATGTTGGCACTATTCGGAACGAGTGGAGAGTGTGTGTCTCAAAGATATGGAATCCATTCATTCCCGCGGGATGTGGAAGTAGCAGTGACGACACATCAACCAACTCGGCAAGTGCTTTTATGTTCAAGAAACGGATCGGTTTAATAATATACATAGCATGCGTAAACAATTAGAAATTAGTAAATCCTTTAAACGTACGGTCTATTTCTTTTATTTAATTTTAATTTTATAGATTAGATACGGGGTACCAACGGTCTATCTCGTTGGTTTAATTTTCGCATTTATTTTCTTATGTGCTATAACCATGTCATGCATCATATTCATTAATTCCACTCCTAGCATATGCATACATGTAGATAATTAATTATGGCACTAATTAGACATGTATGAACACGATAATTAATTTAGATTAATAATAAATTAAATTCATTAAAGGAAACAAAATTGTATCGGGATATAAAATTCACATGATAAACTTGATTTAGGATTTTAAATCCTTCGGGGATTTAATTATGTAGTGTCTATAGAAAAAAAAGGATTTTAATAATCGGAAAAAAAAATTGGAAAATCGTGAAAAATTGGACACTAACTAGACGGTATTTGGAACCGATAAGTTGGTGATTGCTTTTTATAATTTATTGTTTTCGGATTATTGGAAAAATTATGATATCCTAAATTTTTATCATGACAAGATTAGGACTTTAAAATTCTTTAGTGAATTTTGATTGTGTAGTGTCTTAACAAGAATTTTCTATTGAAAATTTGGAAAATCATGAATATAGTGTCACTAGTTAGATGGTATTTGGAACCGATAAACTAGTGGGAGCTTTAAATTTTTTGATTTATTGTTTTTCAAAAATTCATGAAGTCCTAATGTATTAGGATTATAAAATTATTGGCGAATATTAATTGTGTAGTGTCTACACAAAATTTATAAATCCGAGAAATTGGAAATTCGTGAATAAGTGACACTAGTTAGACAAGATTTGGAACCAATGAACTAGTGGCGAGGATTAATACTAAATATTAATGATTTATTGTGTTTCGGATTATTAAGAAATTCGAAAATCCTAATATGACAACCTACTTTTCAAAATAACGAGCGGGAGCGGGGAATGTGACAACCGACCCCACGGCCTTTATTGTTGAAACAAGCACGTGATAGAATGGTGACGCCACGAGCCGCTTTGATTTCGGCCCCCTACGGATGGCCTTCACCGCTATCAAAATTCAAGGCTTGATTTCCGAAAGGATGGGATTTTGAGTACTCATCGGGTCACTGACCTACCCTACGGCGGAATACTCGGGGCGTAATTAAAATCTGAGATAGTAGGTCACACTCACAAGGATATTTTTTGAAATATCTTGGCTGAAAAAGGAAGGTAATCAACAATTAAATAAAGAGATGTTCGATTCTTAAATGGTTTAATTGTTGAAAGAGATTGTCTCAATTTAATCGTCAACTCTTTGACCTACCCCGCAGCCGGCACCGAGGTGTGAGATTAAATCCTTGGAATGGTAGGATAAACCGCATGCATGACATCATGTTTATAATTCCTAAAATCATTATTTGTTGTGGTGTATAATTTGATTTATATTTTTCGTCGTAATTTATTTTTCAACTACATATCATCTCAAGGTATCTAAACTGCTAAACACGATAAATTGACCGATGATGACTTCATAAAAGTGGAAAAGTAACATTAACGTTGAACTTGTTAATCAAGAATGCTATTAATTTTCAAGCAGAGGATTCTCCTCTCGAGCCTTCAAACTTAAGTGATAAGTGTGTCATTGATGTCGGCCGTGTTGAATAAGAGACAAACAATATTAGTTCAATGATGACGAGAATGATTTGGCATCAATCTCACTAGACATCCCACGCTCACGAGTAGTGTCTACTCAAATGAATCGCTAGTTCACGGCCATTTCCTTTAAAGAGAGCCGAGAACGGGAAGGTAAATGTCTACAAGTGTAAGTCGTCTAAACTAAATAAGTTAAAGGCTAAACCGAAATATTAATAAAAGAAAGTGTAGATAAGGAAAGTGCTTTTGGATTACTAACCTATGAATCCTTAGAGACTTTTTTAACCGAGTAGTTTGACTCGAAGCTAAGTTCTTTTGTAAGAAAAAGGTAGCTTGGCATTCATGATGAAGAGTAGACAACGGCGCGTTTATTTCACCTAAGATAGTGGGAGTGATAAAAGGACATTTAAATTTCGGGTTTTAATCCTTGAATACCACCGAAATTCGCTTTCGTTTTCGTATTCGTTGGAACAAATGGATTCACTTTCAAATCGATAATATAGTTTCCTCAATGAAAGTTAATATGACATTTGTATACGATTCTGAGACTCGGATTTTTGTCTGATAAAGTCAGAACCACTAAGTGATACTGAAAAGGTATATGTAACACATCATAAACTATTAAGTCAAATGGTTTCTATATTTAGATAAACGATTCTTCAAAGATCTATTAATTAGTGCATATATCCTAAAGATAAGATCTTAAGATCGGCTAAGGGTGATTCCTATCTCCCGCCTAAGAACACTATTTCAAAGGAAAAATGACTAAGTAGCATTTCAATTAGAAAAGGGTAATAGAGAGTCGAAGAAGTATCATAGCTTGTTCATATTGACCTTCGGGGTCTTACGAAGATACGAGCTAGTAAGAGCTTTTGATTAATGGACAATTTGTCGTATAGCTACTCGAAACACCGATTAGTTTATCTAAATATTTGGAGGAATCTCTCGATATTACTAGAGAAATAGGTATTCCATGCTCGATATAAGCAATAGCATGGTTTTGGAACCGATGCTCGGCCTACTTCCCAGTGAAATGATTTCACTGGAAGGATAAACCATGTATTGTCTTGTATAGTTATTGATATGCTACATTACACTGCTTAACCCAATTAAGATATTAGTTGCAATAATAACGGTTTACATTATTATAAAATACCGAGAAGTCTACCTAAGATGCTTATGAATTTGTGGATGATGAGTGAAATCGCTTACTTCACTTCGCAAGAGGCATATAGCATAACCGCTTAAAGGTAGGACTCGAGATTATGAATACACGTTCGATGGGGACCGTTCATGAAATATCTTAATGCAATAATTGAAGGTTGGTTATAAGATTTCGATGATCGGAAAAAGACGGTTGTACTATCACAAACCTTTCTAGAAGAATGTATATATAACAACCTTGGACCTTGAATTAAAGTTACTCAAGGAGTTACTATCGGATTTAATCGTACTCACATCCAACATTGGTTTTTGGGGGTTACACCGATAAATAATACTACCCGCATCGAATATCGATCCACCCAAATGCAATGGGAGTATGGTTTCACCATTGACCCTTCAGTGATTATGCAGACTTTACAGCCGCCTTGTATTATTGATCACCTATGGTCTATTTAGGATATATAGGATTCTCGAAAATAGGATGTTGGTTTTTAAAGCCATATACCTATAAATGGAGTTTTGGTACTCCAGCTCGTTCATACTCTTCAGTAGCCACCCGAGTGACTCAAAGCCCAACGGGAGTAATTGGATCTACGTGGAAAAGAGTCGAATGAATGAGAAAGTTTGTCTTTTGAGGCAAAGCCGGGTCTAGAGGTAGTTCCCTTGAAGTAGAGAGTTAACTAGGGGTGATGTCCCGAAACTCTCTCACCATTCGCCTTGCTTGACTCTCATTGGAAAGCAAAAGTTTTCTGTGGGTGATGCCCAAAAACTTTGTTTCCGTACAACGGAGCTTGAATTCATTCGAAACATAAATGTTGTTTGTTTTAAGCCAATGGCGCATTGATCGACTACGCTTATATCCATCGGTGGATTAAAGCAAACCTCTATGTCATTAAAATTCACATGTTTTGAAATATGTGGGTTTGACCAAAATATTGATGAGTCTTTGTAGACCGTAGAATCAATATTGGTAAAGAGTAGACGTTAGTGTTAATGAAAGGTGACACCGCATTAGTTGTGAACAACATAGGTGTATTATCCGAAGTCAAGAACCGACAAGCAAAGCTTCCCGAATCGTGGAAGTGGACAATATTCTTAGAATTTGATTCGGTCGAATTCATGAGAACAAGTTCTTTGGCAAGATCCCATTCATCTTATTGCTAAGATGATGATGCATTTTCGAATGCTAGATTCAACGAGAGGTTTCCTATCCCACCCTCATGGAATAATTTTCTTTGTATTTGGATAAAGAGAAAATAGATAGATTCTCTTTTGGATAGAGAAATTCGGTTACTAAAAGTCAATTAAGTCAAATCTCGATTCGAGCAATGACTAGTAGTATAGTGCATCCTCAAGTACCTTTAGAGAATAAGGAGTTGTATTCTTGAGTATTCGGGTGTAAACCCGAGTATTGTTGACTACACCGATTCGATTTTGAATCGATTAAGGATTATCGTAAGTCGATCTTGGGATAAGTGTTTACTCATAGTCATGGAGCTATAGTCCGGAGCAATCCAAAGATCGCCAATTTTACTCGTTAGTCGAATACATAGCGCTTTCGGAGTGCCTAAAGAGCCGTGTGGCTTGAGAAGTTCTTTGTTGGATCGGGAAGTGATTCCGTGTCTCGATGAGCCGAAACCATTTTACCGTGAAAACAGCTGAGAGGTAGCTCATGCAAATGTTCTTCACAAATACAAGAGGTCAAAAGATATTGAGAGAGAGTACAACCTGATCAGACAAACCGTGCAGAGAGGTGACATTTTGGTCTTAAAAGATCGCCTTGAGCTGACAATCTAGCTGATCAGTTTACCAAGTCGTGTGGAATCTAATTTCACTGATAAGCGCTTGGCATGTATGAAATTGGGAGATATGTCTCATCGGCTTTAGAGCAAGTGGGAAATGTTGTGGATAGAAAGAATAAGGGTGTGGTGCTCTAAAAACACATGTTGCTTGTCTTTACGGGCAAGTTGGAGATTGTTAGATGTAAGTGCCCGAAAAATAATTGTTGCTTGTCCTTAAGGGCAAGTGGGAGATTGTTGGAAGTAGCACCCGAAAGACAATTTCTGTAATTGTTTTTATAATTAATAAATGACAGATTTATTCTCATCTTATTATTTGCTTTGTGCCTTATAAGAAATACACTACTGAAAACCCCAAGTTGTATCATATGCCGGTATATAACTTAGTGTGTGTGTCACACGTGAGGATTAAGTTTATGGAGATACACTTGAACTATTAGTCCGTGGTGAACTTAATCAAAGTATGAGGTCTATTGATTAAACTACCATTAATGCGCCTAGAACACTTTATGGTGTGACCGTCTTATCCGGACCGTCGATATTGGTTATCTAAGTGGGGCATTTATATGTGATGTAGTCATATAGGACTAAACCGATTTAATTTGCATTTCTGAAATAATTCCGTGGTTGAAAATCTTATTAAATCACAAGATGATCATATATGGATTAACCTTAATCCTAAAGTGATTGCATTCTCTTGATTGTTTAAAGATAGGGTTTCATGTGTTCGTTAAGTATCGCTAAGAGGCGCGGTCCGAATCACTTTCACGTTGGCACTATTCTCGGGAATGAGTGAGGAGTGTGTGTCTCATGATATGGAATACATTCCTTCTTGCATGAAGTAGAAAGACAATCCACTTATTTGTTGATCCGAGAAACCGCTTCGATCGGCCGAGTTCATATTGGTTATGAACTAGTGGATCACTAGTGGGTTATTGGTAAATAAGAATAAGATGTAATGAAGAAGGTTTATGGAAATAATCCCGCTTCGTTACGGATAGTCTATGGAGAGTTAGTCTGTATGTAATGATTATATAAATGGACACGTATTGACTTGATGCTTTGAGAAGAAGTTATATCTATAATCAATAGAGTTCAGTTTCGGATTGATTGTGGCGTAATTCCGATATTAATATGTTGAGTAGAAATATTTTGTTCGATGAATATTTTATTCAATTTATTGTAGCTACGGTTATAGTCCATGGTCCCCGGGTTGGCTCCTAACACGCGAGTGTTTTCTCGTTTTGTGGAACCACGAGAACCAATTAAATAGTTGGTCTATTTAATGAATATGCGATATTATTTATTTGGTAATAATATGTAATATAAAAAAGACATTTTCTATTATCCCAAATGGGAATGAAAATGGCGCCACCTTTATTTGGTTTTGGGAAAAGAATTTTTCTCCTAATTAATTATAATGTGGATAATATAATTATTTATATGTTAAATAATTATAAATAAGAAATTAGTTTTCTTATCGGATAAATAGAAAATTTGTTTTCCTATAGTGGTAAGGTTTTATTTTCCTAAAAGGAAAAGATAAATTTGTGTGTAAAAGATAAACTTTCAAATTATTAGTTATTTTCCTATAAGAAGAGAGTTTCTCCCAACACAAAATTGGAACAAAAATCCAACGTCATATTAGAAGAAAAAAGGGACGCCAGCTTTTGTGAAAACCGAGAAATTTTGTTTTCTTGTCCTAGCCATTCGAAGAAGAAAACCGGGTTTTTCTTGAAGGCATATTCAAAGAGATTTGAATACGGGATCGATTTACACCAGTCCGGAAGATCATGGCTTCTCCGGTTGGGGTAAATATACTAACCTTCTTATAGATTAATTTATTATGTGAATTAAAATCGTGGTAAAATCGTATGTGAATTTATTTCGTAGCTTCCGCTGTGCAAGATTGAGGGCCTCAATCGGTGCCGTGAATCGTATCCGACGATCCAATTACGGACCGGACCCATATTCGGGTTTCGTATATCCAAGAAACCTAACAATTCAACAGTGATTCTAAGCCTCAAGAAAGTTGACAAACAACGAGTGAGCCACCGACTAAACTCGCTCCGTTGAACCTATCAACACCCCTAGTATTGATCAAGCGGGGAACAACAAATGCAGTAAGGATTTGTGGCTCCAAAGACATGGAGAAGAAGAACAAATCCTCACAAGGACAAGTGCGGAATGCAGTGAACTTCACCAATCTCTCTCTCGATCATGAGATTGCCGAAGAAGAAAAAGAATAGAATAAGAGGAAGAGGTGGTGATGCATTTGCACAAGAAGACAATGAAGATAGCAGAGGTTGATGCATCAACACCAACAGAAAGTAGATCCGCAGAGAATTTTCAACTGATATTCAACCACTAATTGTGGACATGGAGAGGCAAGCACCAAAGGTGCAAAATCGAAAATCGCCTTATGGAGTGATGTAACCTCCTTAAATCACAAACCGAGGCCCTCATCGCTCACATTAAAGTTCAAGATGAGGTGATGGAGAGACAGTGGCAACTTACTTTGCAACCTATAAGATCTCATCACCTATCATGTCCAAACTAATCTTGAGTTTCTAGCCGACAAGTTGAAGGAAATCTCAAACCTTTGGTGGATACCTTGAATGCTCATACTCGAAAATTCACCATCCGGATGAGATTATGGACTATTCAGTGAAAGCAACTCAACACTCGATGTGATTCTTACGAATCAAATCCTTTGTTTTGCCCAGAAGAAATTGAAGGTAGTCAATACGAGCTATGATCCGCGCCTTAGACCAAGACTACGGTTGGAACGCCACAACGTAATGCTCACTTACGTTGATAAGTTCTCAAAGTGGGGGCGATCCTCCAATCCAAGAGAATCTCACACATAAGGTGCACAATTAAGACAATGCTTAATCGAAAATAATATTTCACTCAAAATTAACTTGTCTCGTTACAATGACTCTATTTGCCTTTATATATGCTACATATTGAAGGAAATAAAACAAACTAGCAATGTGGGAGAATTAATATCTAATTTTCGCCACATTATTTCCTAATTGACCTAACTTGACTCTAATAAGCCCAAATGGCTTTTATTTGCCGAAAATAAATACTTAACCCAATATACTATCATATAGTCATATTTTTTTATGGACAATACTAGCATTTAGGCCCATAAAACCATTATTAACTAAACTCAATGCAAAATGAAATAAAACAATTCCAATAACTAATTAATAACTCATCCAACCCCATATTTGCTCAGCCTCTTCGTTGTTCATGCGCCGGATCACATCATTCCCTCCCGGTTGGAAAGGATTCGTCCTCGAATCAAAAGGACGTCATATAGCCGATCACTATGCACAAAGTCCAGAGAAACTACAAAAACACCAATGCTATGCCGGCATCAAATATAATGCGAAGACACAACGTCAAATGAATTGCACGCCGATATTGTGAGCCATGCTTCACCAAATCAACATGAGAAGTGTATCTTGGCTCGATATAGACGTGAATGAAGCCCCGTGTGGCAGCAATATAATTATGAAAATGCAATGTAGGGTCCTCATCAACAGTGTAGCAAAATGATCAATAAAAGTGTGCTCCGGCTTTCCACCAATATCAATAAGGCTAAGGTCGTCCATCGGCACTAAAGGCGTTGCATCGCGCACATCCAATAAATCATTTTTCTCCTCAATTGTAAGAACATCATGTACCCGCAAAGAAGATTCAACAAAACCGGAACAAGAATTGAGTAACATAGAATCTTCTTTTGCCTCAACCAAAAACAACTCCTCGTATATCTCTACTTTCTCACCCACTAAGTCGGTTCATTCACCTCCACCACACTCTCACTTTCCTCATTGTTCATCTCCTCCTCTCGAATGTTAACAACCTCGTCGTTTTTTTGTTCCACCAATTCTTTTGCTTTTTCGCTTCAAGTTTCAAACGAGTATTTTCCTCCATTACATGCCCCTCAAAGTTTTTAGCGAACCGAACCTTATCTTTGTGAGCCTCTTCGGGGATAACACAAGGAGCTTAAAGTTTTTACCTTTATGGCGCAAAGTGTAGCTATTTGCATACCCATCATAAGTAACTCTTCTATCAAACTCGCCAAGGTCGTCCAAGTAATATATGGCCGACGTGTACTGGGACTACATCACATAAAACTACACCATCGAGTTTACCAAGATTGAAGGAGATTAAGGCCTCGTTGGGTAACCCGCATTTCACCAACATCATTCAGCCACCGCAACTTATACGGATGAGGATGGGGTATAGTAGAATGGATAATTTATCGATCACATACGTACTAACTAAGTTAGCACAACAATCGTGTTCAATAATCATAGAGCATAGCCTTTCACCAATCCAACAACGTGTACGAAAAAAATCACATTCAGCATAACCTTGCAAACTATTATCTCTTTCTCGTCATCGTCTCAAAAGAAATGACCTCACAAACTCATGTGCTTGCACTCACCCTCTCTCAAAGTCGTATTGAAAATTTTCGACAAAGAGGATTACACAGTGTGAAACCCACGTATTTAATGACCAAACTAAGACGAATCTGCCAAAACTCAAAAGATAAAATTTGTAGAACAGAGAGTTTTCTAAATGATGTCAAAATTTCAGATTTTTCGGAGGTCTAGAAGTCGCCCAAACAATCATTTTTCAGAAAATAGTGCAATCTGTCAGAATTCTCCAGATTGATAGCAGTGTCTTACGGTGCCGATTGCGATTAAACTACAGCGAATTTGGGAAACCTAAAAAGATAAAAGTTGTATATTGGAGAATTTCCTATTAGTTCACAAAATTTCAGGCAATATCGAGTCGTTTAACCCACTGAAAACGAATTCGAACAATAATTTACTGCTGCAGTTTTTCTGGACAGATTGTTTGGAGTAATCGGCGGTTTTAGTCAAGATTTATGTTGAATCTGGATTGGGTGTAAAGACAAAAATTGTAGAACACGATGTGCTGGGGCTGTGGTAAAATTTTCGGAATTTTTGGAGTGGTTTAGGGTATAAAACGAGCTGAGAGAAAAAAACGGTGTCCGGAAAATTAGGGTACTTAGTGGTTGAAGGTTGAAGGTTTGAAGATACAAAGGATTTTCCGGGTTGGTGGATGAAGATTGCTTGTGTTCTCGGGGGGGGGGGGGGGGGGTGACTGAAAAGGAACAAGAACAACGAATTTTTTTTTTTTTTTTTGGAATAATACGGAGCAAAGGAAAACAAAAATAAATAAAATAAAAGGGATATTTGATTACCAACAATTATCGAGTTTTCGTTTATAATTAACCGATGTGATTCTTACGAATCAAATCCTTTGTTTTGCCCAGAAGAAATTGAAGGTAGTCAATACGAGCTATGATCCGCGCCTTAGACCAAGACTACGGTTGGAACGCCACAATGTAATGCTCACTTACGTTGATAAGTTCTCAAAGGGGGCGATCCTCCAATCCAAGAGAATCTCACACACAAGTTGCACAATTAAGACAATGCTTAATCGAAAATAATATTTCACTCAAAATTAACTTGTCTCGTTACAATGACTCTATTTGCCTTTATATAGGCTATGATTGAAGGAAATAAAACAAACTAGCAATGTGGGAGAATTAATATCTAATTTTCGCCACATTATTTCCTAATTGACCTAACTTGACTCTAATAAGCCCAAATGGCTTTTATTTGCCGAAAATAAATACTTAACCCAATATACTATCATATAGTCATATTTTTTTATGGACAATACTAGCATTTAGGCCCATAAAACCATTATTAACTAAACTCAATGCAAAATGAAATAAAACAATTCCAATAACTAATTAATAACTCATCCAACCCCATATTTGCTCAGCCTCTTCAGCGTTGTTCTTGGGCCGGATCACATCAACACCTTACTCAATATCACCGGAGCTACATGAAGGATGTAGGAGCTCGCATCTAAACGAATTAGATCTATGCGCAGCCGGATGGATCACGATTTATATATTACAATACATAAATAAAGGATTTAACTTCTACAAAGCTGTGGGTTAAGTTTATCTTACCAATAGTAGGAAGAGAAGCCAAGATCTTCGAATGTGGTCTCTCAAACGGTGGTTGGTGGACACCATTCTTGGTACTAGAACCTCCTTGATATGCTTCCAAGAAAACTCCAAGTTTTTCTTCAACCGTAAAACCCTGCACAAGAAACAAATTTTTCTCTCTATTTTGGTGTGGGGGGGGGGAGGGGGCGAAAATTTATTATGCCATATGTCTTGTAAGAACTCTCTTTATATAGGAGAGTAAATCCTTGGCCTCCAAGTTTCTAATTAATTAAATAAATAATTAAAAAGAAATCATAATAAAGGATAATTCCATTTATAAAAGATTGTGATTAATCAATCAATCAATTACAAATCAATTATCATTTATTAATTAATTAATCAATTACCAAGTAGATAATTAATCACACAAGAAAATCAAATCTTGCATTTAATGACACTGAGGCGCCACACCCAGGGTTTAGGCCCACTTAAAATGTCTTTTTAGGTATTATATTATTTAGCCCAACTAAATAATATCCATGCATATCAATTAATTAGCCCAGCCAATTAATTATCACTGAGGCCCAAATAAACAAGAATATCAGCCCGAATTACAGGAGCCACATCATTGGGACCATGGACCTATAACCAAGTAGCTCCAATAATTAAGTAAAATATTCATCGAATGTAATATGCATACTTAAATTATTAATTCCGGGATTACGCCACCATAAACCCGAAACCGAACTCTACCAATTACGTATATATACTTACACTCAACCCATAGAGTGGATAACCGTCCATTGATATAATCACTACGTACGGATTAACCCTCCATAGACCGTCCACTCGTGTGGGATGTCTCCGTAAACCCGACATGTAATATCTTATCCTTACTTACCATTAACCCCCGATGATCAATTAGTTCACATATCCGACTTGTGATCAATTAGTCTAATATGAACTCCCGGGATCGATCACTTTCTTAGTGGCTAACAAATAAGGGATCGTCTCTACTTCCCACAAGCGAAGGAATGGATTCCATGTCCGTGAAAATCAACTTCTCACTCATCTAGTAGATAGTGCCAATGAGAAGTGGCTTGGAACACATATTCAAGTGAACCGTAATTAACACATCAAACACTACCCCGAGACAAGCAAGACCACGTGATCACCTCAAAGATTAAGGTTGATCCATATATGATCATCTAATGATTTAATAAGATTCCTCGATTACGGAATTATATCGAGAAATTCGTATTAAATCGGTCCAATCCTATATGAATGCCATCATATATAAATGCCCCACGTAGTTCCCTCTACCGACAAACGGATAAGACTATCACACCCTAAGGTGTTCGGGCGCATTATTGGTGTTTCAATCAAGAGACCCTAAACTCGATTAAGTTCACCACGGAGTAACAGCTTTAAGCATATCTCCACTAACTCAATCCCTCACGTGTAATCCATACACCGAGTTACGTGGTTACATACCGATATACTTAGTGGTTTGCAGTTAGTTGTATTACTTTACAAGCACAAAGCAAGTAATAAGGTGAGATAAATTCTATCATTCATTATTAAATACAATTACACAAATTGTCTTTCGGGCACTACACCTAACAATCTCCCACTTGCACGAAATGACAAGCAACGATTGTTTTTAGAGCACACCCTTTCTCATCTTATTCACAACACTCTCCCACTTGCCTTAAAATTAGCGGATGAGACATATCCATCAATGCCGTACCCTCCAAGCACTCGACTTGGTACACCGATTAGTTAGGTTGTCGACTCGAGACGATCTTTAGATTGAAACGCTCGCCGGTCCTTCCAATCAAAGCGGTACTCTCTCTCAATATGCTTTTGACTTCTTATGACCGAGAAGATCCTTTTAAGCTATCTCTTCATTCTTTTCACAATGAAGTGATATCGGCTTATCTCGACCCGGAATTACACCTGTACCAAAAAAGGAAATTCTAAGCACTATGAGTAAACACCGAGCCCGAGATCAACTTAATGATCATCCTTAATCCGACTACAAGTCGAATCGTTGTAGTCAACCATATTCAAGTTTGCACCTCGAATATACAAAGATATGACTCCTCATTCTCTAAAGATACTCGAGGACGTACTAAACTGCTACTTATTGCTCAAATCCAAGATTCGATTGCAATTGACTCGTGTTAAGTTCGACTTGCCCTTTTCCCGCAGAGACTCTATCCCATTTTCTCTTTATCCGAAGATTTGGAGAATCATTCCCGAGAGGTAGGTAGGACTACTCTCGATGAATGTTGCATACGTATATGCAAGATCATCTTAACCAATAAGACGGATCGGGATAGTCAATGACTCACTTTTGTGAATTTTACCGAATCAAATTCTTAGAATATAGTCCAATTCTCTCATCCAGAGAATCTTGGCGTGTCAGCCAAATTTCGACTTCGTATAACACACTCATGCTCGTTTTCACAAAGCCGCCTGTTGTTACCTTCGCGAACACTAATACTACAATTTTACCAATACCGATACCCGCCTACAAAAGACTTATCATTATTCGGGGTCAAGTCCACATATTTTAAAACATGTGACTTTTAATGACCGAGAGGTTCTCTTACATCCACAAAGGACATAATTCCCG